>OX422211.1:17194872-17794872 GCA_949130495.1 Sambucus nigra | reverse complement strand
CATCGATATATAATAGAAATATGTAAAGTTGAGTTATTTCTTTTCTATGTTTGTCACATAACAAATAGAGTCACAAGTTGTTTATCACTTCGTTATGAACTTTCATGTAATTATTTTATGTGACATTTTCAGGAGTTAATTCATCAGAGTTCGTTGATCATTTGTCATGCATGTTTTATAACATAATCATCAGGAAATTAAAGAAGACGGCATCTGAAGAAACTTGCTTTTCAATTGTGTCTTCTTTTACTTCACTTATCCATTTTTGGCCTTCTTTTACTTGTTTGAGGTTTGTTACGCAGGGAAAGTGTTTAGAATTCTATACAATTCGTGATTGTATTTTATGTTATTTCTTAGTGAAATTTCTTACTTTTTTCGTTATAATAAATCTACATCGTACGATCGGTCTGAATTGTCAAACGGTATACCAATTAACATTCCTTTTCTTTTCCTTTTCATCTAAGGGCCTGTTTGATAGCACCAAATTCCCAAAAATTGGAAATTTTCCAACTTTTAGACAATTAGGTAGCCTAAATTTCCATGCACAACACTCTTAGTCACAATTTGCCACCTTTGGGTGGCAACAAATCCTTTTTTTTTAGGGGGGGGGGCTGGTTTTTGTTTGTCACATTTGGATAACAAAATCACTCAAAACCATTTTTTAAAAGCTATATAAATATAAATTGTTGGTAAATTTTTAAATATATATATTTCGTTTATTTCGTATATTTCATATATATATATTTTGTAAATATATGTTTCTTATATTTCCTACCAAGTGCCTTAATATAATTGCAAGGTTTTTTTATGAAGAAGTTGGGTGCATTTAACACCTCAATAAACAGAGTAATGTTTTCATTTTTATTTTTTTTTATTATTTTTTTTTCTACAAATTTGTGTACTCATTAGGGAAATGTTGTAACCACAACCAGTCCACATATCCTTAACGTGACGCGTGAGTTTTTTCTATTGATCTGTATAGTTGGGGTAATCAAGAGATGCCGTAGACATGTTGCACCGAATAAATTTACAACCATGTCATCGATACAGGCACGTCCTAGTCTATATAATAAGGGAGGAGTTTTTTTTTGCCACATCATAAGTTGCATTTGCCATGTCATAAGTTCCCTTATGACATGGAAAAATCTGACACTCACGAGCAATGAAATGTGGCCAAAACACTACACCAAAACTGGCGATTGGTCACGGCCAAAATCCCTGACCAAAGTTGTGGGTCGCGGACTTGGGCCGTGACCATTTCGGGCGTGACCATTTTCGTGGGTCGCGGCCCAAGTCCGTGACCAAAAAATGGTCACGGCCGAGAGGGGTCACGGCAGATGGTCGTGGACTTAGGCCGTGACCCATGTCGTGACGGGTCGCGACCCTCATCCGTGACCCACAACCGTGACAAATTGGTCGCGGCCAAAGTCCGCGACCCACTACCGTGACAAAAGAAAAAAAGAAAAAAAATGGTCGCAGCTCAAGTCCGTGACCCACAACCGTGACCAAAAATGGTCGCGGCCAAAGTCCGTGATCGACACCGTGACGAAAAAAAAGGAAAAAAAATGGTCACGGACTTTGACCGCGACCATTTTTATGTGCGACGGAAAAGTGAGTGTACTGTCGGTTGCTACGTGTAACATTGGACGCGTACGATGTGTTACAAATATTTATTATTGGAAAAACAATAAAAAAAAATCAAAAATTGTGAATCGAGAACGTTGTTAATAAACTAATATATAGACAAACTTAAAAATATTACACGTCTTAATAATTCACAGACCCAAAAAAAATTGGGCAGAATTTCCTCTATTTTCGGGACATTCCAAACCCTGTAAATGTAAAACCTGCTTATAATAAAGCCCGCACGGCCATAAAACTAAGTAATAAAAGCCCGCACGGCTGTAACACATAAAAAACATAACCCTGAATGTTCACAACATTATATAAACAATCTTCATGTCGTAAACCATTGCCTCCATTTGTTCCACGTGAAAAAATCCTGCAAATGATAAGATAAAAAAAAATGATATTAGTAACCAAGTAGTTTTACAAAAAAATTATTCAAGCTGAAAAATTGCATATATGAGTTATAATTATCAACATATCAATGTTTTTATGCCTAAGTCTATATATATGCAAATTATAAGCGTATTCTCAAACCGGGAGTCCCATGATCGCACGGTAAGTTTCTACGAGTTACATTGGTCCCGTGGGAGGTGTTGGTGCCACCCACGGGGCCGAAACATGTTTTGCTTAAACCTAGAAATATGCACATTACCATCGTACTCTCAAACCGGGAGATCCCCGGCTGTGGGGTCAGTTCCTACGAGTTACATTGGTCCCGTGGGAGGTGTTGGTGCCACCCACGGGGCCGTTCGGGGACTGTTTCGAGTTCTCACCCTCTAAGGCCATGTTTTTAAGCCTAAGTCTACAAATATGCAAATTATCGTCGTATTCTAAAACCGGGAGTCCCGCGGCTGCGGGGTCAGTTCCTACGAGTTACATTGGTCCCGTGGGAGGTGTTGGTGCCACCCACGGGGCCGTTCGGGGGCAGTTTTGAGTTTTCAACCTCTAACGCCATGTTTTTAAGCCTAAGTCTAGAAATATGCAAATTACCGTCGTATTCTAAAATCGGGAGTCCCGCGGCTGCGGGGTCGGTTCCTACGAGTTACATTGATCCCGTGGGAGGTGTTGGTGCCACCCACGGGGCCGTTCGAGGGCTGTTTCGAGTTCTCACCCTCTAACGCCATGTTTTTAAGCCTAAGTCTAGAAATATGCAAATTATCGTCGTATTCTCAAATCGGGAGTCCAGCGGCTACGGTGTCAGTTCCTACGAGTTACATTGGTCCCGTGGGAGGTGTTGGTGCCACCCACGGGGACGTTCGAGGGCTGTTTCGAGTTCTCACCCTCTAACGCCATGTTTTGCTTAAGTCTAAAAATATGCAAATTACCGTCGTACTCTCAAACCGGGAGACCCGCGGCTGTGGGGTCAGTTCCTACGAGTTACATTGGTCCCATGGGAGGTGTCAGTTTTGAGTTTTCAACCTCTAACGCCATGTTTTTAAGCCTAAGTCTAGAAATATGCACATTACCGTCGTACTCTCAAACCGGGAGACCCGCGGCTGTGGGGTCAGTTTCTACGAGTTACATTGGTCCCGTGGGAGGTGTTGGTGCCACCCACGGGGCCGTTCGGGGGCTGTTTCGAGTTCTCACCCTCTAACGCCATGTTTTTAAGCTTAAGTCTAAAAATATGCAAATTACCGTCATATTCTAAAATCGGGAGTCCCGCGGCTATGGGGTCGATTCCTACGAGTTACATTGATCCCGTGGGAGGTGTTGGTGCCACCCACGGGGCCGTTCGGGGGCGGTTTCGAGTTCTCACCCTCTAACGCCATGTTTTTAAGCCCAAGTCTAGAAATATGCAAATTATCGTCGTATTCTCAAACCGGGAGTCCCGCGGCTGCGGGGTCGGTTCCTACGAGTTACATTGGTCACGTGGGAGGTGTTGGTGCCACCCACAGGGCCGTTAGAGGGCTGTTTCGAGTTTTCACCCTCTAATGCCATGTTTTTAAGCCTAAGATAAGAAATATGCAAATTATCATCGTATTCTCAAATCGGGAGTCCCACTCGCTGTGGGGTTAGTTCCTACGAGTTACATTGGTCCCGTGGGAGGTGTTGGTGCCATCCACGGGGCCGTTCGGGGGTTGTTTCGAGTTTTCACCCTCTAACGCCATGTTTTTAAGCCTAAGTCAAGAAATATGCAAATTACCGTCGTATTCTAAAACCGGGAGTCCCGCGGCTGCGGGGTCGGTTCCTACGAGTTACATTGATCCCGTGGGAGGTGTTGGTGCCACCCACGGGGCCGTTCGAGGGCTGTTTCGAGTTCTCACCCTCTAACGCCATGTTTTTAAGCCTAAGTCTACAAATATGCAAATTATCGTCATATTCTAAAACCGGGAGTCCCGCGATTGCGGGGTCAGTTCCTACGAGTTACATTGGTCCCGTGGGAGGTGTTGGTGCCACCCACGGGGACGTTCGGGGGCGGTTTCGAGTTTTCAATCTCTAACGCCATGTTTTTAAGCCTAAGTCTAGAAATATGCAAATTACCATCGTATTCTAAAATCGGGAGTCCCACGGCTGCGGGGTCGGTTCCTACGAGTTACATTGATCCCGTGGGAGGTGTTGGTGCCACCCACGGGGTCGTTCGAGGGCTGTTTCGAGTTCGCACCCTCTAACACCATGTTTTTAAGCCTAAGTCTAGAAATATGCAAATTATCGTCGTATTCTCAAACCGGGAGTCCCGCGGCTACGGTGTCAGTTCCTACGAGTTACATTGGTCTCGCGGGAGGTGTTGGTGCCACCCACGGGGACGTTCGGGGGATGTTTCGAGTTCTCACTCTTTAACGCCATATTTTGCTTAAGTCTAGAAATATGCAAATTATCATCGTACTCTCAAACCGGGAGACCCGCGGCTGTGGGGTCAGTTCCTACGAGTTACATTGGTCCCGTGGGAGGTGTTGGTGCCACCCACGGGGCCATTCGGGGGCAGTTTTGAGTTTTCAACCTCTAACGCCATGTTTTTAAGCCTAAGTCTAGAAATATGCAAATTATCGTCGTATTCTCACCTTGGGAGCCCCGCGACTGCGGGTCAGTTCCTACGAGTTACCTTGGTCCCGTAGGGGGTGTTGGTGCCACCCACGGGGCCGTTCGGGGGCTGTTTCGAGTTTTCACCCTCTAACGCCATGTTTTTAAGCCTAAGTCTAGAAATATGCAAATTACCGTCGTATTCTCAAACCGGGAGTCCCGCGGCTGCGGGGTCAGTTCCTACGAGTTACATTGGTCCCGTGGGAGGTGTTGGTGCCACCCACAGGACCGTTAGAGGGCTGTTTCGAGTTTTCACCCTCTAATGCCATGTTTTTAAGCCTAAGTCAAGAAATATGCAAATTATCATCCTATTCTCAAATCGGGAGTCCCACGGCTGTGGGGTCAGTCCCTACGAGTTACATTGGTCCCGTGGGAGGTGTTGGTGCCACCCACGGGGTCGTTCGGGGGCTGTTTCGAGTTTTCACCCTTTAACGCCATGTTTTGATTAAGTCTAGAAATATGAAAATTAACGTCGTACTCTCAAACCGGGAGACCCGCGGCTGTGGGGTCAGTTCCTACGAGTTACATTGGTCCCGTGGCAGGTGTTGGTGCCACCCACGGGGCCGTTCGGGGGCTGTTTCGAGTTTTCACCCTCTAACGCCATGTTTTTAAGCCTAAGTCTAGAAATATGCAAATTACCGTCGTACTCTCAAATCGGGAGTTACGCGGCTGCGGGATCAGTTCCTACGAGTTACATTGGTCCCGTGGGAGGTGTTGGTGCCACCCACAGGACCGTTAGAGGGCTGTTTCGAGTTTTCATCCTCTAATGCCATGTTTTTAAGCCTAAGTCAAGAAATATGCTAATTATCATTGTATTCTCAAATCGGGAGTCCCACGGCTGTGGGGTCAGTTCCTACGAGTTACATTGGTCCCGTGGGAGGTGTTGGTGCCACCCACGGGGCCGTTCGGGGGCTGTTTCGAGTTCTCACCCTCTAACGTCATGTTTTGATTAAGTCTAGAAATATGCAAATTAACGTCGTACTCTCAAACCGGGAGATCCGCTGCTGTGGGGTCCGTTCCTACGAGTTACATTGGTCCCGTGGGAGGTGTTGGTGCCACCCACGGGGCCGTTCGGGGGCTGTTTCGAGTTTCCACCCTCTAACGCCATGTTTTTAAGCCTAAATCTAAAAAATTTCAAATTATCGTCGTATTCTCAAATCGAGAGTCCCGCGGCTGCGGGGTCAGTTCCTACGAGTTACATTGGCCCCGTGGGAGGTGTTGGTGCCACCCACGGTGCCGTTCGGGGGCTGTTTCGAGTTTTCACCCTCTAACGCCATGTTTTTAAGCCTATGTCTAGAAATATGCAAATTATCGTCGTACTCTACAACCGGGAGTCCCGCGGCTGCGGGGTCTGTTCCTACGAGTTACATTGATCCCGTGGGAGGTGTTGGTGCCACCCACGGGGTCGTTCGGGGGCTGTTTCGAGTTCCCACCCTCTAACGCCATGTTTTTAAGCCTATGAAGAACGTGTGTGCTCGCGTTCAAATGATCAAATTATATATAAAACCCTTTTAACACAAACAAACCCTAAACATGCAGCAGTATGTGATTGAATAAATTGATAATCTACGCAAGAACATTCAAACACATGCAATTAAGGAAAAATCCCCCTCAGGGGCAAAACCATTTATTTTCACTATAATTTGTAAGAAAACGGCTTACAATCGGATTACAATGAAAATACAAGTTGACTAAGAATTACCCTCGGGTATCGGATTCTGTAGTCGCGGCTGGAATTATCCCTTTCCAGTAGGGCTGCAATGAAGAAGAAGAACGGTCTCCTCCACAAGGGTTGAACAAACCAAAGTTGTGTTCTTGGGTTGCAAAAGGATTCACAAAGGATTAGCAAGGATGTGTGAATCAAAACATGAGTCTTGGGGCTCAAAAATATGAAGACTAGGTGTATTTGGACTCTCAAATTCGTCTCCTAAAGTCTTGCAAAACAACTCTCTCGAAGTTGGTATTTATAGGGAAACACATGAAGAGACCCACGATCTTAAAATGCTAAAATTCTATCCAGCGTACAGGTACCCCGAACCGGTTCGGGTACCCATGCGAACCGGTTCGCCCCCCGAACCGGTTTGGGTCTGGGTTCGGGAAAGTGTGCTGGAAAAGGTGCTTCAACACTTAGAAAAATTCCCAGAATTTTCAATGAACATATCTCCATTTTCAACGGGCCATAACTTGTTCACCGTAGCTCGGATTGAGGTGCCGTTTCTTCCAGTATCTTTGTTGCGGAAAGCTCTTCAACTTTCCAGTTGACCGGTCCTCTGGACGGTGGCTGTAAAATTACCAATTTGCCCTTGAACATCCCTATCATGCCTTGTTTCACTGATTTGGCTTCTCTTGCGTTCCACTTGCATTACGAGCCTACAATCAAGGAATGTGAAGTCGTTGATGCAGATGAGGGACATATTAGTGTAGATAATGCATGCTTGATTCCCGGAATTCGGATAGAGGCCGTCATGTGAGATCGTGAGGTGACGTGCCAAATGTAGCGGCGTACGACATAAATAAATGAAACATTTCGGACATGAGAAAAATGTCCTTACAAATCTCCCCCTATGTCTATGCCGGTACATACATAAAAAATCCGAATTTATCAAATATGAAATTGCCTATACAAATCTACCCTCCCATGAACCCAAAAATGGAAAAGGTACAAATGAATAGTCTTCATCGTTTGTTCTTCAATTCTTCAGGAATCTCAAAACTTTTCTCATCGGGGTGTGCAACATATAGATCTGCAATCTTCATACCTACACACATAAGACAAAGCAAATACCACATGACATATCGAGTTTGAAATGAGATAACATGGATATCAATATATGATACAAACATAAGCAACATCTCAAAAACTCCCACAAAATTCAAACTCCCCCATAATATGATAATTCATTCTCCCCCTTTTTATGATGTCCCCAAATAGACAAATTAGAGAAATAAATCAAATAAGCAAGTGTGGGGTGTCACTAGGATAAAAGTACACCATGAATAAACAGAAATCAACCAAGTCGATGATAGCGTAAATGAAGTGGTGTGATCAAATTCGATAGGAAAATCAATGCATACAAACATGACATATGTGCACGATGAATATTGGATATTCCTAGCGAATGAACTCAAATGCTTCCTTTGGTGTAAAAGAGTGACAGAATAAGATATTGACTCAATCAAATCAACAAATCAAAGCTCAAAATGATTTTCACACCAATAACGTCCAAAATGATTTTATGCTTTTTTAGGACTTTCAAGGAAGTGCAAACCCGTTTAAAGATTCTCCAACCAAACTCCCTCAGATATAATTTTGAATAGAGGCATTCTAAATTCTCAAACTTTGGAGAATTGATGGTGAAACCTAAGTGGCCCATATTTGGCATGAATTGCTTTTTATTGCCTGTAAATTTTTTCGGGCTCTTTTAACCTCTTTGGACCTCGGATATTAAAATTCCTCCATTTTTAGGTCCTTTTTAACGGTGGCTTTTGTGCAAAGGATAGATGATTACCTTTCGCAGCCCCTCCCCGTTATACAAAAACACACAGTCTCACCAAAACGGTTTTTACATGCATTCCAATCTTGTCAAGTTTTATCGCATATTTTACATTGTATAGACAGGATTGAGATGAAAACACGCAAGCCAACATGAGATAGATAAGTGCAATAATCAAATATATCCGTGCATGTGTGCAATAAAGGATATAGGAGTCAAACATGTAGGAAGATATCACTAATTACATCTCAAAGACTCCAATCAATGTAAAGCACATGGATGAAATGATGTAGCCTCTCAAATCTCTATCAAACAGTCACATGGAAATGTGGAATGAAGTTGTGACTTGGCTAACTTAAATGCTCATCCATAAAAGGTGCAAAAACAAAAAAATCTTTTTGGCCTTTTTCCAAAAAATATTATCAAAATAAAATCTTTTTGTGCTTTTTCTCAAAATTTTTCTTAAAGGAAAATCTTTTTGTATTTTTCAAAAGAAATATAAAAAGCAACAAGAATAAAACAAAGTTGTACAACTAAGCAATGTTACATATAAAACAGACTAGCAATAGGAAGCATATGATATGAACATGAAGGAGCATCTTATTCTAGACATAGACCAACCCCTCAGTCTACTGTTCAAATCCCTAAAGATTTCCTAAGACTCTCAAATCTAAGGGCATATAAAGGTTTCGTGAAAATATCGGCTAACTGACGGTCGGTGGGAACAAAACTCAGGGATACGATTTTCTCTTCAACTAACTGACGTATAAAGTGCTCACGTATCCTGATGTGTTTTGTGCGCGAATGCTGAACTGGATTGCGGGATATGTGTATCGCGCTCGTGTTATCACAGGAAATGGTCATGGTGTCCTGTGATATCCTATAATCCTCCAGCATTTGCTTCATCCACAAGAGTTGTGTGCAACAACTCCCGGCGGCTATGTACTCAGCCTCCGCAGTGGACAAAGAGATGGAATTTTGCTTCTTGCTCAGCTAGGAGACAAGAGCAGAACCAAAATAGAAACACCCACCAGAAGTGCTCCTACATCCATCTACATCCCCAGCCCAATCGGCATCCGAATAGGCGGATAAACGGTCATCGGTATCAAAGGAATACCAAATCCCGTATGAGAGAGTCCCACTTACGTATTTAATAATACGTTTTAGAGCAAGTAAATGTGACTCTTTTGGGGATGCCTGATATCGCGCACAGACTCCAACACTAAAGGCGATGTCGGGACGACTGGCAGTCAAGTAGAGAAGACTACCTATCATACTCCGATATAAGGTTTGCTCTACGTCCTTGCCTGAAGTGTCCTTACTAAGCTTGGTAATGGTACTCATAGGTGTACGGGCATGCTTAGCGGAGTCTAAACCAAATTTCTTCACTAGGTCTCTAGCATACTTGGATTGGGAGATGAACATCCCATCCTCTAGCTGACGAACCTGGATACCAAGGAAGAATGTAAGCTCACCAACCATGCTCATTTAAAACTCACTTTTCATTTCCTCCTCAAAGTGATGAGCATGCTGGGAGCATGTGGATCCAAAGACTATGTCGTCCACATAGACCTGGGCAACCAAAATAGCACCGTCATCTCTCCTGACGAACAACGTCATATCTACTCCCCCTCTCTTGAAGCCACGAGATAAGAGATAGGAAGTAAGCCTCTCGTACCAAGCACGGGGTGCTTGCTTCAAACCATACAAGGCTTTCCTCAGATAGTAGACGTGCTCAAGGTGCTGAGGGTCTTCAAACCCTTTTGGTTGTTCCACATAAACCTCCTCCTGTAGAATGCCATTTAAAAAGGCACTCTTGACATCCATCTGATACACCTTGAAGCGCAGATGACATGCGATGGTGAGCAGAAGACGGACGGACTCAAGCCTCGCAACAGGAGCAAATGTCTCCCCAAAGTCTACACCCTCTATCTGTGTGTAGCCTTGAGCGACCAACCTAGCCTTATTTCTGATTATGGTACCATATTCATCCATTTTGTTCTTGAAAATCCACCGGGTACCTATCACATTAGTCTCACTAGGTCGAGGGACTAATTCCCAGACATTATTCTTTTTAAATTGAAGCAACTCATCCTACATAGCAGATATCCAGTGTTCATCCTTGAGTGCTTCTTTATGGTTCTTGGGCTCGACTTTGGACGTGTAGCAAAGATGGCTAACAACGTTCTCTAGCTGAGCACGAGTCTTGACCCTTAGAGTGGGATCACCAATAATGGCAGAAGGGTCATGACTCTTGCGAACCCAAGCAGGTGTGTCCCCTAACACAGGAGTAGGATCCACAGAGTGTGAGAGAGGAACAGGTAAATCACTGTCAGAACAATCCTCATCCTCACACTTAAGGTTAGGATCAATAACCGTCGAAGGTTCGTCATCTTGCACGGTAACGTTTATTGATTCCATAACCCTAGAGCTCTTCAGGTTAAATACCCAGTATGCTCTACTATTCGATGAATATCCTAGAAATATTCCCTCGTCGCTTCGGGAGTCGAACTTTCCTAATTGCTCTCTATCCCGTAGGATGTAGCATTTACTCCCAAAAACACGGAAAAACACCAGGTTGGGCTTCTTGCCGGTCCACAACTCATAAGGTGTCTGTAGTGTGTGTGGACGTAAATAAACCCTAATCACCGTGTGGCATGCAGTAGACACTGCCTTTGCCCAAAATCTGCTAGAAACTTTTTGACCTAGAAGCATAGATCTAGCCATTTCTTGGATCGTTCTATTCTTTCTCTCAACAATCCCATTTTGCTGAGGAGTTCTCACAGCAGAAAACTCATGTTTGATCCCAAGGCTATCACAGTACAAATCCACCTTTGCTTCCTTAAATTCAGTGCCATTGTCACTACGTATTCTATTAATAGTGACACCGTGCTGATTTTGCAGGACACGGCACTTAGTCGTTAAGAAATCTACAGCATCGGATTTCTCTCTCAGAAAACCTACAATGGAGTACCTGGAGAAATCATTTACCATCACGAGGATGTACCTCTTACCACCTAGACTCTCAGTACGAGTGGGACCCATAAGATCCATGTGAATCAACTCCAGAACTCGAGAGGTGGTAATGGAATGCAACTTCCTATGAGGACTACGAATTTGTTTTCCCAACTGACAGGGTCCACAAAAGGTTGAAGTTGACTTTCCAAGAGATGGTAAGCCACGTACTAGGTCCTTTTTAGATAAACGATTAAGATCTCTAACGTTCACGTGACCTAGACGTTGGTGCCACAGATCCATAGGAGTGATCGTGGCGCTGTTGCAGACAAGTGAGGATGTGGGCTCAGTCCCATAGCAATTATCCTCGGTCCTCACCCCTTGCATTAATAGTTTACCGGTTTGATTGTAGACTTTACACGCGTCCCGGTCAAACTTTACTTCAAGGTCAGTGTCGCACGGCTGGCTAATGCTGAGAAGGTTTGCTTTCAAACCTTTGACGTACAAAACATTTTCTAGCTTAGGAAAACCAGGTAACTCGATAGTACCTCGTCCTATAATGCTAGACTTACTCCCATCTCCAAAGGTGACTCTGCCATCTTGATAGTCCTCAAGAGTAGTAAAAAATGAGGCATCACCTGTCATGTGTCTGGAGCACCCACTATCAAAATACCACTGAGAGGTATTATGTGCTTTGAGAGCAACATGAACAACAAAAGCCTTTTTATCTTTCTTAGAAACCCAAGTCGAGATGACCTTTTGTTTGCCTTTGTTGTTGTTGATTTTAGCTGGAATGTGAGAAGCATTCGCTAACGGCAAAGAGATCCGTCGAAATTCTTCCATTAAACTTTGAGTCGTGGCAGCTAAGAACTCAACTCGCTCTCTCAGACTAGAAAACTCATCAGTATGACGTGGTGGAGCAGTAGTACGTCGTGTCCGCCCCATGCTATAGCAAGTTTCCCTAAGGTGGCCTTTTCTTTTGCAATAAGTACAAAAGAGCACAGTCAAAGGCGGACCTTGGTTTGCTTTTCTTGGTCGAACTCTCCTTCGAGGTTTTTTACGGTGACCATAAGGAGTTGTAGTAAACTCAGGAACTGGTCCAGGTGCAATTTGGGACGTGGAGGCACCATCATATCCAATTCCTTGACGATCACCAAAACCTAAAGCGGGGCCTAGGAGCATCTTTCCCATCTTCCCAGATCTGTCCTCGATTTGTACCTTGACTTCCCGTGCTTTCTCAAGATCATGAGTCAGCTGGGCAACAAGGGCTTCAAGTTTCTTCCGAGTCTCCACGGAGGAATGGAGCTGACTCGTAAGACTAGCCACTTGCTTAATCAAGTCCCCTCTCTCTTTCTCTAAAACACTATCTCTCTCTCTAAACAAATTCTCATTCTCGACACATGTAGAATCTCTCTCTCTCAGGGCGGTGCAAGTGGAGAACTCTCTTTCTCTTGCTTTCTTTAAATCTTCCTCTAAGCAGGTGATCTTAAGAACTAACGCTTTGTTACGCTTTTTAGTTTTAAATGACTCGGAATATAACTCAGCGTAGGCGCGTTGTATATCACTCTCGCTCTCACTTGTGTCATCCTCCCCCTCACTCACATCGATCTCACTGTCGAGGTGTCCCTGTGAAGCATCATCCTCAACGTCGTGAGGAGAACTAGGAGTGCTCACTTGGCTGGCCATGAATGCAATGAAGTTACACTCATGCGGTGACTCATCTCCAGAATCCACCATCTCGACCTCACTGTCGTCACTAAGGGTAGCATTAAGAACAGCTTTCCCTTTCTCTCTATTCAGACGATTGGCACACTCAAAAGCTCTATGACCCCTACCATCACACTCAAAACATCTCTCACTTTCTTTCAGAGGAGGATTTTTGGAAACATTTTCATTTTTCTTTTCAAACTTATTTTTCTCAAATTTCTTTTTATCTTTAAAATTGCCATTTTTCTTAAATTTGAGAATCCTCTTGAAATTTTTTGCGAAAAGAGCCAAATCATCTAAGTCAAAATCGCACTCAGAATCTGACGTGTCAGTCTCTCTCTTTCTAGATGACTCTACCCTCTTTCTAGCTGACCCCTCACTCCTTCTCTCTTGGACTTTAAGAGCAATTCCCTTATCTTTAGATTTAGCATTTTTAGGGAACATATCAATATCATAAGTTTGCAAATCTCCTACAAGTTCTTCCAATTTTAGCGTATTTAAGTTACCCATAGAATTTAGCACAGTGACTTTAGGGATAAAACGCTTAGGGAAAGAACGAAGAATCTTTTTAACAACTCTAGCATTCGGAATATGTTCACCAAGATTAAAACTAGTATTCACAATGTCAGAAAGTTAAGCATAAAATTCATCAAAGCATTCAGAATCATGCATGGTGATTGTTTCAAATTGAGTTGTCAAGTTTTGCAACTTAGACTCTTTCACAGCATTAGTTCCTTCATGGGTGAGTTGTAAAACATCCCATGCCTCTTTTGACGTGGTACACGTCATTATGCGTTTGAACTCATCAGGTGTGACAGACCCAGAAATAGCACTTAGACCCTTAGAATTAAAAGATGACCATTTAATTTCTTCATCAGTCCAAGAAATGTCAGGTTTCAAGTTGGTCACATTATCAACAGTCATGGTGGGAGGAGTCCACCTTCGTTCAACCAAAATCCAGACACGTTCATCAATGGCTTTTAAAGCCGACCTCATACGGGATTTCCAATAAGCATAATTTGTCCCGTCAAAAACAGGCATTTTATAATATGACTTCTCCATTTGAACACGCACTTTTTCAAAAATCAATTTTTTCAGAAAATTGATATCTTAGAAAAATTTTGTGGAAAAAGGAATACGCGATAGATTAGCGTAACCTGCTCTGATACCAATTTGAAGAACGTGTGTGCTCTCGTTCAAATGATCAAATTATATATAAAACCCTTTTAACACAAACAAACCCAAAACATGCAGCAGTATGTGATTGAATAAATTGATAATCTACGCAAGAACATTCAAACACATGCAATTAAGGAAAAATCCCCCTCAGGGGCAAAACCATTTATTTTCACTATAATTTGTAAGAAAACGGCTTACAATCGGATTACAATGAAAATACAAGTTGACTAAGAATTACCCTCGGGTATCGAATTCTGTAGTCGCGACTGGAATTATCCCTTTCCAGTAGGGCTGCAATGAAGAAGAAGAACGGTCTCCTCCACAAGGGTTGAACAAACCAAAGTTGTGTTCTTGGGTTGCAAAAGGATTCACAAAGGATTGGCAAGGATGTGTGAATCAAAACATGAGTCTTGGGACTCAAAAATATGAAGACTAGGTGTATTTGGACTCTCAAATTCGTCTCCTAAAGTCTTGCAAAACAACTCTCCCGAAGTTGGTATTTATAGGGAAACACATGAAGAGACCCACGATCTAAAATGCTGAAATTCTATCCAGCGTATAGGTACCCCGAACCGGTTCAGGTACCCATGCGAACCGGTTCGCCCCACGAACCGATTTGGGTCTGGGTTCGGGAAAGTGTGCTGGAAAAGGTGCTTCAACACTTAGAAAAATTCCCAGAATTTTCAATGAACATATCTCCATTTTCAACGGGCCATAACTTGTTCACCGTAGCTCGGATTGAGGTGTCGTTTCTTCCAGTATCTTTGTTGCGGAAAGCTCTTCAACTTTCCAGTTGACCGGTCCTCTGGACGGTGGCTGTAAAATTACCAATTTGCCCTTGAACATCCCTATCATGCCTTGTTTCACTGATTTGGCTTCTCTTGCGTTCCACTTGCATTACGAGCCTACAATCAAGGAACGTGAAGTCGTTGATGCAGATGAGGGACATATTAGTGGAGATAATTCATGCTTGATTCCCGGAATTCGGATAGAGGCCGTCATGTGAGATCGTGAGGTGACGTGCCAAATGTAGCGGCGTACGACATAAATAAATGAAACATTTCGGACATGAGAAAAATGTCCTTACAGCCTAAGTCTAAAAATATGAAAATTATCGTCGTATTCTAAAATCGGGAGTCCCGCGGCTGCGGGGTCAGTTCCTACGAGTTACATTGGTCCCGTGGGAGGTGTTGGTGCCTCTCACGGGGCCGTTCGGGCTCTGTTTCCAGTTTTCACCCTCTAACGCCTTGTTTTTAAGCTTAAGGCCTCATATTTTAAAATTATCGTCGTATTCTCAAATAGAGAGTCCCATGATCACGCAGTCTATTCCTATATGTTACATTGGTCCCGTGAGAGGTGTTGGTGCCTCTCACGGGTTCGTACGAATGTTGTTTCGTGTTTTTGCTATCTAACGCCTTGTTTTTAAGCTTAAGTCTTAATATTTTTTAATTATCGTCGTATTCTCAAACCGGGGGTCCCGTGATCTCGTGGTCAGTTCGTACGAGATTCATTGGTCCCGTGTGAGGTGTTGGTGCCATGTTTTTAAGTTTAAGTCTCGACATTTGCAAGTTATCCTATCATCGTATTCTGAAACCGGGAGTTTAAAATATTTTCAACATATTATCCAACAGTGAAACCAATCATTATCCCGTACTCCTTCTTATTATCCCATACTCCTTCTAAAATACTATCCAACAACATTCCAACAACCAATACTTATCCAACAACCAAACCAAACAAAACCAATAACTATCCCGTACTCCTTCTATCATCTAAAAGATTTAATAGATAATGCATATCAATTATATAACTACTTTAGTTAATGTACAGAGTACCTGGTGTGTAATGAAGAACTGGTATGTAATGAAGAACTGGTATCCAATTGGTTAGATCTGCAATACGTAAACAATTTGTTATGAAACTATAACTTGAAACAGCCCCCGAACGGCCAATATAACTCGTATGCACTTGAATCATTGAGCCAATATAACTCTTATACACTTAAATCATTTCTAGGGTAATGAGCCATTGAAACTAAATGAACAAAAACAACATAAATTGTTTGAGCTGAAAAATAGTGAATGAATTGAATAAATTATATTCTTTTTGCCAAAAAGCAAACCATGAACCGAAAAATAGTGAATGAACTGAATAAAGTTAGCAAGACTAA
The DNA here is from genome assembly GCA_949130495.1 of Sambucus nigra. Taxonomy (NCBI): domain Eukaryota; kingdom Viridiplantae; phylum Streptophyta; class Magnoliopsida; order Dipsacales; family Adoxaceae; genus Sambucus; species Sambucus nigra. The sequence continues at coordinate 17,778,720 of OX422211.1, read as the reverse complement.
AAGATCAAACCATTTTTCACACCAAATGTAAAATTCATACATTCTGAATAAATAATAAATGAAATATCAATGTTGACAGTGATGCCAGCGAGAAACAAATGATTGTAGATTAGAACCCAAACTCGGATACAAAAAAATAAAAAATTCGATACCTCTCAAATACGGAGAAAGCCAAATCAAACTGTTTGAGCGAGAGGACACCAAGGGTGTACACCTACAAAATAGAACTAATTAGAAGAAAAATACACATTCCAAACACAAAAAAAATACTCCAATAATCTAGATACAAAAAATGATTAAAGATACCTCAAGGCAAAGAGAAAACCCCCAAAATTATCAAAATCTAGTAAAAACATTACAAAAAAGGCGTAAATACAAACTTATCAATAATTGTAGGGGCTTGATTGATGAATGAGGCTTATATATGAACATCGCACCTCGTTTTTTTTTTCGTTTTCCTCCATCGCACCTGCTACCCACGAATGCTACCCACCGCACCTAGAATAGGAAATGTTAGCTTGCAAACATCTAAGAAACGCTTGGTCAATATATTCCCTTGATCTCCAAAGAAGAGGTGAACACAGTTTTCTTCATTTTCACAATTTCTACAAAATCAGAAATATCAAAAATGTTAATTTTCAGCTATTATGGAGATGAATATAAAATTAGGCGAGACACTATTTACTCGACAAGTCCATAAGAAGAATCATAGTTAACAACAAATTATATATCAACATGGTAATTGAGATTCAAAACCAAAATTATTTCAGAAGAAAATGGTATATGATAATGAGAGTAACATTTATTTATTTATTTTCTCCAAAACAAGTTGGATAAATTTTTATATGATTACTAATTGAGCCCATATTCTGACTAAAATACACTGTATTAAAAAAAAAGATAAAAGGGGTAAATCCTCCCTTTCAATATTGAACCTCATCCAACCTTTAAATAAAAATCTAGGACCTGATTTTCTTAACTCTACTATTAGGGTTAAAGTAAGGGGAAAATAAAATTAATAGAATATTGAACCTCCACCGCCATCGTTGGATCTCAGCCTCACCGCGGCACTACCCCCTTCCCTACATTTTTCCCAACGGTTAGATCAATCCTCTTTTTCCAAGCGCTTTCCCCAACAGAGCCTCTAAATAACCATCTGAACATGTTGAGATCAGTCAAGCCTATACCCGCGGGTGGTGTTAAAAGCGACTCCAATTCTTCATCGTCTGTCATAGATAACAACCCTTTTGACCCTACTTCATGGACAAAAATACTTGTTCTTGAAACATATAACAAACACACACACACATAAATGGATATATTACATAGTTTAAACCATTTTTTTAAGATGCTATTTTCACAAGGTTTCAAAATTTGCAGTTATAGCTAAAACATCCCTCGTAATTGTGAAATAAAGAAAGAAAATAAATGAAGCAAACATTTAAAACCCAGTGGAGAAAGAAAATAACAGTATACCTAAAGATTGGAACATAAAATCTAGATATTATTAACACAAACTAATAAGAAGCACAGGCACAATTAGCGTTTCATCCAAAACATTCATGTATGGCAAATAGCCATGCACTAAAAATGAGGCATCTACAACTCAATCTGCCACATAATCATATGAAGCATAACAATGATGCATTCATAAGTTCAATAAAAGAATGATGCCTCGAAGTAATTGTGTCAGTAGTAAAACTGAACTTATAAATTATTACTCCATCCGTCCCAAATTAATAAATAGTCCCTCTTTGAAGGGGAAAAAATTAGTTTTCAAATTTATCCTCCCAAAAATGATGATTAAATACCTTCGCTACGCACCTCATAGGTAGTGTTCAATTGGGTAACCTGGTAATCTAATTAGTTTTATATATTAATTTAGAGACTAAATCAAAAAGGATTGCAGGATAGGGATGGGGGAGTATCGTGAAACTGTATAATGACTATAAATGAAGAGGTCGAAATACGTACAATCTGTCATTTTGTTGGGAGCTCAGAAGGTTTGATTAAGTAATTGGGAGATTTTGTATTGTTAAAAGGGTCTAGACCAAAATGTTTTTTGGAGGTGATTCAAAGGACCATTGGACTTGGGTAAGGGGTTTGCGTATAGGTCAAGGTGGATGGGTGGGCATCAACTATGGACTGTGGTTTGGGTCAAGTGATGACCCAACTTTTTTTCCCAAATCGTGCCAGCCAAACACTGGGGTGGTAGTCAATGGCATGGTATAGAGACTCAGAGGTCATAGGGTTACAGACAAAGAAAATCAGGTGATTCTTTCTAATGATGGCCATAAGTGGTTGTATGGATTTCATTGACATAAGCATCATCCCTCTCTTGGATTCCAGGTTGATAAACCCTCATTTCCTCTCTTTGTTGTGTTAAGGAGTCTTTATATAAAATTCTTGAACGCAATATTTGACATCCCCCCCCCCCCTTGATAATCTCTTACACAACCCCTAAATTTTTAACACCCACATCTGCTGAAAAAATAATATTTTTTTAATTAAACATACGCTCTCATGTGTTTTTGGATAAATATGCCCTCCATTAACCTTCTTTCCCAAACCACCAAAACTCAAATTCTCCAATAAAGTTAAACTAAATTAACGAGAACTTCGACAGGCCACTATAAATGGTAAAGAAAATCAATGAGCGTACCAGGAATAATTTTAGTCTTGGACCTCGGCAAGCTTGGGAGCTGTGATGAAGAAAGCCTAGAATGAGAAAAGGGGGTAATAATAAATAAAATGTAAGAAAGAGAAAAGGAGAAAATGGGAGGGACCGTGTTGTTGGGGATGGCGGCCGTCCTTGCCCCATCCGATGCCGCGGGTGGAGTCCATATACTGTTGGACGAGGTGGTTTATGCCTTCGATACGGTAACACCACTTGTGCTTGTCTCGAAGCAAACCTTACCAGTTTTGATTGGAACTATGTCGTCCATAGTTAAAGGCCCAATAGCATTAAACCTCCATACAGATTGGGGAAGTAACCTCCATAGCATTAAACCTCCATACAGATTGGGGAAGAAATCTCCATGAATGCTACCAGCATTTGGGGAAGAAACCTCGCACCTTCAACCCACCACACCTGCTACCCACCGTTTCTTACTCCATACGCAACATCGCAACTTCTCCATAACTAATCCCGACCTAGTACCAACGTTTGGGGAAGAAAAAAAAAAGAAATGGGCGGGGAAATGAAAAATATGAGGCGCTTGAAGTTGTTTTAGGATTCGCACTGGTCACGGCCTAGAGCCGTGACCCACCCACCGCGACCCATTAATGAAGCTAAGTGGGATGTGTACTGCCTATTGGTCACGGCCCATAGCCGTGACCCTCAATCTGTGATGCGCGACCCTTTTTATTAACACTAGTGCTTGAATGAGGGATGGTCACGGCCCATAGCCGTGACCCACACCCAGAAATGGTCACAGCCCTAATCCGTGACCCTCAATGTGTGTACTTTCTTCTTTGTCATGCCATGGGTCACGGACTTGGGCCGTGACCCATCCGCGACCAAGCTTGGAGGGAATTTTGGCGCGAGTTTGGCGCCAAGATGGTCACGACCTGGTCACGGCCCAAGTCCGCGACCACAGTGGTCGCGGACTTGGGCCGTGACCACTTCCAAAACATAGAAAATTTAGTGTGATAATAAATATGGTCACGCCAAATATTGAGTGGGTAACGGCCCAAGTCCGCGACCAGCTGGTCACGGACTTGGGCCGTGACCCACTGGGCGTGACCATTCGCAGAATTTGGTGTAGTGAAAATTCAAGAAAGTTTTACTTAAAATCTTGCCCAAACTATCGTACCTACTTCATTTCAAAATGATGAAGAACGTCCACACCATATAATATCAGAGTACAAGGCTCAATAAAAGGAGCGTCCTTTCCTTATTTCGAGTAGTGACATTTGTCTGTCTCCATGCCTTTATTTTCTCCTCATTTGCCCACTCATTTTGAAATGACCAAAACGTTGTGTTTAGAGGTTTCTAACTAGTCTTATGTTTAGAGTTCTCTAGACATGTCTCTCTCTAAACACGTTGTGGTTTTTTAACGTGCTTGGGTTTTCTACCCAGACCAAGACGATGTGTTTACATTGTTTTTTTTAGTTCTCAAATACCCCTCAACGCGTTTGGGTATTCATATGTCTGCCTCGATTTTGACATTAGATATAATTATTTATCTTTCGTGCGTATTGTATTCATTTTTTCGTAAACATATTGTAGAAGGATTCTTTTCAGTCCTAAAAAACATATTGTATTCATTTTATTCTCTTTTTCGGTTGTATATTAGTTAAGTGAATGCAACTATGTGCTTGGAGTATGTTCAGGTATGGTGGGTTGGGTATGGGTACTGGTCGTAGTAGGTTCGGCATAGGAGAGAGGCGGGGTAATATTGGTCCGACGAGATAAGGTGGTTTGGTGGTCGGGTTAGTGTCGGGTCCCCAGATTTGTTGGTCACCGAATTTGATGGTTTACTGTCGGTTTAGTGTTGGGTTGGCAACTGGTGGCGTGGGGGTGGCTAAGATCACCGGATTTGATGGTTTGGTGAGTTTATGGTTTATGGGTTTGGCGGGTTATAGTGAGAGAGAGAAGGTAATTTTTAGCGTCAGTATGGTTTAGAAAGATATATTTTGTACATATTTGTCAAAGGTAAATCATAGAACTAGAGTTTAATCCATTCTCAAAATGTCATTTTTTAATCTTCCATTTTTGTTCTAATTCATATCTCTAAGACCCCAAAGAATAAGGTTTCTGGATGATGCTCTATTTGAAAATAGGTTAATAAATTGGGGCATGCTAAATCGTAACCCAACTTAGTTGAGTCTTAACGAATAATTAATTATTGCCCTGGGATATATATATATACTAGAGAAATGCCCGTGCCTAAAGGCACGGCGAAAATTTCTAAAGTACATGGTTGCAAAAACTAAAAAAATTCATTACCCGACAAAACAAAGTTAGTCAATTAAAATAGCTAGTCAAATATTATATAAACCTTGCTTATTAGTCATATGCTCGTCTCCAGATTTCAAATGCGACTAATCCCGAACATCATCATTCATATAGATCTACTAATTTCACATCCAAAGTAACCATGTTTAATCCATGGTTAAGTTCCACACGTAATATACTTAAAATCTAGAGTCTTCCATATATTATTCATGAAGCTAATAATACGTGTGAAATTTTATTTTGAGCCTTAAGTAGGACATCACCACCTATTTAATTTCAAAGTGGACATGTCAAAACTGATACACTTGGTATAAATTATAAAATCAACACTTAATACAAAACATAAACTCAAATCTCTCATCCATAAGATAAGTCGACAAAAATGTTTTGATCACAATCAAAAGTTGTATAACCCCAACTTTCACAAAAGTCAACCTAAAATTGTCAATTAAATTTGGAAGGAAACAAAATAGTAACTAAAAAATCGTCCATAACACATCCATTCCAATATTAGCGATAAATCAGCCGTACTAATCAGTAGTATTCTTGATTTGTACAATTCGATTCAGGCACTGTAGAAATCTCCTCAACAATGTCCTGCCATACAGAAAAAGAACCTTTAAAATTTTCGAACAATTATTATGTCAATTTGATGAAATTACTCATGACTATTGAACACTGAAAAGGTAATGAATAATGATTCAAATCATAAATACGACAAAATAAAATTAGCAACTGGTTTCGAAACTCAAGCATGCCAAATATAGTTGTATATACCAAATTTTGATCATATCAACCCCATAGAATATTGATAATATCAATTAGATCCTAATAAACCACAAAGTAAATTTCCAGAAATAGCAAGACCATAGTGGCATGTCTCATCAAAAACAACATATAAAAAAATTATAATTTACAATATATACTAAAATTTGTAAATAAATAAATCAAACAATGAATTATAGTTAGAGAATAAAAGTGAAGAAGTATTACTTCTCATCTCTGTGACTTGAGCATCGCAAATCAGTGTAGGAGAAACCATGTCTAAAACTTCACATACCTCTGTTCTTAGAAACGTCAAGGAGTAACGTTAACCTGCATATGTAATTAGTCCAAAAAACTACCCATTAAATAGAAGAAGAAATATTTAAGCTACATTATAAGTAACAGAAAATAGAGTATTACATCTGCTATAAAAAAGGAAGTCACAGATCTTAATCGTTAGGAGGAGAGAGTACCTTTTTGATAGAGAGATTATCAATATTACATCTGCAAAAAATAAACATAATATTAATGTCATTCAAATAATAAAATATCTAAAGACAAACTTCCGGTAACACTATTTAAAGTGGTTGTCCGGTTGACAATGCAAAGCTTTGTCATGAATATAGTGTACACCTGCTCAAGCCCCATATAATAATAGTGCCGCTATAGATGGTACTATAAAAGAAAAAGAAAACAAATCTGACTTCAAGCATAAAATGGTATCCATTTAGTATTATATTCTTCAAATAAGAATTTGAAATTTATTCAGAATTGCATTATCTAAATGTCTAGAAAATAATAAAATGCAATTGCATTCGAAATCATAGGCATACCTCAAATTTTTACTAAGAAATATAAGAATAATGCAGTCCACGAAGCAAGAATTGTTGCTTCTTCCTAATTAGTGGCTCAATAACAGTATGCTCTTTCATGTCATTTGTTCCAGTGTCATTCAGTCTATCCCCGACACAAATTGTTCTCCTTAATTTTCTGAGACTTTACTACAGATAAACGTTCCAGTGTTAGTAGTGAACTAATCTATATAAACAGCGCGTAAATAAAAGCAACAGAGTAGTTAATTAATCTATTACAACCACCAATGATATGTTTCAATAGTTCTATACCGAAAAAAACAACATAATGACATGGTTTCAATAGTTCTACACAAAAAAAAGTAACACAAAGTGTACATAAAGTTCGGTAGAATAGTTCTAAAATAGATACACGTTTGCAAGATTGAACACCCCTTGTTTCATAGAATATAGAATTGGTACACAACGGATTTTGATGTAGCCGAATATTGGATACGATTTCAAATATGATAAAATCGCTAACCAAAGAAATCGCAGCCCCTCAAAGTCTAAGAAAACAAATATGAGATAAAAAAAGGTTTAGGTAACACTGATAAAACCACCTGATTTTATTTCTTGCCATCAATTTCATCTTTATCAACTTCATCACCCTCTGATCTACTACTGTGAGAAGTCCTATCATAATTTTCATCCCCTGTGGTGATAGAAGAATTCTCTGGTGTTGCAACTAAATCTATTTGTCCTTGAGAAGAAGATAAAGTTGTTGTTGTTGCTGATAATGATGTTTATCTCCATGTAGATTGAGGTTTTGGATGATTCTGATTACCCCTATAGACAATATCAGTAATTTCTCAATTTAGTACGAGTTTTAAGTTTAAGTTGAACTTGAATCACTAAACAATTAACAACAAATGTTGAAATACAAAATGATGAAGTACTAACAGTTGATGACCATGAATGCATTACATTTATAAAATTAATAACCCGGAATGACTACACAACAGTTGACGCATAAGAATTGATGCATAACAATTGATGCATTACAGCAATTTAATGTCAGCAATGGTTTCATTGTTATCTCCAATGATTAGGATTAATAACCATATAGACGCGTCATCTTCTAAAGCTATGTGGTGGTGTTGAAGTCCCATCATCATCTGACAACTTAATTGGAGAGTAAATAACTTCTCTAGCCAGGGCCCCAAGGATAGGAGCACAAGAATAGTTAGAACTTTTCGAAGCTATTACAGGCCCAATGTCTTAATAGGATTCATTGAAGCCTTTGTGGTTTCCCTATACATATACATTCACCTACAAAACATTGAGGTGTGAGTGAAATCTATATCTCCGATAGACTTTATATTGAATAATATAATGAAAATTAAAATTGAAATAAAACAGAGGGAAAAAACACGGTTGTCCATAGTAATGCACAACTCAAATGCAGCATCTCCAATGCTTAAAAAAGAGGTTGAGAGATCATCAATTATTGTACAACATGAATAGAAATATGAATCGATGATAACATCATCACAAGGATACTTTGGATCACCCTGTAAAACAAAGTGGAATAAATTATTAATGACATAACTTGACAATTAGAAATCAAGAGCAAGAACAAATAAATAAATCAAGAACCATCATTTGTTGGGAGGTTGCTACATGTCTAGTGTTGTGTCTGAATGACAGTTCAATGTCTATAACCCTATACACACCAACGAACTCCCTAGATCAAGTGGCATTGCCACTAACTAAAGGACAAACCATGTTGGTGATTTTTCAAACTGAAACATACAAAGCAGATGATTAGATGGACATATATCAAATAGAGAACACAAAGAAAATTTAAAGGATTAAATGATCATACAATTGCATTAAGATCCATATATATCAAACTTTGAATATGAAATAATGTCGTAAACCGTGGGTATTGCTGTCACAAACTGTTACAGATTTTGACTATTATGACTACTGAAATAACACGATAAAACATTACTGAATATTGACTAATATTCCCATGTAATCCTAGACCACCTTTCCCCTTGGGTAGCAAAGATTGTCCCATTTAATCCAGTGGTATCTTTTTCCAAACACCTAATACAAACAGTTTATCCCAAAATCTAAAAAATTTATGTATGAAAATTGAGAATTATGCTAGTGTCATTCATTTCAATCACCAAATAGGATGCCCTGTCATAATATGGAAGGGGGAATACTGCAAAATAAATGCATCACTGATTTTGTCCAAAAACAAATTGTGTATACCAAGCTGTTTTTTCCATACATGTTGAGAATCATGTATGGAAATTGAGAATTATTTATGGAAATTGAGAATTATGTATGGAAAAACACCCAATACAAAAAGTCTATCCCAAAATCTAAAAACTTGTGTATGAAAATTGAGAATTATTCTTGTGTCATAATATTGGAAAGGGGAATACTGGACTTGTTATTCAGTCCGAGTACTTTATCCAAAATTAAAAGCCCAACCATGTGGGAAAATGATGATCAAAGCCAAATGAGTAAAAAAAATCACCTTAGCAATGTCTCCCAATCGAGACAAACATTGATGGGTGAAACTGAAACCTAAATTGTAATTCGTTGACGACGAAGACTAGTGGAAGCTACTTTAGTACTGCAACCCTACGCTACAAAAAAGGTATCAAGTTATCAACAAAAAAATACTATCCACAGTTACACTTTTTAACGCTAAAAAATACAGAGTAAGAGGGAACATAATTAGTGGTACATGTTCACACACACAACACTATCTCGCCAAAGCACAACTGTCCAAACTGAGATACAAACCAAGTATTTATGGTCTCCTTATCTCATTTCACCAACCATCTCAAAAAATTAAGACAACCCAAATTTAGATGTATTGAATTCAAAGCTAATAGAACAGTGAAACACCTGATGAAAAGATAAATAATTTACACAAATGTATTAAACCAAGGATAGGACAGAGAAGGGTGATTCTGATTTTTGTATGGTGGCAAGGAGAATGAGATTTAGGATTCAAGATTATTGAATAAACTATGGATAATAATAAATAATGAACTAAATTCAAAAACATTCTTTTGTGAATTCTATTAATTTCACTATAAACTCAAAATAATCTTTTAAAGAGGCATTCACAGCAAAAAGACAATTGAAAATAGGGAGTGAAACCCCCAAAACAATATTTTTTAAGCTTAGGATTTAAAATCCCCAAAACAATAATTTTAACCCTAAAATTGATCATTATGAAATTAGAGAGGGAATGGAAACACTCTTAACTATCCATGGATGAAAATAATAAACCATTCAGCAAACCTCATGAACTAACACTATGAAACTGAAAACCAAAAACAAAACCATACCAAGCAAAACAAAAAAATTTAAAATTGAATTAATGTGGTGAACTTCTTCAAAAAACATAATTTAAGAAACACAATTTTACACAGATTTAAATAAGCATAATTATAAGATGGACTCTTGATTCCTATGGTAACTCGTCAAGAAATAAAAGTATCAAACATAATATATGTTTCTGACAGCATTGGGTTTTTCAGAGTATATACTCAAACTATTGGGTGTATGTACTCTACTAAAATCAGATAAAAAAATATTTATATTTTAATAGGAAAATGACATTTAAGTATTTAAAATGAATCATCACAATAAATGCAAAAATAATACACAATAAGAGAGTGTACCAAACATCTTTTATGCAAATGGTTTGAAGTATAAAAAAATCTATCAATGCAAAGAGATCGGGCATACAATACCTGAAATTAAGTCTGGCACTCAACTCAGACATTTGAATGGACATCTTATATGCAAATGGTTTCACACCCCTATCCACCAGCCCACTATATCAAACATCAAATGAAATTTATTCAAAATCAAACAACAAACAAATCTAAGGAATGCAAATGAATTCTTTAATGGTTTGAAAAAAACAAATCATTTTTGAACCGATCTTTAAATCCCTATGCCAAAGAAAAAACGTTTTAAAATTTATAGATCTCAAAACCATATAAGATTACTGTTCTTGTTCTTTTTTAATGGATTTGTAACACTAAACCTCAAGATCCAAAAAAAAGAAAAATGACCTCACAGAATAAAAGAAAACATGGTCAATCAAATTTTAATAAAGTAATTTGAGAACTGTAGCAAAAAAATCAAATTATACATAGAACCGTAAATAAATTCAGAAAAAAGAGAGATGTTCGACATGTTCATTAATGATAGAATCAAAAGCTAAGAAACCGTAAATCCTGATCGGTCAACCTTTGTCGAACTTGTTTTTCCCCAAAATCAAATAAATCAGAGAGATTAAAAGTACCCAAAGTGTATGAACACCCATGCCATTTCCACCCCGGCTCAGCCCTAAACCACCCTTGTCGTTCTCCTCCAACTTTGTGTAAGAGTGGGGAGGGGAAATGGTACAAATTGAGAGGCCCAAGGTTGAAGTATGTGAGTGGGTCAAAGATGGGACATATGCGTTTGGGATCGTCAGATGGGTTAATATTCTTTTTAGTGTATTACAAATATAACCTTTATATTTGAATTATAGTGAAATTTTAGATGAAAAATGAGGGGAAAATAAATTTTAGTAGGTTAAAATGGTAAATGTCATATAAGTTATAAAATCAAGTGTGGTGAGTTGTAGGGATTAGGGTATGAATTGTGATCTCACTTCCTTACTTCCTCGTTACTTCACTTCCTCGTTTTTGACAAATAAATCCATAAAAAAATCAAGAAGACACACTTCTAATCTGGAAACAAAATCAAAATACATAAAGCACACATATAACTTTGTTTAGAGAAACCACCTATTACATATATTCTTGTAAGTAAAACATGTGAATTGATCTTCCAACGACCACATATGAAAGAAACCTAGCAATTGGGTCTTCACCATATGAATTGAACCTTCTTAGCAAAATTTTAGAATTCACCAGTGATGTTTGTTTTGAGTCGTAGCGACACCTGCATCGTAAAATGAACATCCAACAATATATTTAGTTTATTGAGGGGAAAAATCAAAAATAAAAATGGGAAACCCTGTTGAGATAATCAAAACAAAATAAAAAAAAACTTCCATTACAAATCAATAGCTTATTGCTCATCTATTCAGATAATAAAACATCAGACTAAAAAAACACAAAACGAAAATAAGAAGTGCAAGAAATGATGGCGTTTAGACTACGAATTGAGAGGGGGTGAGGAGGTGCTGTGGACATCCCATGTGCGGCCACCAACTGAAGACCGCCTACTTTCTGATCATCTTTAACCACACCCAATCAAAGCCTAAACCCTCCTGGAGCTGGGCGCCCTCCGACGTCGTAGTCTCCAAGGTGGGCTACCCCTCAGATGCCAAGCAAGTCCTCGTGGACCCAACTTCAGGGGCCCTCTCCGATCTGAGAGCAGCGAGTATCCAAAAAAGAGGAACTGAGTAGTTGATTGGATCTGTGTACAACACATGTATAAAAATACAACAAACGTACACACATTGATTTATTTTCCTGCTAAACAGTTAGGCATTGAGTAGTTGATTGGATCTGGAGTGAAAGATAGCATGAGATTAATCCCAAACTTCGTATATAATGTATCATCTATAAAGTATAAACTTAGTTTTATACAAACCGGGAAAAGTTAAAAACTTAGCATTCAATCCTTTGAAAAAGTGAAACAAACATCTAACAAAGAGAATCGTGTAAGAGGGAAACTGAAACAAACATTTAAGCAGAAGAAAATAGAGACAAACATAGCATATGAAAATATATTTTTCTGTGCATTTAAATATGAAGTGCTCAACATAAATAGCGAAAAAGGGATCATTTATAGCAACGAGACTATTCATGAACTTCGGGAAAAGAGAAATTTAAGAAAATAGAGACAAACATACAGATAGAACATATAGCGCATTTGGTGGAATGTCAACTTGCTCCTCATCCTTGTCATGGTCATGAGACCAAGAAGTGGACACCATAATCATACCTGAATCAACAGCATGCTATGCTGGATAGAAAAATATAAAACATTAACACATTCACTCCATTAAAATTTCATAATCTAATAAACTTATAGCAAATATCCAGAGGCAAAAACTACTTGAATATGGAATTCAGCCTATCCTACCGAAACATTTCAAAGTGATCAAAACGTATAACAAAATCTATGGTGGCATGAGAAGAGTAAAACTTGAGCAACTAATAACCTTTAATTTTCATACCTGTGAGTTCACCTAAACTTCAAAACCCACAATGAACTTCAAAAATAAAACCTATGAGTTCAGGTTAAAAATAACAAAAATTAAGGGAGAACTAAAAGTTCAGCTTTTCAACAACAGACGGGCTTTTGAACCGACAAACAGATAAATACTGTGAGGATTTAGTTCAAATATGGGGAATGAATTCCAACAATGGAGAGAAAATGAAAAAGTAAAACTATGAGTATTTAGTTCAAATACTGTGAGGATTTAGTTTAAATATGGAGGATTTAGCTCAGATATATACATAAAAGAAACAAAGAACCCAAAATCGAAAAAAAAACTAATTTTAAAACAAATCAAACGCAGCCTCTGAATTTAGGAGCTTCATAAACCACTAAATAAATCAAATGAAAAAAAATAGAAAGATTCAAACCTTAGCAGGAGCTTCATATCTTTTATACACCTCTGGAGTAATCAATCCCAATCAAAAACCAAGGAATAAATTCTGCAAAAACACCACAAACAAACATCAGATCCCACACAAACAACCACAAAACTCAAAATAAAAAAAAATGAAGAAACAAAAAAGCGTTGTTGATCTCCTACCAGGCTTTGCCCTAGTAAAAACAAAACAAAATCTTCCTCAACCTCTTCACGTAAGAACAAAACTGAAAAAACTCAAAAATCCATGTTTTGGTGATTGAGATTTGTGTAAAGTTATTCTAAGTCTCATATTTCGCCAGTAATTAGAGGTCGGACGGGCCACTGTCATTTTTTTTACATTTGAGTTGAGGTAATCAGAAGTATTGGAGTGATTGGGATCTATTCATTGTGTATGAAAGCTTTGGTAGACGTCGTGCTTTTCATGTAGTTTGCTCAGAGAGAGAGAGACTGAGAGAGAGAGAAGTCGGGGTAAGAGAGTTATAGTGGGTAGGGATGGTAGGAGTTAAAAGTGAGATCAAAATGGGTATAATACCCTTTTAACCCTTGTTTTTTTGAATTTTGAAAATAAGGGAAAATAAATTAGTGTGTTAAAAGAGGGGGAAATCAAATTTTTAAGGGGCAAAAATGATAAGAGGGGTATTTGATTCTCAACCATTAGATTGTTTCCTTGTTGTCAAAATCTTGACCTCTAATTAAGTTATCTCTTTATGGAATAGTAACAAAATTTTACTCCTTATTATACAGATATATATATTTTGGATAGACCAATTCTTTGTTTTGTGTACTCTATTTTTTATTTTTTATGGAGCTTTTGATGAGAATTTTTATCTTTGATTTACATTTGGGTTGGTTTTAGCTATGTACTACTTCTATATCTGTTTTGGAAAATAGAATTATCCAGGAATTTGGGACAAAGAAAGATGTCTTCGATCATTAATCACATTTTACATTTAAGTTCTTCTACATTCTTTAATGAACCCATCTTAAAACATTATGACATATTCTTACTCATCAAGTTAGACTCTATTCTTAGTCGTGAGGGCTTTTGTTGTAGTTGATTTGGTGCATTTTTATGTCTATGTTCCTCGATCTTTGTTTTTGGCGAATGATCCCGCATACAGATTTTTTAAGAAGTGGGTATTTGTTTAATGCTCTTAGATTTTTTATTTTCATACATGTATTCATGGGTGCAAGTATATATACTATATGCCTTTTTTGTTTATTTGTTGTATAAATACTTTAGCAAGAAACTAATATGTATTATTATTTTCTCACCCACAATAGAGTTTACTTATTGTATACCACAATAGAGTTTATATTAAATACAGTAGAATTAAAAAAAATGTATTGGTGGTCATTAATTTTTGTAGGGGTATCCTTAATTTCATAATTGTATTTCACCCACAGTATGACGTGCGATTCTAGGTGATTTAAAGAAATTTCGATCTTCATATCCTTAAACTAAATATGTAATATTTTTTTGGTTTTTAAATTATAAATTATTTTTGTCTTTCCATCTTCATGGCCCAAATATAATGCTGCAAGCTTGAAATTGTAGTTTTTTTTATTCAACATGAATAAAATACAACATGACATTTTTTTACGTAACACGAACACAACTCATACAAAACAAAACATGGCACGCTTATTTGCACACAACACACATATTTTTACATAACACTAAATTGACTCAAATAAAACAACTCGAGATCTTTTCCTCCCTAACATGAAAACATTCCAAATAAAATTAAACATTACATGTTTTTTAATAAAAAAATAAAAATTATCGAAACAATTCGTGTTATGTGGGTTTTAATTGGGTCGTGTTCGTACTAGAATAAATGAATGATTTCGAGTTGTGCTTAAAAAGATATGCTACAGATGCGATACGTGTTTCACATGTCTTCGATTATAAAGATAATATTTTTACATGTACAAACGTGTCATGTCTTTGTTAGTGTTGAACATGGACACGTGGTGACTAAAATACATGCTGCTTTTTCTCTCTGTTTTAAATATAATTGTGTTCGTGTGAAGAAAAAAATACGATTTAGTGTTGTTGTAATATTTTTTTAAGTTAAAAACTGATAAAATCTCTTAGTCAATATTACTATATGTACTTAGAATATCATGAATAATTTTAGAGTAATGCTATACGTGACAAATTTGTTTACCAACTTTGTGTTCTAAGTGCCTTTATATAATTACAAGGTTTTTTATGAAGAAGTTGGGTGCATTTAACACCTAAATAAACAGAGTAATGTTTTCATTTATATTTATATTTTATTATTATTTTTGTCTACATATATTTGTACTTGTTAGGAAATGTTGTAACCATGACCGGTCGACATATCCTTAATGTGACGCATGAGTTTTTTCTATTGATCTGTACTATTGGGGTAATCAAGAGATGCCATAGACATGTTGCATCGAATAAATTTACAACCGTGCCATCAGCACGAGCACATTCGAGTCTATATAATAAAGGAGGAGTTTTTTTTTGCATATTATGTTGTACTAATTTTATTTAGTAGGATTCTTCCCTGCCCTTTGTCCCTTTTGTTTATCTACATGTATCCGAAACAGAGCCAAGACTGTTTAATTAAAACAATACTTATCCTTCTATTTTTTTGTAATTTTGTTTTTTATGCATATGCTATAAACATGTATTTTTTTTTCAAGTTTTTGTCTTAAATACAATGTCTGAGGCAGGAAATCATTTTACTCGTGAGGTGCATCGAGATAATCCCGTTAAGGCCACTTGTATTTATTATAAGAGACAGTTTGATGTTGTAGGATGGTAGAATACAAATACGAATATGGATACGAATAGTACATTGAAATAGCGAATACGAATATGGAGAACATGATATCCGCTCCGTATCCGTCCGTTTACCACCCCTAATCTTATTAAGCGAGTATGAAAGTGGGTAAGTGTAGTGGTACCCTAAAAATTATTTATCCTAATAAAACTTTGTATTACCTTTCATTTTCCACCTCCCAAACTCCCAAGCTTGCCCTTCCGACTCCCATTAACGCACCTACTTATTCTCTTCTCTACCACCTCCTCACTCACATATACCTAACTGTGGAATCCGTAAGTAAGTCCTCGCATTTTTTTCTAATTTCTCTCTCTTTCTTGGGTTCTAGGGTTTGAGAGCTCCACAAAATTCAATTAGTTTTTCAATAAACCATTGATTTCTCCTTAAGTTTGTCGTAATTTAGTTTAATAATTATAAAATGTATTATAAATAAAAGTGAAAGGCGCGTGCATTGTACGAACTTACTTTTCCTTAATTATTTTTGTTTCAAATTCAATATATGTTTTTTTAATGATAAATGAGTTGTAATTATATTTCTTCTTTCAAATTTGACTTTTTTGCGTTTCCCGGTATATGGCGTTGTACAAATAAGACATAGATAAGACGGGTGATAAATAAAAAATATAAAGTGGGTGATAGTGAAAGTAGATTTTTCCATTATTTTAATTTGTTTTAGTTTGGCCTATAAATGCTCCAAAAACTTTTTAGGTGGCAGAATTGTTATGCTTAAATGGTGATTACATTAATATTCTAGACATGTATGCAAATGCCAGATTTGGAAAAAAAATGAATGAAAAGGAAATATGAAAATAAAATAAAAGTCATTGTACTGGGTTTGAAAATATAAATTGTTTGGGCAAGGTGGAACGTTTTTATTATTTGGGTCAATTTTTTAATTAGCCAAGTTCATTGCCTGTATTTATATATGCATATGTTTATTGTGGATTTTTTATGTTTATGTTAGAAACTGTTATTATAAACTGAATTGTTGAAAA
Organism: Sambucus nigra; assembly: GCA_949130495.1. NCBI lineage: Eukaryota > Viridiplantae > Streptophyta > Magnoliopsida > Dipsacales > Adoxaceae > Sambucus > Sambucus nigra. Next base: position 17,761,720 of record OX422211.1, on the reverse strand, counting down.
TTCGTAGATTGGGATTAAGTACAAGACATGGTTAACTTTCTTTTGCATTATATATTTATGGTTATTAAATTGAATCTTTAGGGGCTTTGCAACTCTTCTTTCTACTGCATATTATTGAGAATTGGAGTGGGATTGAGTTGAAAGTTTGAAACCAATGTTAATTTTTTTTTCATTAAACAACCATTATTATTAAATCTAATATAATATCCAAACTTAATAACTGTGTCTCCATCCAAACAACCATTATTCGGATTAGAAGGCAGGGGCTGACCGGGGTTCAAGTGGGTTTCGCCGATGGGTTTGGGAGTGGTTTAATGGCCAGAGTAGGGTGTAGATAGACAGGGTTAGCCGACGGGTTGGTAAGCAGGTGGTGGGTGACGGTGGTTGAGGGGTGGGTGGAAGGGATGAGAGAAGGAGTTATAAGGTGGGTCGAAAATGGGGACTTCCAAGGCGGTGATGAACAAGAATGGAAAAAACATGTTCTAAATCTTTGAATTTTGCTAAGAAATTTGGAAGGAGAATGAAAATTTATTAGTAAAGCCAGTGAAGTCCGAATGATACTAATCAATGTTCCGATATATTAGGTTTTTCTATGGAGACGAAAATCAGGTATATGTAGAGGAGATAAAGCCTTGAAAATATATACATACACATTAGTAAATTTACAACCTATATTATGATATTCGATTATTCAATTTATATATGTCTATATATATTGATGGTATTATATCAGTTATATTGTTAGTTTTTTAATGTTGTTAATTTTTGAATGTTGCCATATGTGATTTTTAAACAATCTGGGTAAGTTTGTATTGTTATGAAGAATATGGATGCTTTGTTCTAGTATAAAGTAAAGTTTTATTGGGATTGCCAAAAATCACAAGATTGAACATAAATTATCACTTAGGAGACAAACTACTAAACAAAGAGTTTTTTATTATATATTTTTTAGCATAAGTGAACTATATTCTTTTATGGAGGCCATAGAAAATAAAAATATAGCACGTATAGGAGGGTAGATATTTGTCTCAATTTATATAAATGACTCTTAATTTCTGTTCAGTTATGTTCTCTCTCATAGAATAGTTAAGATAAGACTTATATATTCTTTTAGTTTAGTGAGGTGCATATTAGTGGTTTGGACATTTGAGTATTTCTATTAACTATTTTTGGGTACGTATGTGATTTTTTGGGTTGCCTATGCAATTGTATACTCTTGCTTGCAACAACAACTCCGTAATTTTAATTGTTATTTACACCATCTTTTGGTGGACAGTTTAGACATTTCCAGTTTGATGACTTTTTTCCTCAAATATCTCTTTATTAATTTATTTGGGGTTATAGATTTATTATTGGATTTATACATATACTACTTTCTAAACTTAAATTTGGATTTTCAAAACTTGAATGATAGGCTTATGCTTCATATCTCAGTTTTTACAGTTTGATGTTTAATGTTTTTCAGATGAAGTTTTGGGAAGCGAAGGGGTCATATTTTTTATTAATAAAAATATTTTAGATAAGATGAAACATGATTAAATCTGGAAGAACACTTTATTAGTTAAAACCCACCACGTGGTTATATCCTTATGTGTAAAATATTTTTTCCCAAGTTTTGTTTATATGAATTCTTACAGTGCACCATTTTGCAAACATATATGGGTTCTTTGGGTGGTTATTTTTTGGTGATGCAAAGTAAGAAGCACATAAATAATTTTATTTCAATAATTTGCTTTAGTGTATTTTTTTTTCAAAAGAGGCCCATGGAGCATTTAATGATTGTTGAATTTAAAGGATTTGTATGATTTCAAATGAGAATTGCAAATTTTAAACGAATTTCAAAACTTTTGGCTTCTAAATAATCATTGATTTTAAAATCCAAATTCAAAGGTATATGCTCATTGTGGGTACCTCGATTTGTCACCACAGACCCAGACGAGTAGCCCAGTAAAGGCCCAAAGTCTGGGAGCCTCGGATCCCTACCAATTCGGTTACGACTCAGTCAAGTCCCTAAAATCTCACATGCAGATATTCTATGGGTTATATACTGACGTAGGGGAGTCCAACACCCCCACTCCCCAAGAATAAAGATGTATATAACAAACCCTAAGCCTGGGGCAAAAGGCACGCATTGTATTTCTTGTAAAACGCTCCCTGGAGTAAAGAGAAATAATATTGAGAGCACCACCGTGGACGTAGGCATTCTTGCTGAACCAAGTAAATATTGTGTTGTGTGATTGGCCTTCTTTACATTCTTTATTTGCTTTGGTGATTGTCTTTTCTGGTTAATTTGTGTTGAACATAATTGTCACCATAATTGGCGTCGTCTGTGGGAACATTTATCTTCCTTTAAGAAAGCCCTCACCAACAAAGAATTTGGAATGTCTGGTCACAGTAGCAATGCCCCTCAAGCAGGGGATATCCAAGAATAACCTTCCCCTCGCAGGATCAGATTGAAGTTCGACGTTCAGACCAAAGGGCTCGCCCAGAACGGCAAGCCTCGGAAGAAAGTCAGGGACCGGCGAGGTCCACACAAATCTCCAGGTTGATCGATGCCTATGAGGCAAGTCTCCAAGAGCAAGGGGAGGCCGCTCGCAAACAAGAGACTGAGAATGCTCACCTCAAAAGGAGATTGGAAAGGATGGAGAAAGAACTCCATCACAGCACTAGGCGACGTCCATACCGCACTCCTAGCCCTCAGTCGAGCAAGTCTCGCAGCCGAGGAGGAAGTAATAAATGCGGATCCCAAGGAAGTGAGAAGCACGAGTCGGATGATGACTTGCTCGAGAAACAGCGATCAGTTAGTCATTACAGGAGCCCAGCTCGAGGAGATAAGGACATACGAAATTTGGTCCGAAGAGAAATTGACCAGCACCCAACACATCGGGGTGACAGATCGACCAGAGAGCTTACTCGGTGATCTCTCCGGACCCAGATGAAATCCCCTTTCTAAAGGGAAATAGAAGAAAAAGAAGCCCCCAAGAAGTTCGCAATTTCGAGATTCAAGATCTATGACGAAAAGACTGACCCTATTGATCACGTTAGGCAGTACGGGCAGGCCACGACTTTCAGGAACCATAGGGATGCACTAATATGCCGGATTTTTCCATCGAGCCTGCATGATGTGGCACAGAAGTGGTTCGAGAGGCTACCTTACAGGTCCATCAAGAGCTTTGAGTCCCTGGCCGATCTCTTCACGGCTCACTTCATTACCAGCAGCTCCCATCTAAAGAGGATGGATACTTTGCTAACAATGAAGAAGACGCCCCAGGAGAGCCTTTGGGATTATGCAAAGAGGTACTGGGAGTTATTCAACGAGGTCGAGGACTGCTCGAAATAGGTAGCAGTGGCCTCTTTTAAGATTGGCCTACCCAGCTTTTTCCTTCTGCACCAATCCCTGACGAAGAAGGAGGCCACAACCATCGATGACCGGATGGCTCGCATCGAGAAATATACTAAAGTTGAGGATGTGACCTGCCTCGGTGCAGGGGAGAATGGTCGAGCTAAGCTCGTTGCCAAGGGCAACGATAAGGAAGAAAACCAGAATAAAAGAAGGTAAGAATGGGGGCAAGGGTGGCTCCAAGAATGGAGGCAAGAACCATGCTTCTAACGCATTTCAGGTAGTAAACACTGTCTTCAAAGAACCAATATACAAAATCCTAGCGAAAATCAAAGACGAGCCATTTGTTAAGTGGCCAAGAAAGATGGGAGGAGATCCTTCAAAGAGAAATAACGCGCTGAGATGCGCTTTTCACAAGGAGGTAGGACATAAGACTGATCACTGCAAGGCTCTTAAGTCTCACCGTGAAGAGTTGGCCCAGACCAGGTACCTGAATGAGTTTGTGAAGAAGAAGAAGGCAGAAAAAGTTGCTGCCAACGGAGACACAAGGCCTGACAACGTGCTCAAGGATGATGCTGACCATGAATTTATTCACAGATGAAGATCTGGAGGGGGTAAGAACCCCGCACCATGATGCCTTGATCATTACGCTCATAATAACCAATTATAACTTCGAGAAGTTGCTCGTCGACCAGGAAAGCTCATCCGAGATAATGTATCTCGACCTATTCAGAAAATTGAAGTTAAGCGTTACTGACTTGAAGAAAGCCACTGTCCCTCTAGTTGGCTTCACTGGAAAAGTAAACATTCCATTGGGAAAGATCGTGCTACCGGTGAGGGCAGGAAGTGTCTCCAAGATGATCGAGTTTTTGGTAGTCGATATTGACTCGCCATACCAAGCTATCCTCGGCAGAGAGTGGCTACATGCAATGAAGGCAGTCCCCTCGATCTACCATCAGAAACTCGAGTACGTGACTGAGCAAGGAGTGATGGAGATTCACGAAGATCAAGCGATGGCAAGAAGGTAATTCATAGAAGCCATTCGCCCGAAACCAGAGAATAAGGTCGAGAAGGCCAAAGAGAAGGTCGAGGTGAAAGAAGGTTTGATACCTTCGAAATAGCAGTTAAAGTATGAAAGACCCGGAGTGGAGGAGACCAGACTCCTCCCCTCTGAGCGGGTCTTTGAAAACCTGGAAGAAGTCGCAGCTAGTGGTAACAAAAAAGACAGGAGTTTCTTGATTGGGACATCTCTCACAGATCAAGAGAAGAAAGAATTGACGATGTTATTAAGGAGCAACCTAGATATTTTCGCTTGGGAACCGTACGAGCTACTTGGAATTGATCCCAGTGCGATTTATCATCGGCTGCATGTCGACCCCACTTTCAGGCCTATGATGCAGAAGGCACGATGAACTGCACCCGAGAAGGTCGGGCCGTAGAAAAGGAAGTGGAAAAGCTCCGGGATGCAGGATCCGTATGGGAAGTTCAATTACCTAAATGGTTATTCAACCCAGTAGTGGTTCTGAAGAACAATGGAAAATGGAGAGTTTGTATCGATTTCACTGACCTTAACAGGGCATGTCCTAAGGACAGTTTCCCCCTCCCAAAGATCGACCAATTAGTGGACGCTACAGCAGCTCATGAGAGAATGAGTTTTCTAGACGCATATTCAAGGTATCACCAGATTACCCTATATGCACCAGACCAAGACAAGATCTCATTCATTACCACCGTCGGATTATACTGTTATAAAGTTATGCCCTTTGGGCTCAAGAATGTTGGAGCAACTTAACAGCGGCTATTCACCAAGATGTTCAAAGACCAAAAGGGAGATACCATGGAAGTCTACATTAATGGTATGCTCATCAAGAGCAAGCGCAAAAAGGACCATCTCTCAGACCTATCAAGGACCTTCGAAATCCTCATAAAATACCGAATGAAGCTCAACGCGAGCAAGTGTTCTTTCGGTGTCCAGTTAGAAAAATTCCTCTGATACTTGGTTAGCGAGAGAGGCATTAAGGCCAACCCGGACCAGATCGATACAATTAACATGGTACAGCCCCCCCCCCCCCCCCCCCCCCCCGCACGATACGAGACGTACATAAGCTCACAGGCATCCTCGCCACTTTAAATCGTTTCATCTCGAAGTCATCTGAAAAGTGCAATCCATTTTTCCAGCTATTAAAAAGAAGCAAAACAATGGAGTGGAACCAAGATTGCTAGAGAGCATTGGAAGAGCTCAAGGCATATCTCAGCACACCACCCTTGCTCGTAATACCTCAAAAAAATGATTCCTTGTACTTCTACCTTACCGTCTCTAGCCACGCCGTCAGTTCTGTACTGGTGAGCGAAAAAGCAGGAATCCAACATCCAGTCTACTACATGAGCAAGACCTTATTGGACGTCGAGCAGCGATACTTACCACTGGAAAAACTCGCCTTTGCACTAGTGGTAGCTTCGAGGAAACTGAAGCACTACTTCGAAGCTCACACTATCATCGTCCTTACATCACACCCCCTTAAAGTAATCCCATGGAAAGTGAATCTGTCCGATAGACTATCCAAGTGGTCAGTCGTGCTCGGACGATTTGACATCCAATTTCAACCAAGGAATGCAATCAAAGGGCAGGTCCTCGCCAACTTCATTACAGAGTTCATAGGCGAGCAACCTTGCGACCAACTTCAATCCATAGATCAGAGGGAAAATCACTCAATAAGAGGAGTTTGGCGACTGTTCGTTGATGGAGCCTCCAACCCAAAGGGGGCAGGAGTAGGCATTGTGCTCGTTACTCCAAAAGATACAATCCTCGAACAGGGAATCATACTTGGATTTGAAGCCTCCAACAATGAGGCGAAATATGAGGCTTTGATAGCAGGGCTGCAGAAGGCACGGGCGTTGGGGGCAAAGCAGCTACAGGTGTTCGGTGACTCACAATTGGTCTCTAATCAGATAAGTGGGGACTTCAACGCAAGAGACGAAAGAATGGCAGCCTACCTCGCCTTGACAAAGAAGCTAATGTCCAACTTTGAGGAAGTCAGTGTCCAACAGTTTCCCAGAGGACAGAACAGCCATGCTGACGCCCTAGCAGCCCTAAGTTTAGGAATCGACTTTGACTTAAAGAGAATAATCCTTATCGACTTCCTCACCCAGTCGAACATCAACTAGAGTGATGAGCCACCAGGCATGGGAAATATTCTCCAAATTGAATCAGCACCCAGTTGGATGGACCCCCTGAGGGACTATTTGAAGAATGTTACACTACCAGACGATAAGAAGGCCTTTCATCAGATAAGAGTCAAAGCGGCCCGCTTTTACTTATCTCCTCAGAGTCTCATTTTTCTGTTGAAGAACTTCTCCAACTTGATTGATTTCAGAGGCATCCAAAAGTTTAGCTCTCAAAGAGTTCACTTCTTCTTGAACAGAGGCACCAAATTCTTCCATCTCCTGAAGTCAATCCTTAAGTTTGGCGAGGATCTCATACTCGTCCTTAAAGCTCTTATTCCTCGACCTGAGAGACTTGTAAATCCTAACGAAGACTTAGCAAACTTAATTGCTCGCATTAGGATCGATGATCCTTCCCAGTTAAGAGGTAGAGGGTATATACTCATCTACATCAATCAACTACAAGCCATACAATCATTAAAGAACAGAAGGATAAGTATGCAGAAGGGAAAGTATTTTCAGTTCATTCAAATAAAGAGGTCCAAGTACATCAGTAATTAAAAAGAGCAGTACAAATAAAGAACAAAATACAAAAGAAGTCCTAAGAACAGGCTAGCTGGCAACCTTAGTTTGTTCAGAGGTCGCTGGTTACTTTCCCTTGTCAACAGAAATAGGAGCACCTCCCTCAGATGGAGCAACTACTGTTCCTAGAACGGAGGGAGTATCATCAGGAATGGTAAGAGACGCAGGAACACCACTGTCAATGGCCGGGGCAGGGGCATCATCCACAACGGGCTTCGGACCTGGATCATGCTCGTCAAATAAGGGAGAGTCGATATCCACTCCAGCAGCCAGAAGAGCCTTGTTCCAGCCCTTCTTGAAGTTCAGTCGGCTGATGTAGCCTATTTGAACCTCAGCATCCTCGTACGCAATAACCCACCCGGCATTATACGAACTCTCCACCGCCATCTTTACCTTCTCTGCCAGTACCCTGTTCTCCTCCACCACAACTAGCTTTCTCGTATAAACTAAGTCGTAGGACTACCACAGATCGTTCAACTCTTTGACCGCTGCCTCCCTCGCTCGATTGGCTTCAGTGAGAGCAAGATTGGAAGACTTCTGAGCATTATTAGAAGTCTCCAAACTGGCCTCTAACTCGGCACTCTTCCCCTTCATCTCAACATTCTGCTTCTCTAAATCAGTATTCCTATTCACCAGCTCGTCGCGAGTACGGTAGAGCACGGTGAATTCAGTCACGAATTGCAAGAAAATAGAGAACATTAAAAGAGGAATTATTAGATAGAATATTACAAGGATAGGAAGCTGAAACATACTTACCAAGGCTAGCCTCTGACTCGCCTGCAGAGCTAACTGGTCGGTCCCTATTACCTTCTGACGATCAGCAAGCAAAATTGCTCTCTCGATCAGTGTAGGAGCTAACTGAGGAGAGATGGCGACAGAGGCCCCCTCGAGCAACGCGAACACATGCACCAAAGCATGCCCTGCCTTCGTCCTCATCTCATCTATCCTTCTCTCCTCTTCCCTCTCCCTCTTATCTTTCCTCTTCTCCTCTACCTTCTTCCTCTCTTCTACCTTCTTCTTCTCCTCCTCTTCCTTCTTTCTCTCTCTCTTTCTCAACTGCTCTTTTTCCCTCCTCTTCTTTTCTTACTCTTTGGCAACAGGCTGAGAACCAGTGGCAACATCTCCACTGCCAGACTTCTGCTTCTTCAATCGCCTGGAAATAAGAACATCATCATCATCATCATCATCATCTTCTTGAATCAGATTCTTCCTGGATAGAGCTATGCCTTCCTCGCTCGAACTGCTCGACTCACTGGAAGGCTCTCGAGCTTCTGAAACTTCTTCCGAGCTGGAAGTACCTTCACCACTAGTGCTCTATTCACCAGAACCACCTTCAACACCACCCCAGTTATCACCTTCGCTACCCTCACCAGAGCTTCTCTCTTCCTCATCCAATTAAATGAGATTTGCGGCAACTTCTTCAGGGATGCCTAACTCGTAAACACTGTCTATAGGGCGTACGATAAAGCTGGAACCAACGTTCTTGTACTCCAAGAGAAAAGCCGCTGATCGAGGATGTTCACCTTCAACCAAGAGATCCCTGATATTCTAGGCCTTAACCAACTCAGCAGCTCGAACCTCGCTGATAGAAGGTTCCAAGTTCTTTGTCCTCGCTGAAAAGAAAGAGAGAAAAATATCAGAGAAATCATACATTAACAAGAAGATCGAAGAGCAGAGCAAAAATTAAGCCTACATATGAGCTCCTCCCCATAAAAGGGGACCATGAACCTTTCAAACCTCAACCCCTCGGTATGGGGAGGGAATTACTAATTTTTAGCAAGAAAACCCTATTGCCAGTAATCCTTGTGGGAATCAGGTAAATTTACTACCAATACCCTATCAGGACTCCTGGCCTTGAGGTAAAGAATACCATAACTTGTTGGCGAGAAAGAATAACGAAAGCATATCTCAGTATACCCTAAATTGGTGCCATAGAGTTGGTTTATTCTATGGATGCCATTAACAATCTTCTGTGACACCCCGCCTAATTAAATACCGGGCGATCACTCCTTTATTAAATTAAAATCAAGGTGAACAGTTGGTTCATTCTTAGCATCACTGTCGCAAATGAAAATTTTCAAATTTAAACATCCTGATTAATTAAGCTAAGTGTCAAAACCATTTAAAACCTTATTTCCATTTTATTAAATCCAATTATAAATCCTTTAACCATCAGCATTTTAAGAGTCACGCATTAAGTATAAGAATAAAAATGAACATTCAAGAGTTTAACTATTAATAACAAATTCCAACTTTAAAACACTAAAGGAAAGCATCCTGACAGTAATAACTCCCGAAATAAAGATACTGAAAGTAAAAGAATTACAATCTCTGACAAAACCAACTAAATAATGGAAAAGGGCCACACATGCCCCACTGGAGAAAACTGAACTAGAAGTGGAGTCAACAATGAGGTTATCAAAGCAATGACCTGCAACTCCCACAAAAGCTACAGCGCGTTCCATCCAAAGAATCCTAAGCATGATGCCTCTGTGGCGAGGAACCTGTAATACATATATATATATACACAAGAGAGCAAAGATAATAGCAAACGGGTCAGAGCCCGAATGTAAAATTGTTTTAAAAATAGATTAGCAAGTATTTAAAATGCTTACCCGCTAATGCAACAGTCATATTAGTGTGCGACACTCTCTTGAGAATTCTCACCTCTCATCTAGTGTGCATGTCTATCGTACTAATGAATCCCATATATCTCCCTAAATTATTCTCCATAAGTCTTAACACGTGAAATTTAGGTTATGATATTCACTTTAGAAAAATCTGTCGCTTCAAGATTTCTTACGTAATTTAGAATAATTCCGTATCGTTGTAATGTTTACGAATACTTATAGTGAGGTTGAAGAATTTCATACTTTACTTAACTACTATTTCACTCATTAGAAATTTCTCATATAGATACACGTATATATATTAGTTACACATGTAATACATATACAAACGGCACCCCACATAAAATCTATGGTGCAAAGTTTCCATAAATAAGTATATATATACCAATCACTCATATAATACATAAAAACTATGGTGCTGGCATACTCTGCTATCAAGTCCCTATATCACACATATTTAGGGAAATGCTAGTTCGGAATCACTCACGAACTGCATTAACACAAACACATACAAATGGAGGCGAATCATAGTTTCCAGTCCTAAGAGGTCAGCACATGCCCACACATCTCTTAGGACCGTCTGACTATCAATCAGATAGCCTGTACTAGGGAATTCTATGTTCTAGGATACAAGTCAATATCCCCCATAAAGGTCCGATCGAGATAAGACTGTCCCGGCGCGAAAACCCCCCTGTGATAGCAAGTAGCCCGGGTACGATTTTTACACATAAATAATATATGCACAATCACACTGTCATATATATAATATATGTATTCACAACTACATTATTAAATTAGGTGTGCTCACGACCCATAATTATAATTATTCGTTATTACACATTTTACTCAATTATCTCGTATAACGGACTCGTTCATTTTATTCTCGTAATTAGGTTATTCTAAACTCACTTCTCGTCGCTCGAAGTATTCTCTTTACCCAAGTACAATTTTAGTAGGTCCTCACTTACCTTCTACTCCAACTTCCTGGACATTTCGATTATCAAATCAACGCACGTATGATTTTCTCAGTATGAATATCTCCCCGCTTACCCTTTATTTCCCTTTACATTAAAGTTCCACTTAATGGGGTTTATCTTGACCCTACTGGTCCTTTTTATGTCCCATTATGTTCTAGCAACCCTAATCAAGGTTTACTACGTATAAAATCGGATTAAGCTAACACGAGCAAAAATGCAGTTTTCCAAGAGGGGTCGATCGATCGATGAAAGGGGGTCGATCGATTGATCTATCGATTGATCGATGCTCTGGGCTCGATCGATCGATCAAGCAGTTATGGCGAAACTGCAGAAAACCCAGCTACGAAAATCTTACCCCAAACTCCTCCAAATCATCATGTTTCGTTCCCAAACTCTCAACCACTTATACTACAAGTGTTGTATACCCATATAAACAATATCCTACGTAAAACATGCGAATTTTCATCAACTATAACAAGATAAAAGGGTAAAAATCTTCATAATTCTCAAGAACCCTAATATTTTTCTTTAACTTAGTTTCTTCCATTCTTTTTCCAGATTTTTTATCACTAATACCATGGAAATTCGTGGTTTAACCTCTACATGTGAAATGGATTCCCAAAATATAATCTTTACCTCTACAACATGTAATTTTTGTCTCCAATTAATATTTTCTTTCAAGAGCACTAATTCTAGTCAACCCTAGACCAATATAAAAGAGCATTAACTTGATTAAAGCAAGATAAATACTTGCCTAAAATTTTAGAAATCTGATTTGAGGAAGAATTTGGTTTGGTTGAGATCCTCGTTGCGCGATCTACCATTTGGCGGTGACGGCGGTGCAACCGGAGGAGTTCTTGGCCTAGAACTCCTTGGAAAGATCCTCCCCTTCCTCTCCAATGGCCTTCATTAGTTTTTGGTTATGTTAACCCTAGAAGACAACACTTACCATCTGATATAACCCTAGCAAATTCGTTGGTTTAATTACCCATAATTACGAAATGCCCAAAACGCCCTCCCGGGTACTAAATAGGCCTAAAAATGTCCCGAGACCCAAACAAAATCCCCGGGTACACTTTTCTGACTATCTCGACCCTTTCAGACACTTTGGCGCACTCAAAACGACCATACGAGCAACTTATAATTTATTCACTTTTATTAATCAACATTTAGTCCCGACACGACACGGGCGCGTCCCGACTTAAATTTCCAAAATTGCCATTTTATTCACACGTGACAATTTTATAAAATAAATCTCATATATTACTATACTCATCCAGTAACATTCAATAAATTTTCAATAATTACTAACTCTCGTCACGCTAGTAAATATTTAAAACAACATTCCGGATTAAAATTAAATTAATTTATCTCAATTAAATTTAATAAATCCCTGAATTTAAAAGCCATAAAAATACGGGGTATTACATACTTCCCCCCTAATAACGGAATTTCGTCCCGAAATTCGAAAAATAAGTCTTACCTAGTAGAACAATTGTATATCTTTTCAGTACGCAAACTATCTACATAGTAAGGCGCTCAATTACTATAGCCCCTTCCTCACAGCAAGCTTGTTTAACATTCTCATTGGAGAAACTTCACATGGTGCTCCTAACCGACAACATTCGCATAGGTCACGCCTATACATTATAAATTTCCATTATCTCACTATCATTGGGAGACCGCACCTCACTACATGACAAATACTCAGATTTATTTATATACAAAACTCCCATTTTGAGAAAAATCATACGAACATTTGACCACTCTTGTTCGCCTAAAACAGTCGTGCAATTCCACCATAGTTATCGGATTATTCTCGACCGATCCAAAATTCTGATTAATCACTCACCTCTAAAGATACAGAAGGAGAATAGTCGAGGTTCTTCCACACCCAAACCTTAATAAGCACCTCGTACGTGACAAACAGATACGAGTGCTTCTACAGAGCACTCCTGAAATTACCGTACCAAGATTCCAAAATTTCCTTGATGTGGCTCCATTAATCTTTAATCACTGTGCACCTATTCCCTGGCTAAGGGTGATACATCCTACACGAAACGAAACCTTAACTCCGTTGGTTCCTGAAACCCCATGTCAAAGGTGGGATTCACAAACCTCATCCCGATTCAGAAATTACTACTGTACCGGACCATGTACTGGCGCGATCCTTCCTTTCGAAGGAAGTCTGGGGCACACTAGTTAATATTGTAAACCACACCAAAGGAATATCAATCACTTCCTTCTTGGGCGACTTAATTCACATGTTCGGATGAACCCTTGGTCTTGTTTTGAGGATGGTAACCCATCCAAGAACTTCACCGACTTTACCGACCTCTTCCAATTTCAGGAATTGTCGATAAACACAAAATTCTCTGGTTGATTCTCCTCTTCCAACCAAACCTTACCTATGGGCGGTGCATGTAGAGACTACTCACTACGTCCCGCTAAACATTGATTTTTCCTTGAAATGTCTCACATTAAGTGACACGTAATACTCCCCTTCCCTTCTTGGTGCATGCCAAAAGTTCCGACCTGTGCTCTTTTCTCCACGATGCGTACTTCTGGATCTTTTAGACCATACTAACATCATCACTCTTTGTATGCTCAAGTCGCTTTCACCTTTGACTAACTACAACTCCGCTCCGAGCGTTCTTCATAATGATTAAATTCTACCCCTCTCAAGGAATACTCCTTTGTAAATGGTTTCCCGCAGCCCTTCAACCAGATTCAGCGTGCTACTCTGTTCATGCTTGCATATATGGATTTATCGTTCTTCTTGCGACGCTTAATCCACTCTACTACTTCCACGTCGTAATGCTAGTCCCACACACATATGTTTTACACATCCATTCCCACGTCCCCTCAACTCGGGCGATTTGATTATCAGATAACCGGGAGGCCCACACACACTATAAACGGTGCATACTAACATAAGCATCACACACGCTCCCCACCTAATACCCAATTCTTTATTTTCCCTAATGCTCGCAACGTGATCACAACACTTGGGTACTCTTAATCACCCTAGAAATCAAAATTTTAAATCCTCTTCATCATCATTCCACCCCTTAACTCGTGGTGATAAAACAAAACTTTCAATGCTTTCTTACCACACAATCCGGCTCCAGTGGCTTTAAATCAAAATTCAACTTCCAACTTACATATATAATTACTTTATCCCATTTCGACCGGGGTATCGAACTCATGGAATAGTGACCAAACGTCTCCCTATTTCCAACCTTACGCTAAATTTCATGCGTGGAATGTCTCGCAAAGCGAAATCCAGACAAGGAACCCCTCGATACACTACTACCTAGCATTGTCGATTTTCGAAATTCGTTAGGTCCTCCGTCCATAGCATGTACCCCTTTATTCCGTCTCTTGACAAAAAAGTTACATTTCCTCCCGTAATTACACTTAACAAAGAACATCTCACCAATTGCACTATCGTTCAGTATTGGTTGGTGGTAATGGCATTCCATAAACTTCGAATACATGCAATCCGAATTCTCGGAATCCCTTTCCATGATAATAGGGGTATCCCTCTTAACTCCCACATCTCTAGAGGATAGATATAACAATGCACTCTTCCTATCACCAAGTCCTGAGCGTTAAACATAATACTGAGTTAAATCTTTTCGCTCAACGGTAAACCCGATACATACTAAATCATAATGATAAAGTCCATGCGTACATCGGCATCGAATATCTTGAGCCCACTATTCCCTCCGAAGTCTCTAGGATAGATAATATAAGTGCGAGTCTGACCTTCTTGCAGGTGAAGCCTCGCCAGAACAAAAATATGTTGTACTAATGCAACCACTCCGATAGCCTTGCAATAAATGTCCACTATCGTACTAACCATTTCTATATCGTTATAACAAAGATAATATCATACTCGCATATCGCATCACTACAACGAGTAACCTCAATAAAGTACATAACACTGTTAATATACTCATTCATCCTCCGCGGATAGCACTTAAAGAAAAATAATCCCGCTACACTAGGAAAAAAAATATTCACATAATAATAACGTTTATAATTATACGCATTAAATTCGTCTCTCATGCTAAACTAGTAATGGACAAAATATAGTGACTCGTTCGTGTTACATAAACACACCTCATCCTCTGAGGATACAACTTATACTTCCACCGTGCCAGTCGTCTTGACTGCACAAATGGTCTCCGGACGTAACACGTCTGTCCAAACCAAAACAAAACTACTTTAATAGTTATCCTTTACTAGGCATCGTATTCTTGTCCCTTTACTCACTTCAGAAAATATTATTGCGAGAGATCTCACTCCCCACAAAATACCTCAACACATAATCCACTTATCACCTGTCTTACTAACCAAGTTAAGATTGTCCTTCTCTCGAACTTTAGTAAACTCGATTCCTGTTGACTACCCCGGTTATTCCCTTAGCCTCTTAGGCCCTAAAGAACATGTAACTGTCTATAATAGTCCTTACTGAATTTACCATCACTTGGTAAGAATTCAACTATCCAAATCATTTAAATAGGTCCCCTGATGTGTATTCACACCCTTTTGTGGTGCTACACCACCACCATTGTATTCAGTCTTATTCTCAACTAAATTCTTCGATTCTTTTAGCTTCCCACACAAAGGAGCATTACCATCTTTATTAACAAAATACGACATTTTCAACCCCCTGATTCGACCGTTCATCAGAATTTCCTCTTGAGTGTTATCAACTATTATTACGAGTCGATCTCCTAATTGGAGTCGTTTCCTCCACTTGTATCTACATCTCCCGATATAAAATTTCGCTAACGGTTAAGATTCATATTCACAATTGGACCTCTGTCACGTCCTCCTGTGACGAGTTCAGGACAAAGTTCACTTCTAATCCTGAACATCTGATGAAGGAACATACGGTCAACACTGTACCTAAGGTTCTCCTATAGACATAGCATTCCACTTCTAAATTGGTGGTTGACTCCTATAATTATAACTTCGTTCCGACAACCAAGAAAATTTTCTCTAAATATTCACTTTCAGTTAGCCACACTCCGTCTTATATCTAAACCTTTGGATACTTTACCTCATTTGGTAAACTCATACAATTCTCGCATTTTTAGAATTCTCACTAACAGTTCTCTACACATTTTGTAACACGTTGGGTGAGTTTACTCTCACACCTCATTCGACTATAGCAGCATTTGGAAATCATGGTTGCGCCTTAGTCGCCTTTCTAGTCTTGGCTTCTCGTGCCATAATGGAGGTGACCTCGACTACGATCATCATCTTCGAATATATTTTACAACCTCAACTGAGCCCTGCCTCCTGATGTCCGCTTAATGGTCCTCTTCTGACATCCGTCATCGCTCGGCACATGCACACATCCGAACGAAATTAGAATTCACTAATGTATACACGTTATAACAGGAGAACGAAATCTCATCAAAGAAATTGACAATCCTAAACATAGGGCTCTATATCAAACAAAGCAACTCTGAAAGCATAATAAGCCGCACAGATCCTAAAGGACACTAGAACCTGATGCTCTGATACCACCTGTGACACCCCGCCTAATTAAATACAGGGCGATCACTCCTTTATTAAATTAAAATCAAGGTGAACAGTTGGTTCATTCTTAGCATCACTGTCGCAAATGAAAATTTTCAAATTTAAACATCCTGATTAATTAAGATAAGTGTCAAAACTATTTAAAACCTTATTTCCATTTTATTAAATCCAATTATAAATCCTTTAACCATCAGCATTTTAAGAGTCACACATTAAGTATAAGAATAAAAATGAACATTCAAGAGTTTAACCATCAATAACAAATTTCAACTTTAAAACACTAAAGGAAAGCATCCTGACAGTAATAACTCCCCAAATAAAGATAACGAAAGTAAAAGAATTACAATCTCTGACAAAACCAAATAAATAATGGAAAAGGACGACACATGCCCCACTGGAGAAAACTGAACTAGAAGTGGAGTCAACAATGAGGTCGTCTAAGCAATGACCTGCAACTCCCACAAAAGCTACAATGCGTTCCATCCAAAGAATCCTAGGCATGACGCCCCTGTGGCTGGGTACCTGTAATACATATATATATATACACAAGAGAGCAGAGATAATAGCAAACGGGTCAGAGCCCGAATGTAAAACAGTTTTAAAAATAGTTTAGCAAATATTTAAAATGCTTATCGGCTAATGCAAGAGTCATATTAGTATGCGACACTCTCTTAAGAATTCTCACCTCTCATCTAGTGTGCACGTCTACCGTACTAATGAATCCCATATATCTCCCTAACTTATTCTCCATAAGTTTTAACACGTGAAATTTAGGTTATGATATTCACTTTAGAAAAATCTGTCGCTTCAAGATTTCTTACGTAATTTAGAATAATTCCGTATTGTTATAATGTTTCCGAATACTTATAGTGAAGTTGAACAATTTCATACTTTACTTAACTACTATTTCACTCAGTAGAAAGTTCTCATATAGATACACGTATATATATATTAGTTACACATATAATATATATACAAACGGCACCCCGCATAAAATCTATGGTGCAAAGTTTCCATAAATAAGTATATATATACCAATCACTCATATAATACATATATACTAACGGCACCCCACATAAAAGCTATGGTGCTGGCATATTCTGCTATCAAGTCCCTATATCACACATATTTAGGGAAATGCTAGTTCGGAATCACTCTCGAACTGCATTGACACAAACACATACAACTGGAGGCGAAGCATAGTTTCCAGTCCTAAGAGGTCAGCACATACCCACACGTCTCTTAGGACCGTCTGACTATCAATCAGATAGCCTGTACCAGGGAATTCTATGTTCTAGGGTACAAGTCAATATCCCCCATAAAGGTCCGATCGAGATAAGACTGTCCCGGCACAGAACCCCCCCGTGATAACAAGTATCCCGGGTACGATTTTTACACAGAAATAATATATGCACAATCACACTGTCATATATATAATATATGTATTCACATCTACATTATTAAATTAGGTGTGCTCACGACCCATAATTATAATTATCCGTTATTACACATTTTACTCAATTATCACGTATAACGAACTCGTTCATTTTATTCTCGTAATTAGGTTATTCTAAACTCACTTCTCGTCGCTCGAAGTATTCTCTTTACCCAAGTACAATTTCAGTAGGTCCTCACTTACCTTCTACTCCAACTTCCTGGACATTTCGATTATCAAATCAACGCACGTATGATTTTCTCAGTATGAATATCTCCCTGCTTACCCTTTATTTCCCTTTACATTAAAGTTCCACTTAACGGGGTTTATCTTGACCCTACTGGTTCTTTTTATGTCCCATTATGTTCTAGCAACCCTAATCAAGGTTTACTACGTATAAAATCGGATTAAGCTAACACGAGCAAAAATGCAGTTTTCCAAGAGGGGTCGATCGATCGATGAAAGGGGGTCGATCTATCGATCTATCGATGCTCTGGGCTCGATCGATCGATCAAGCAGTTATGGCGAAACTGCAGAAAACCCAGCTACGGAAATCTTACCCCAAGCTCCTCCAAATCATCATGTTTCAGTCCCAAACTCTCAACCACTTATACTACAAGTGTTGTATACCCATATAAACAATATCCTACGTAAAATATGCGAATTTTCATTAACTATAACAAGATAAAAGGGTAAAAATCTTCATAATTCTCAAGAACCCTAATATTTTTCTTTAACTTAGTTTCTTCCATTCTTTTTCCAGATTTTTTATCACTAATACCATGGAAATTAGTGGTTTAACCTCTACATGTGAAATGGATTCCCAAAATATAATCTTTACCTCTACAACATGTAAGTTTTGTCTCCAATTAATATTTTCTTTTAAGAGCACTAATTCTAGTCAACCCTATACCAATATAAAAGAGCATTAACTTGATTAAAGCAAGATAGATACTTGCCTGAAATTTAAGAGTTCTGATTTGTGGAAGAATTTGGTGTGGTTGAGATCTTCGTTGCGCGATCTACCATTTGGCGGTGACGGTGGTGCAACCGGAGGAGTTCTTGGCCTAGAATTCCTTGGAAAGCTCCTCCCCTTCCTCTCCAATGGCCGTCATTAGTTTTTGGTTATGTTAACCCTAGAAGACAACACTTACCATCTGATATAACCCTAGCAAATTCGTGGGTTTAATTACCCATAATTACGAAATGTCCAAAACGCCATCCCGGGGTACTAAATAGGCCTAAAAATGTCCCGAGACCCAAACAAAACCCCCGGGTACACTTTTCTAACTATCTCGACCCTTCCGGACACTTTGGCGCCCTCAAAACGATTATATGAGCAACTTATAATTTATTCACTTTTATTAATCAACATTTAGTCCCAACACGACACGGGCGCGTCCCGACTTAAATTTCCAAAATTGTCATTTTATTCACACGTGACAATTTTATAAAATAAATCTCATATATTACTATACTCATCCAGTAACATTCAACAAATTTTCAATAATTACTAACTCTCGTCACGCTAGTAAATATTTAAAACAACATTTCAGATTAAAATTAAATTAATTTATCTCAATTAAATTTAATAAATCCCTAAATTTAAAAGTCTTAAAAATACGGTGTATTACATCTTCCAGACGTTTGGCGAACACTGTGCGGGGACAATATTGAAATAACCAAAGAAATGAAAAAATAAATTCTTGAAGGAAAAGTGAGACCCCCTCGGGACAATAAAAGAACGTGAATGCAGTGAGCGTCCTCTACTTCTCTAACATTTTTAGGGACAGGGGCACACTCAGTGTCTATCCAATCTGGGATGTTATAATACTTCATAAATTCAGACCCGACCTATTACCCGTTTTCGCCATTTACAAAAGCTAACTATAAATGCGAAGAAATGTTAACAGAAAAAGCAAATAGAAAAGCAAGAGGGACTTACGAAGTGAAAACTTAGCTTGGGACGATGCAAAGTCACAAGCAGAGATGATGAAGAACAGTGAAGTTGGAAGACGAAGACTTGAGAATGAGAAGCACAACAGTGAGGGTTAGAGAAGGTGAGAAAATATGAGAAAGCTTGAAACGACAACAAGGAAACACTGCTCCAAATGAATTTTAAACATTTCCAATCATAACGCACGGAGCACGAAGCGGGCTGGCGCCTAAATCAGTTTAGAAGAAGCGTTTCAATCTTGGAAAGAGTTACATAATTTATAAGATAGCCATTATGATAAATCATTTAAAATTATTGAGCCCAAATTGTGCCCAACAACTTTAGGGGCAATTGTGAGTACCTCGATTTGTCACCACAAACCCAGACGAGTAGCCCAGTAAAGGCCCAAAGTCTGGGAGCCTCGCATCCCTACCAATCCGGTTACGACTTAGTCAAGTCCCTAAAATCTCGCATGCAAATATTCTAGGGGTTATGGACTGACGTGGGGGAGTCCAACACCCCCACTCCCCAAGAACAAACATGTATATAAAAAACCCTAAGCCTTGGGCAAAAGGCACGCATTGTATTTCCTATAAAATGCTCCCCAGAGTAAAGAGAAATAATATTGAGAGCACCACCGTGGACGTAGGTGTTCTTGCCGAACCACGTAAATATTGGGTTGTGTGATTGGCGTTCTTTACATTCTTTATTTGCTTTGGTGATTGTCTTTCCTTGTTAATTTGTGTTGAACATAATTGTCACCACACTCATAATAATAGCTTTACGAGTTATATGTATCAAAGTATGATGAACAATTATATGCGTCCGTGCATCGTGCGGGTTCCATATATATATATATTAAGAAAAATGACAAGAGTGTTTGCATTCATTATTGTGAACACATGGGACAATAACATGAGGTTATGGAACCCGCACGATGCACGGACGCATATAATTGTTGAATTTTTAAAACTATAGTTTTTATAAAAAAATATAGTTGTATAAATGTATATAATATAATATAATATAATATACATCTATACAACCATACTCTTTCGATAAAAATATAATATAATATATATATTCTAAAAAAATATAATATATATATAGATGTATATAATATTTTTAAAAAATTATTTTTTAAAACAATACTCTTTCGATAAAAATATAAGTAAAAATTATTTTTTTATAAAAACTATAGTTTTATCTCTTTTTTTCTATAAAAATATTTTTTTACAAAAGTTGATTTTATAAAGATAAGTATAAATTATTTTATTCTATATAAAAGTTGTATTTTTATAAAGTAATTTTCTAAAAATTGGAGTTTTTAACTTATTTTCTTTATTTAAACTGTATTATAAAAGGCAATTCTTATAAACATAAATATAAATTGTGTGTTTGTTTTCAACTTTAAATCGTTACTGTACTTTTTCTCTTAATACGACAAATTGTGTGTTCTATATATCGTCCCATAAAATGAGCAGGAAAATACATTATTTTTTGAAAATAAGTTTTTTACAAGTAAAATTATGTTTTTAGAAAATTGTACTTTTAAAAAATAACTTTATTCAAAAATTGTTTTTCTAATAAAAAAAGTTTTTATAAAAATATTAAAAAGCACCCGCGCATCGCGCGGGGCTAAAATCTAGTATCTAATCTATATTCTATATAACTATATAAAAACTGTAGACCAAAATCATGTGAGACTGACACGTGGCAACTTAATAAATGATATCATAAATGAGAGTCTCTCTCTAGAGAAGGATACGTGAAGATAATAACTCATATTTCTTTACACTCTAATACAATGAATTTAGTCCATCTAACCGGCTTCCTATTCAATGTACTCCATTTTTAATTTTCCAAGAACCTATTCCCTCTTGATTTTAGATTTTGCTATATAAAAACTGTAGACCAAAATCATGTGAGACTGACACGTGGCAACTTAATAAATGATATCATAAATGAGAGTCTCTCTCTAGAGAAGGATACATGAAGATACGAACTCACACTACACCAAATCTGCCCATTTGTCAAGGTCATTGACCTTGACAAATCCACCTTGTCAAGGTCAATGACCGTGACATTTGGAGGCGAGACGACTTTTTTTGTCACGGTCATTGATCTTGACACAAAACTCGCGTTTTGTGTCACGGTCGTGTCAAGGTCAATGACCGTGACACGTTTGTCACGGTTTATAGCCGTGACATAGCCGTTACCCTTTTTAAAAAAAATTGTCACGGTCAATGACCATGACAAGTCCGTGACAAGAGATAATTATAATTGTAGCATAAATTTCATTATCATGGGTTTTACCTAATTGAATTAATTTCATGAATAAAATTATTATCAATTTAAATGAAAATATCAATTATTATCCAATATTTTTTAATGAAATATTTATTTTGAATGAAAATATCAATTATTATCCAATTATTATCCAACTATTATCAATTATTTATTTTGAATGTAAATAATATTCAAAACCTCACCCACCCCCACCCCCTCCCGATGTTTATTATCCAATTATTATCCAACTATTATCAATTATTTATAAAATTGATGTCTACTTTTAGTGTTGTGTATATATGTTGGTTGATGCCATTATATTTTTAGCCTAATTAGATTCTAAGGTTATCTCAATTTATATTTTTCTTTTTCTATCTAATAATTTTCAACGTAAGAGCACAGTACATAACGTATGTGTAAGTTCCGTCAATACCATTTCGTTTCAATTTTGTAATATTATGTTTTTTCCAAATATTTAAAGAGTTATTAAATGGGTGCCCCACCCCCACCCCCACCCCCACCCCCACCCCTGCCCCCCTCCCCCCGCCACACACACACGCACCTACTTTTAGCCCTTGTTATTCATCAAATTTGAGGCAAGTTAATTAGAATATTTGTAGGACTGAAATTGATTTAGATTATGCCTATCTATGTAACTCTAAAACCTAATTGTGATTAAAATCTGATTTATATGGATTAATTCTATTACATTTATAATTTAACTAATAGAGTTGAAATTGGTGGCAATTTACTTTGGTTTGGTTTATTTCTAGTTGAATCTGAGTTAGAATTTTTAGATTATGTATAGGAATTGAATTTTAATATTAATCCTTCATAAATCCCTTGAATACATGCATAAATCACACACACCCCACCCCACCCCCTGCCCCCCTCCACCACCCCTCCCCCACCACACACCACCACACACACACACACACACCCCACCCCACCCCTCCCCCTCCCCCTCCCCCTCCCCCACCACACACCACCACACACACACACACACACCCCACCCCATCCTGCCCCACACCCTGCCCCCCTCCACCACCCCCTCCCCCACCCTGCCCCCTTCCCCCCTCCACCACCCCCTCCCCAACCACACCCCACCACACACACACACACCCCACCCCACCCCACCCCCTACCCCCCTCCACCACCCCCTCCCCCACCACACACCACCACACACACACACACACCCCACCCCACCCCACCCCCTGCCCCCCTCCACCACCCCCTCCCCCACCCTGCCCCACCCCCCACACACACACACACGTACACACATAAATATACACACACATATATATATAAATGGAAGAGAGAGAGAGAGAGAAAATGGACCTGAAAGTAGAGAGAGAGAGAGAGAGCAGCGTCGAGAGAGAGAGAGAGAGATGGAGGGAACGACGCGG
The DNA here is from genome assembly GCA_949130495.1 of Sambucus nigra. Taxonomy (NCBI): domain Eukaryota; kingdom Viridiplantae; phylum Streptophyta; class Magnoliopsida; order Dipsacales; family Adoxaceae; genus Sambucus; species Sambucus nigra. The sequence goes on along the minus strand of OX422211.1, from coordinate 17,738,404 downwards.
GAGGGAAAAAAGAAGGGGGATAGGGGTTTTGCTGCGAACATTGTTACGGTCGTGTCAAGGTCTTTGACCGTGACAAGTAAATTTGTCACGGCCTTGTCACGGTCAATGATCGTGACAATTAGTTGTCACGGTCGTGTCAAGGTCAATGACCGTGACATAAAACGTGTGTTTTTTGTCACGGTCAATGACCTTGACAAGGCTGGCGGGGTCAAAGGTGACAATTTGCCCATTTTGGTGTAGTGTCATCTTTCTCTACACTCCAATACAATGAATTTAGTCCATCTAACCGGCTTCCTATTCAATGTACTCCATTTTTAATTTTCCAAGAATCTATTCCTTCTTGATTTTAGATTTGGTAAACATAACATATTTTCACAAAATCTCACACGCCACGTAACACAAAAAGCTACGCTATTGTGATACAGGAATGATTTGGAGAAATTGATGTTGTTTTGGTAGAAAATAAGCATTACAAGGAGACGTACCTTAAATGCATAGCACTTGAAGGTTTACCTAATGGCACCATGCACTTTACATGGATTCACTCGAAGTTTGATAATCCCGAGAATAGAGCTTTTTTCACCAACAAGGTGACCTCTCCTCTCTCTCATTGCATATACACTCATAGACACGCATATACATGGTAAATGATTTGTTACGTTAATTGCAATTGAGTATATATATATATGGGTTTGAGGGAATTGAGATTTAACAGATATGGTGTTTTTTTTGGTTGAATTTTAAATTATAACAATTATGGAGGTATGTGGATTCCATTTTTTAGTTGATTTCCTAAGCTTTCATGGAGGGGTATGTGTGTGACCGCAAAACACCCCTGGTGAGTCTTTTATTATTTTTTCTTTTTTTCTTTCAATATGTTAATATTGATTTTAGTGAGATGAACTGTTTTTTTATCAATGATAAGAATGGTGACAAAATTTGTGACGGGTATAAAACATTACCATGACACCGGATAAAATTCATAGCATTGATTGGTTTGCTAACAATTAATTTGTACAATTTTCATAATTATATATATATTCGGTCTCACATCGCGTAACTTTTATGCTAGTAACATAATATAATTTTGATGTGTCTTTGTAAAAAGAATTGATGTACACGTGGCATAGTCACCGACTATATTGGGCTCACAAAATATCCGATTTATTTATTGATACAAACTTGAAGAGACTAATAAGGAAACCAAAAGCCCACCTTGAACAGCACGGTTGTTTGTTGTGCTTTCTCCTAAGATTTGTAATAATGGGTTTTTATGTTGGGTATGTGAAGAGATTTCTTCATTCAATCGATTTCTTCATTCAACACAAATATCTTCCCCCAAAGAGTCTTTATCTCTTCATTTCCTGTCATTAATTAGATTTCCATTGGGTATTTGATTAATCCCAAATCTGAGTAGTTAGAAAACATTGGTAGGTCGTCCTGCAACTGATTTACAAGGTAAGACCTTATCTCTCTATCATCATTCCAGTACCATCGTTCTTCTCTCACCGTTTCTTCATTTGTTTGGTGCATTGCCGACATTTCTATATGATTTGGTTGTGGCCGATTTTTTATAATTTTTAAAGTTGATTAACTATTTTTCACTTTGTAAGGTTTCTGTTATTCCTTTGATTATTTTGTTGGTTTCAATATTGAGTTAACAATGGGAGAATCGATAGAATCAAATGTTCGGATTGTGTTGAAAAATATTCTACATGAATAGTTATCTTTTTCTTTTCATTTTTTGTTTCTATATTTCCAAACTACCGATTAGCACTTAGTTCCTTGTATATGGAAAAAAACCTTAGCTTCTCATTATATTCTTGATATAATAATATTGCTAGAATTTATATTCAATGACATCACATTGTTTTTTCTCCTGTTACTTTCCCAAAGCAAATGAAATTGGAGTAGCCTTAGTTAATTGGGTTAATTAGTTATTATTGTATTTTTTCAACATAAACTTGCAAATGCTCCTTTTATTAATTATATATCAATTTAAACTAAATTGTTCATAATTGATTCGTGTCAAAATATATTTATGCAAATATAACCATGAATGATCAATCTCCAAAAACCTTCACCAAATAGGAGTTTCAACACCCTCCATCAACTTCACTGAATTACAAAATTACGAATACGCTGAATACATAGATTTGTAAAATAAATAAATAAAAACCATTCCACAAGATTGACAATGTGCCTATATCTAATGCTAGGAGCAACTACGAAAATGAAGATACTTACTACAATATTCCTTCACGACTTCTTTTGATGTTTATTTAGAGTTCGCTCCGACGTTCCTTTATCACACTTGATATTTTTATAAATGGAGATCAACATGTCAAATGGTTTCTTTATTCAATCACACATTTACCGTTTCTAATTTTGGCCCACAACTACCTTCACATTTTGTATTACATTTTAAAACAACTTGCGCATCGCACGAGGTGAAAATTAGTGTTTTTTAAAATTTGACTACTTTGTGTGGTAAATCAAGAGCTCTAAAGCGCCCGCGCATCGCGCGGTGCTAATAAAAGGAAAATGTTAGACACACCGGGTGTTAGTACCGGTACTGCTTTATTTGTTTGTACTATGGTGTGGGTCCCGCTAGGAAATGCTGTAGGTCCCACCAATGTGTAATCAAATAAAGCGCATTTGGCACTAAACCGGTACTTGGACCCGGTAAGAGTATCATTACTCAAATATAAAAATGGTGTCTCCTCTCTTAAGTTTGACACATGGCACACAATTTATGTCTTACAGCAGGTGCCCAAATATGCCATTTCCATCAACTCTTTATCTCCCCGATATTTATATCTGTCCCTTCCTCCCCCTGTCATCGGTTGTGAATTAACCCAAATTTCACCCTGTCTCTTCACCTCCCATGCCATTAAAGTCACATTTTATCTGCTCCGTCTTTCTGTAATCTTAATAACTTGTTCACTTTTTGCAATTTCTCTTCATTATTCGTTATTTTTTATCCCTGTTAACTCTTCATTTCTCTTCCTCTGTTCTCTCACATTCCATTTCTATTCCTCTGTTCTCTCACACTCACTCGCGAAATTGCACCCCTTTTTGTTAATCCTAGAAAACTCTACCCATAATCCAACCCTAAGAAGCAAAATCAAACATTAAACCAAAAACATCAACAAGCTTCGATGCGACAAGCAGGTATTCTTCACTCTACAATCCTTGCCATCTTGTGTATACATACGTGTATGGATAAATCATTTTACATCTATATTTTTTGCTGATTTGATTGTCATTGTAGATATTTTGTTTTGCTGAATTTGTAATTGAGTTATGACTGTATCAATAGGGTTTTTGGCTATGTAATTTTTCTACATATTATGTTATTTGCACTCAATATTTTATTACCTACTCATGAATGTGCATGATTAAGGGTATTTTACTTTTACTTATTACGTCAATAAATCTTATTTTTTCCTAACATTTCTTTATAATTAATAACCGGCACACAATATTTTAAAACAATAATGGTATCAACACCTACTAATCAGGAGGTGTCCTTAATAGCAACATTTTGGTTGTTAAGTGCCCAACAAGTTGATTTCATAAATGTTAACTAGGGTCATTTTCAAATGTGTTCGCAAACGTTATATACGGATTCCTTTTATTTATAATACATAAGAATCCCTATAAAGCCCCCGATATAATCTAGTTAAATTAATTATCCACTCCATAAATAGATATCATTGAATCTAATACTTAAAATACTTACTTTAAGCCTAAAGTTAAAATACTATCTTTCCCTGCAACATCTTAACGCAGGGTTAGGGTTAGGGCTTAGGGGGCAGCGATTGTTTGTGGAGAAGAAGAGAGTTGAAAAATGGCGAAGCAACAGGAATTTCAGGTGTATAATAGTATGACGAAACTGAAAGAGGTTTTCAAACCCAAAGTTGAAGGCAAGGTTGGCATTTATGTCTGTGGCATTACCCCTTACGACTTTAGCCATATCGGTCATGCTCGTGCCTATGTCACCTTTGATGTCCTCTACAGGTCTCTCTCTCTCTCTCTCTCTCTCTCTCTCTCTCTCTCTCTCTCTTTATATGTATATACACACACACACACACACATATACACATGCATAAGTGTTTGCAATTTGTATATATAGTGATTCTTTAGAAAGCTACAGTGTTTTTCATAACTGGATTTTTCATAAAAGAGTAATATGATGGGAGGCAAATGACTTTCTTAAAAAAATGGTGTCTTTCTTAAAAAAATGATGGTCATTATATATAATGGATGTGCAAATTGGAGTTTATGTCTGAGTATTAATAATCATAATTATTTCACACAATGCTTGATTACATTTAAAATGATGAGAATTGGAAAGTACGGGTGCTAAATTGTAATAATGTCAAATTGTACTCTGTTTATTTTGTTTCCTTTAGTCCCTTTAATTAGGTTGGTATTTTAGGCTCATTAGTTAGTGGTGATATATCTTTGGAATATTCTCGGTTGCCGATTTTAGGGGCTGTTTGTTTTTTCAGCCTGTTTTTTAATGCTGAACTTTGAATGCTTAATGCTCAACTCTGAATGTTGAACCTCTGAATGTATGTTGTTTGTTTAGAGTTATTCGACTCTGAATGCTTAATAAAGGTAATTTGACCATTTTGTCATTACTAACTATTTGCCAATTGTTTTGTATTATTGCCCTTTAAAAAATAAAATAAGGGTAAAATGAGAATGAAATTGATTTAAAAGAATTTAACTTTAAGCATAACATTCAGTGGGGGACTTGTCTCTTAATACCTAATGCTGAATTTTAACTATTTTTCAGCATTAAGAGGTAAAAACAACCACCAAATATTACCTCTTAATGCTAAATCGAACTCTTTCAATTCAACATTAAGAGGTAAAAACAAACGCCCCCTAGTCTTTTACCTTTTAATGATCTTTTGGCTAGGAAGACTCCTTTAACTTATAAATAAGCATTTTTTTTTAATTTCTCTTTTCCCCTAATTTATTATTCTTGAAATTCAACTATACACCAACGAAGAAAAAGGAAGGTCAAACACGTAAAGTAATTCGGAGCGCGAGGGACGCAAATTTGGCACTGAATGTGCCTGGATTTTGTGTTGATCTACTGGGCATAGATGTGTATATTTTTTTTAATTGATGAACTGATGGGCGATCTCTATTCGATGTTCCCTCTTTTATTTTTTTTGGGTGGCACAACCAACCTCCGTCATTATTTGGTGATATATTTGTTTTTCCGTTGCACGATTCGGTGCTATATATGGTTTCCTCATACTCTTTGACTCTCCTGTTACGTTTCTTTGTTGGTGTATGGTAGCTATTTTATTCTCCCGCAGTCGTTTATTGTGCGGTAGTGTTCCGTTGTCAGCTTCATCCCTTTTAAAAGTACTTCGTCCTTTTGTTGATACAGGGTTTCACCACTCTTTGTTGAGAGAAATTGTTCATTATTCCGGTTTGTCAGGTGTTGATCACCCTATATTGATTGAGCCTAGCAGAAGTTCAATTATATTATGTCGTGTGATGGTGAGTTTTGAAACAATCCGTTATTGAGAGGTATTATCCAGAACCTTAACGGAGGAGGTTCATTGTCGTGTGTATGTATGGTTGTCGATGAGTGATGGAACATTCCTTTGTTTGTTGGTAGGTGTTTTACACATCTTCTTGGACCTTAATGATGAATTAACTTTTGTTGGTATGCGGAATGTCAAAGTGACGACACGTTGGCGGTGTAGTTTAATAGTGGCTAAGGGTTTGTGGTGAGGTCGTAATGTCAGCCTAGTGCTCATGGTGGTTTATGACGATGATATACTTCAAATTTTCGGGTTTGGTGACTACTTATGGTGATTGGTTTCGTGGTGTCAGTTGGTGATTGGCTTGCCATAATTGTCTTGTTGGTGGACATGATGTTCCATTTGCGTTCGTGCTACCTTTGGATTTTTTTTGTTGCAAGTTGAACATGTTTTTCAACATGCTTCAACTTGAGGGGGAGGTGTTAGAGAGTATAATATTGTTACAAGGCTATTTATGCTATTTTGCTCGAGTGTTGTGTAATGATGTTCCTACTTGAGTAGTATATAGATGGTGTTACGGTGAGTGGAATAATAGAAAAACATTATTAATTCTCTTTTACTCTCAAATTTAATATTCTTGATATTTGACTATCATAAAGTGGGAGAATGACAAATTTAGTTCCCCAAATACTTTAATGACTATCGAAAAACTGTGGGATAAACTTTCGAGGACAGAATACATTAATTATGGTTTAACTTTGAAACCATTAGAAGAAACTTAATTTTAGATGATAAAGTATTAAAACGAAACTCTTGTTAGAAGTACTTTCAAGATGTTTAAAACTATTAGGAGAGTATAATATTGTAACGAGGCTATTTATGCTATTTTATTAGAGTGTTGTGTAATGTTGTACCTATTTGAGTAGTATATATATGGCATTACGGTGAGTGTGGAATAATAAAAAACCATTATTAATTGCCTCTTCTACTCTCAAATTTATTATTCTTAATATTTAGTTATCATAAAGTGGGAGATTAACAATTTTGGTTCACCAAGTACTTTAATGGCTATGGAAAAACTGTGGGATAAACGTTCAAGGACAGAATACATCAATTATGGTTTAACTTTGAAATTAGTAGAAGAAACTTAATTTTAGATGATAAAGTATTAGAAGGAAATTCTTGTTGGAAGTACTTTCAAGATGTAATTTATAAAGTAATAATCGACAAAATGATACAACAATAATATGGTGCACTTCAGCTATTAATTTCTGGTAGTACTTAAAAAAATGTGTACAATGTATGAAATTGAGGGAATGTTTAAATTAATGGGATGTATTGAGCTCAATACTAAATTATGAATCTATTGTTCACTTATTTCCTTCCTCCTTCCCCCCATTTAAAAAAAAGAAGATTTTTGTGGGTTTGGTGGAGGAAGGGAACTAGGGGAGGTCTGCCCTCTAATTTTATTTCCCATCCACTTTACCTCTTTACCAAATAAGAAAATATCCCATTTACGTCCTTTAACACTTACTATTCATTTCTACTAACATGTGATTGTGCCATCTTATTGCAAAAATTTGATTGAATCTTTCTCCATCCGATATTTGTCCAAGAGGACCTACCTTTAAAGGTTTTCACAATATGACATTGTGATAGTGTGGTTTATGCTTCTCGCACTGCATTTAAGGTATTAATAAATGCTCGCGGTTCCCCTAGCAATTGTTGTTGAGCTAATGTGTAATTGTTCTGCCAATGGGTATCTGGGATGTAACAGATGGTACATAGCGAACTCGATATGTATAGGTTTTGATATGTTTTCTTTTTTTTCATATTAACACCTCACCTAAATAATGGGAATATACATTTTCTTGTTTGGGATCATTCGATTTTGGGCATTAATTTTTACTTACCTTCTATCCATCCTTTAAGTATAATTTATTTGTTTTGTTACCTGTACCAACTTAAAATTTAATTTATAAGTCGGTGATATAAGGAAACTCGTTAGATATCACTCTTTTATTTTACTATTATTTGTTATAAAAAATCAAGGTTCTAAAAGCCGCGAGGCGTGGTCTAGGCGTAGAGGTCAAGCCTCAAGCCTTAGGAGCCTAGGCGCGGCGTAAAAAGACGTTTTTCCTTTTTTTATTATTTTAATTATTCTAAGGCTAATAATATAATAAAATAATACATATCTTGAATTTTGAAAATATATCCGTATGTTTGGTAGCCATCTTTCTCATATTCATGCTTCATAATCAATTAATAAAATGTATTTTGATTGTTTTGGAAGAGATATTGGTCCGATTTGTTAAAAAAAGCCTTTAAATGGTGATATCATTTCACTAAGGCATATTTGTTTTAAAAAAAAGTGCGCCTTAAGCCTTTTACCAAGAATAAGGCGTAGGCGATGCGTTTCTCTCAAACCTCAAGCCTAGGCGCGCCTTTTAGAACACAGTTAAAAATTCAAGTTAAAAATACATGTCATTATTATTATAAAAAAATAAACAAACTTAAAATTTTGAAATTGTAATTTCTATGCAATTTGTGGTATGTAAAATTATTAGGTATGTAATCAATATCAGTTAAGGTTTGATCAATTAATAATTGGCAAGTAATAACTATAAGAGGGCAGTTTGTGGAGGGAGTGAGGCATGATCCACTCCCGAGAAGAGAGGATGTAATGGGGAGAAGATGAAAGCAGGAGAGAGTATACAGGGAAGATACAAGTACTCTTCCACACCGTAGAGTAAGCGGGTATGAAGGTACTTCTAGGTTTATTGTGGGAGTTGATCCTTTTATTGAGTTTCAATTTTTCTCGCCATTACTGCTCTCCACTTTTTAGGTGCTGTTATATTGGCTAAGCAGGCTTAGTCCCCATGTCTGTGAAGAACCAATCAAATCGTATTGGAGCATGTCAACATATGGGGATAAAAATGGAGAGCTTGCTCTAATTCCATTCAAAATGGTAAGGGAGGTACAAGGTCATGGCGAGCAAATATGTAAACCTAGATATTATGTCGACTGTTAGCAATGTTTTATGAATTCGCCTGGTATATCCTTTGGTTTTGGATGTATACCAAGGTGGGTTCCGATCGTGCTCTTTAATTATTGTAGAATGACTAGACTTGTAAGCTGGCAGTCCTTGTATCCTAATCTAGCACCCGCCATGTGTCCTAAACTTGCAATCTACATACTATTCAGGATACCGAGGAGTTCATATCATCAATGGGCTTCCCATGTTCTGCTATCTTTGGGTGACTTGATCACATTTTTAACCCCTACGTTGGTGCTATGAAAGGGACCCACTTATAAGAATGTGGATTGCTTTGGTGCGTGTCTAGGGCACGGGTACTTACGCTACTATTCACACGAGATGTTAGGGGTATGCGTCATTTGGACATTGTTTCGGTTAACAGTTTGTGGATGATTGTAACTACTTTTTTGATTGTTATGGGTACAATATAAAAGGTTTATATATAGTACAATCGAATGCACATAAACTTGCATTTTAGTTTAGGGACTTAGTATTGGAGTACCCAAGTTCTTTCGAATCTGTTTGAGCTGCATCAATTTGAGAGAATTTTGTAATGTATTTGTTTCTTTGCTCATATTTCTTTGTTATTGTCTTGAAATAAGTGGTACGGAATGTTTGAGATCTGGTACGTTCAGGTACCCTAAAGGGGTATGCAATATCTAGAATGTGATACTTAGGGGAAGAATACTTGACAACATTGTTCTTTGTTCGACAATAACAAATAAAAAATTGAAATACCCCTTTATATTATAAATACATAATAATAAGTTGTCAGTCTTGATTCAAGATTAATCAAGAATTCTAGTGAAGTTGTGGTAACAAAGGTAGATTTAAGGTGTTTGCTAGGTTTCAAAGTTCTCATAACCTTCAAATTATACAGTCAATACCATAATAAATAAATAGTAAATCTAAACATATTTTCACATCAATCTTAAGTCATTTTATGCTTTATGCTCATGCACTGTCGTAATGGCATAAAAATGGCTGTACCACTTTTGGGAAATAAATGAAGTAAAAGACATCTGGACACGTTCTCATATTCTACACCTAGGCCCTTTCACAGCCATTACAAAAGACTAAAGGTTTTACAACTATTTATAATCGTTACAATTTCATAACGGTCCATTATGGCTCAATGGGCTTTTACGGTGTGGTAACTGTTACTATGGCAGAGAAACATCCAATAAAGTTGCCTAGTGATCTGTTACACTGCCATGACGATCGAGAAAACTAGTACCACTACTACTGTCGAAAATGATGGGAATGTAAGCCTCCAATATCACTACTTAGTATACTAGTTCTGTTGGCAGTTCATGGTCGGGGAAATGATTAGGAGATCGGGGCAATGTTTTGGTAAAATTTGTGGGGTTTAGGGTTTTAAGAAGGTGAGGATAAAATAAATTGTGTGAAATTGGGTTCTTGGCCAGAATAGGTTTGGGTTAGTGATTTTTTGAGGTCGAAAAAAGGAGGCAGCTGTTTGGTAGGATGGTCAAGGGGTTTGTGATGCTTTTCGGGGTCGGAATGACCCCGAGGTGCCTTCTGGACTAGGGTTTCAGCCCGAACAGCAGTGTTTTGGGACTTTGGAGTGTCGGTTGGAAATCGATGGTAAAGGGGGGTAAACTAGGGTTTCCTGGTTCTGAAAATGGGCCAGGATAGGGATTTGAAGGTCGTCGGGTAGGGTTAATTTTTGGGTGGGTGCACTTTTTTTGGGGTAAAAATAGGGTTTCTTATGTTATTTGGATTTGAATTTTGGTCGGGAAAATTATAATGGAGTTCGGGTTCAGAATGGGTTTTACGGCCGGGGTCGGGGAAATGATTAAGAGATTGGGGCAATGTTTTGGTAAAATCCGTAGGGTTTAGGGTTTCAAGTAGGTGAGGATAAGATAAATTGTGTGAAATTGGGTTCTTGGCCAGAATAGGGTTGGGTTAGTGTTTTTTTGAGGTCGAAAAAAGGTGTCAGCTGTTTGGTAGGATGGTCAATGGGTTGGTGATATTTTTCGGGGTCAGAATGACCTCGAGGTGCCTTCTGGACTAGGATTTCAACCCGAATAGCAGCGTTCTGGGACTTTGGAGTGTCGGTTGGACAACAGATGGTAAAGGGGGGTAAACTAGGGTTTCCTGGTTCTGAAAATGGGCCGGGATAAGGATTTGAAGGTCGTTGGCTTGGGTTGAGTGGATCGGCGGCAGGAGGAGGAGCGTCGACCGCCGAAAAGGTGGTATGATGTCCTCCGGACTTGGCCGACGGGGATTTCTTCAAAAAAATTGACTTTCCGGCATCAGAATTTGTCCAAGAAGGTGGTCAGTGGCTTCAGGTTGTTGATGGCCTGATTTGTGCGGATCGGCAGTGGTTTGTTGGGCAGCTTCTTGGGTGGAGATCCGTCCTGTGGTCATTTCAGGATCGATTATGGATGAACTAGGGTTTTGTAATTTGGATAAAAGTTGAAAAATAGCATCCATTTGTTGTATCATCTCACGATTGTTCGCTATCAATTCTTATTGTCTTTTTCTTAACTCTTCATTAATCTCATCTTGAATTCGCGTTGTCCTCTTCGGGGCCATTGAGAATGTAGTGCACGATTTGATATTCTACACACACCGATACACACTAACTCCAATGTTTGGAGCGACACCCACTCTGATACACGTCGATGACCTAAAAATCAAGATAATATGATTTCTAGAGAGAGAAACAAGAGATTTCTTATATTTCAAGTATTAAAAAGTAAGTACAAATGAGAATACAAGTATTTATATGGGTTGAATTACTTGTTAATTAAATAATTAGCTAAAATAACTAAAATGACCAACTAATGACAAAAGAATGCCTAATTAGTCCCAACCATGATTGGGAGCTAATTAAGGAAATAAAATGCCAAAAAAGAACTAAAAAAATAGAAAATAGAAAATAAAAGGAAAATAAAATGGATTCTCATCATATTTGCCTGTAGATTCTCCTCGAAAAGGAAAAATAATTTTTGGCAGTATATTCTAATCACGCTTTACATAAATTGTGACTATGCAGGTATCTAAAACATTTAGGCTATGAAGTTGTGTATGTGCGGAATTTCACTGATGTTGATGACAAGGTGAGAAGTCTAATATCTTATTATAGTTTATTAGTTCATTTTTTTATGTGTTGTATCCCTTTCGATTTTTTTTTTCCGGTGCTAGAATTAGCCTTGTGCTTTTTTCATTTTTATTTTTTCGGGCATTATATTATCTTTGCCTGGACTTAAAGATATGCTGGACACCTGTTCCAGTGCTAGATTTAGCCTTTTGCCGTTTTATTTGTTTAAAATTATTTTTATTGTTATTGTTTATTATGAATATGCATTGTTCCATGTATTGTAAATGCACTCATAGTTGAGATTTGTAGAATTTAGTTGTATTTTAACAATTATAAATACCGTATCACTGTTCTAACATTCAGGGTCTAACGTAGCGAAAAACGTGAAAATTAAAGGACTATCACTTACAAGCCTGCTCTTATCTAGTAAACTACAAACAAAGGGCACAATTATTAAAATTCTAACCTATTTACTAAACATGAAACACACTTTGGGTATTCTAAGGGGCATAAAAGATGACAACTTATTAATATAATGACATAAAAGGGAGTCCTAAGTAGAAGAGAAATACTCTTACACGGTTTTATGGAAAGAAGGAACACACGGAATACAAGGGATATGAGATCCAAAGGGGATCCAAGGGGTTGTTGGATACTGTACGTATGAACAGTATATACGAGACTGTTCATATCTACAGTTACTCTTTGATTTTACCTTTTCAGCCTCCCTGACTTTCTGTGATCCTGTGCAACCATATATTCTTGTGCTAGTTGTTCTACATCAGTCTCCCCTTCTTGAAAAGAACTCGTATCTGAGTTACCTGAATTTGGGGGATAATACTCATATGCCCGCCACGTTGAAGGTAAAAGTAATGGACATGTCAACAGGTAAATCAATCACGTAGGCATTGTCATTGCTTTTTTTGCAGAATCACCATAACAAGGTAAGATAATGCTTGGTGATCCATAAATAACACGAACTCTGCTGGAAAAACTAATGCTCCTAGCTCATAAGTAGTTCACTTTTTGTGCGCTTCATTCCTCTTCTCGCTGTAAAATGCCACCGGAAGCCCTTTCTATGACAAAAATGCTTTTATTCCCACTATTGAAGCATCACATTACATTTGGAACTTCTCAAAATCTGGAAGAACTAATACTGGTGCTGTTTATAGCTTTTTTTTTTATCAAGCTAAAACTTATTTCAACTTCCTCTTCCCATTGAAACTTCCCTCTTTTCATGCACTCGATGATTGTGGGTCAACGCTACTGAAGTTTTAATGAACCTTCGGTAGATCGTAGCCAGGCCATGGAAACTGTGTACTTAACTCACATTCTTCGACGCGGGCCACTCCTCGAATGGCTTTCACCTTTTTTTCGTTTACTCGAATACCATCACCACTAATCACAAAGCCCAAGGACAATAGACTCGAGATAATAAACTACACTTTGTCAAGTTAATGCACAACTTATTTTCCTGCAAAACTGTTTACATCCCTCAAGTTCAAAAGTTCTGCTTCTGTCTTTACTATAAACCAGAATATTGTCGAAATAAACAACTACAATTCCACCAATAAACGATTTTTGTACCCGATTCATTAACCGCATGAAAGTGCTAGGTGCCTTGGATAATCCAAGCAGCATATCTAGCCGCTCGTGTAATCCTTCCTTTGTTTTGAACGTTGCTTTCCACTCATCCCCAGGGTGGATCGAATCTGATGGTACTCGCTTTTATGGTCCACTTTGGTGAAAACTTGTTCTCTTGGCAATATGTTTAACATATCTTTTAACCATGGAATGGGAAATCGGTATTTGATGGTAATCCGATTGATTGCACGTCTGTCTCTACACATTCGCCAACTGTCATCCTTGGGCACTAGCTAAGTTGAAGCTGCACATGGGCTCATACCTTCCTGTATTAATCCCTTTTGTCGTAACTCCTCTACTTGTTCTTGCAAAATTTGGTCTTCCCTGGGATTCATCCTGTAATGGGGCCGGTTCGGCAGGCTCGCCTCTGATACCAAGGCAATGTGGTGTTAAACGTCCCTTATGGGTGGAAGATTCTGGGTGAGGTCTCGTGATACAAAATCTTTGAATTGCTTTAATAGAGGTGGTAGGACTGTTGGTGTAGTAACAAGAGGTTGTTCGATCATTTCTCTTTTAATCAAAACAAAGATCTTAGGAGCTGTCTTCACTTCGCCCATAAATTTTTCTCGGCTGAACATTATACTGGATTTCCTTTGGCCATGGTAGTCTTAGGGAATTCCTCCTTTTTGAATGGTCCAAGAATGATCTTCTGACCATTCTTGTATATAACATAAACATTGTTTGTACTACGGTGAGTGGCATTGACATCAAATTGCGAGGGCCTCCCGAAGATTATGTGACAAGCATCCATATCAACCACATCATCTCGTATCTCTTCTGCACAGACTTTCCCAATCGAGAATGGGACAAGACAGGTTTCAGTCCCTCGCGTTTCTGAACCTTTGTTGATCCATATACAATTTTGTAAGGGTGGGAATGCTTTTCTGTCTTCAATCCCAACTTTTAAACCATTGTTGAGGAAACAATATTCTCACTATTGCCACTATCAATGATAACGTCACATACCTTTCTATTGACAATACGTGTACGAAACATGTTATGACATTGTGGATGCTCCTCTTTTTTGGGTGTGTACATCAGCGTCCTTACTACTAAAGAATGGGACAACAACTCATCGTAATCTCCCTCAATCACCTCGTCGTCCTCATAAGTGGGGTCAAAATCGACTTCTTCATTTCCTTCTTCATGTTCGACCAAATTCACAGTGGGTCATTTTGGATTTATGATGTGGATATGATATATGGCGACATGTGGTGCGTGGTTGTACTCTCGGTATAAGACTATCTTTTATTTTTGCATTTTTAATTTAGGGTTTATTATCATTTTCTTTTATTTTTTGTGTTTAATTGATCTCTAAGCATGTTTAGGGCTAATTAGTCATTTTTAGTTATTAGTTGTCCTTTTTGGTCTTTTTGGGTATGAGCTTGGTTAGCAAGCTAACCTCTCCTATAAATAGGCCCTCGACCCTCATTTGTAATGACACTTGAATATTGAGAATTGAGAATAGAGAGGGAAAGAAACCCATTTCATTAGTTTAGATTTATTTTTTGTTGTTATTGTTATGTAGGGAATAGTTGTTGTGTAGTGTAATAATAATGCTTCCGCACTCTTAGATTTACATCAAATTGGTATGAAAGTTGCGTTTGTTCTTGGTATTCGTCGTGATGCATGAAGTGGGTATCGAGTTGTGATTCCAATTTGGGCAACCCTTCAATCAGTAGATTGATAAATGTCCAAATGAGAATCAAGTGGATGGAAGCCCTAAATTCCGTCACCGCTAAAAGGGGGGATTCCAACCCTTTTAGCCTCCTCTACCCTCCATCACCTCCACCTCCACCTCCACCTCCCATCTCCACACAACCACCACCTCGTACAAATAAAACATCATCTCCTACCTTCCCCAGACCCTAACCCTAACAAAAAAAGGACCTACAAACCCTAACCCTAACCCTAACCCAAGACACCCTAGCCCTTCAACCCCAAACCTAATCCTAAAGAAAACCTAACTCTACCCAAACCCTAACCCCTAGGACTGCTGGCGCCCCTCCATGGCACATATGGGCCGCCGCGATTAGCCACCAACACCTTCGAACCGAAATCTCCCTTCATATGCTGCTCGTCCGGGACTGATCGGAGCCCATTGGATTTACAAGATCGTGCGCCTATAATCAAGGACGACTGTTTCCTACCTCCAATTCATCTGACCACTGCACGACCGCTTCCCTACCTTGCTGCGCTATTTCGACCAAAATACCTTGCCAAAACCCTAAGTCGAAGCCCCGGTATCCAAATTCCCCAAAAAAACCTAGTTGTCACCCCGACAAAAACCCTAATCTACCCCACCCACATATTTCCCCCTTTTCTCACTCATTTATGCCCAAACACAATCAAACTCAACAAAAATGGGTATTTCTACTCCGATCCGATCCCCCACCCCCTATTTGACCTCAAATCCGATCAAAATTGGTTTGTGCCACAACATATGACTTCTATGAAAAATGCGTCCCACTTGAGATCCATTTTTCGCAGCCTTCAGTTCACTTGTGTCGCCATCGTACTCACAAATGTGCGGTCGTCGGAGTTTTCGTCCGCTTAGATTCAAGGGTTCACCACTCCAAGTTGTAACCATGTACTCGTGGTGTCGAGAAGGTGTATGGTCGTCAGTTTTTGGTTATCGGATTTCATAGGACATTGTCGGGATTTGGGTTTATTAGACCTATTTTTGACGAGGTTCATATACATGGGACTAATTCCATTTGGACAACCCACTTTTTGTTTATTTTGATTGGGGTTCGAAGCTTTTTCGAGGTTTATATCATGTGGCATTGATGAGTCACCCTCTAACCTCGAGGACGAGCTTTTTCGAAGACGAGGAGAATGATGTGTATGTGATATATAGCAACACGTGGCGCATGCTGTGCTCCCGGGAGAAGACTATACTTTATTTTTGCTTTTTTAGTTTGGGGTTTATTGTCATTTTCTTTTATTTTTAGTGTTTAATTGATCTCCAAGCATGTTTGGGCCTAATTAGTCATTTTTAGTTATTCGCTATCCTTTTTGGTCATTTTGGGTATTAGCTTGGTTAGCACGCTAATCTCTCCTATAAATAGGCCCTTGGCCCTCATTTGTAATGACACTTGAATATTGAGAATTGAGAATGGAGACAGAAAGAAACCCATTTCATTAGTTTAGATTTATTTGTTGTTGTGTAGTATAATAATAATAATGCTTCCGCATTCTTAGATTTACATCAATTTGACGTAAATGACGCCAAAAGGGTAATAAGAGGAAGATATCTTACACTTCAACCCACAATTCACTAAACTCTCCAAAATATAGAATACTTCAAATGAGTCTACAATTGGGGTATTTATAAGTGGGAAGTAGCTTGGGATGTAAGCAACTAATGATCTAATTACAAATGCACCCCTTAATGCCACTTGTCCTTCCCACCTCTAAATACTAAACAAACAAAAGGAAAATACAACCAATTAACAAAATAACAAAAATACTATAAAATCCTAAAAATGACGAAAATATCCTCCATATTCTTCATTCACATCATTCTCTCCGCCTTCGAAAAAGCTCGTCCTCGAGCTTTGAAAGTTGAGGATGCATAAAATCTTCAAAGTATTGGGCCGGGAAGATTAAGAAATTTTTTTGGGGTTCCAATATAATTTTGTCAAAATTGGAGGATGACTTGAAAAGTCCCAAAAATGTGCGGAAGAGAGGCAAAATCTTCATTCAATTCTTGCTTCAAGATTCATCTTCCTCTTGCCTCTCATGTCAATTATAAAAAATATCTACCACCCGGGTTAAAAACCAAGTTTTGGTACTGCCCGAGGGTTTCCTCCACTAGTACAGGGCCTTTGACACCATCTGTCACACCCCGCCTAATTCTGGCGTCGGCCGCCACCAAAACTATGCCGGGCGTGAACTAAATAAAATACCATTCTTAGCATGAGACAGATATGAGACATAAATAAATCAGTCCATAAGATAAACAATTGAGTCAATCTCAAATGATCACAAATAACTAAGCGATAAAAGATCCATCACATGCTAACTCCAAAAATCCAATCTCCAATAATGAGTAAATAAAATCTGAATAATCCCAACAGAAAATTCTCTAAACAACTTTGGAACCGAATGGCCCAATAAAACTCCAATGAAGTCTCATAATACGACTGGAAAAGAAAGTCTAACTAAACTATGCCATAAAGTTAATAACTTCAGCTGCACCTCCAATGATAACTCCGATAAACTTATGCAGCTTCTTCAAATTAAATCCTGAAAAAGATTAGTCAACGCATGGGTCATAGCCAAAGCCCTGAGCAAGAATCCACACTACTCCCCTCAAATAGGATCCTTGAATCCAGACAGTAGCATTATACGCAATAAATATCACAATAGAATATTTTAAATTAAACGAGATAATTAAATGCGATAAATATAAATTACTAACTACCCGTAGGAATCCCCATTTAAAAAGGCACACCAATATGATTTTAAATTCCCAAGTCCCACGATGTTAATTTAATTAAATTAACCAACTTTTATTATAGTTCTCACTTTTTATTAAAGTGTCACACTTCCCCTTGTCAATTGCCCTCTGACCCGTTTAAACTGTCAGCCCCGACACATGACAAGGTTCCCCTTGTCAATCGCCCTCTGACCCGTTTAACTGTCGGCCCCGACACATGACAAGGTTCCACACACGACACGACATAAATCGCCCTCTGTCCCGTTTAAACTGTCGGCCCCGACACATCATGTCGCCACAAATTTTAATACCCGTTTTTATCTTAGGCATTAATTCTCAATTTCTCAATTTATAATCACCCCACCCTTTTAATCGATGTGAGATCCTCAAAGTACCCCTTAGTCCCATAACTAAGGGTCCCCAAGTTATCAATACGTCCTAACCTATGTATAGGATGAATTTCTAACTTAAATTTCGACCTAGTCTCATGCTTAGGCTAGCGTAACGACGATAAAGTATCAAAAATCCGCCCACCCCCAAGATGATAAAAACGCGATAATCTATCCTCACTAGTCCCATACCTAGAAGGCGTAAATCATCAAAAGGCATACCCACGAGACCCATACCTAGAAGGCATTCTAAAATATAGGGAGAGCAATAATACCCAACAACCCGTCGTCACAAAGGCAACATCATAATGCCAACAATTCACACAAACAAGCATAATTAATCAAAATATAAAACTCTCCAAGAGTCCTCAAACATAAAACTTTCTTGTAAAAATAATATTTTTAGTAATCCGACCGTCCGATCAAGCTGAATTTTTGTCAGCAGTCCTGTCTCGCCATTCGCTACAACATACTAAAATTTCAAGTGATTCTAACGGTCCGATCGTCCGTAATGATTTTTTCAAGTATTTGTATTTGATTAGGACTCTAATTCTTTTTGGTATATAAACATAAAGTGACGAGTTTAGATCTTTTAAAACACATTTTAGCCTTCTCAAAAATCAGAATCCTCTCATCTTCTTCAACCTCAAAACCCTAGCCCCATTCTACATAACTTTCAACTCAAGTTTTGTCAAGATTAACCGGATTTTCTCAAGACGCGTCAAGAACGAATCTTGGTTACCTGGTTGAATCACTATCGGCGGTGGGCTGTAATAGAAGATTGGGGATCGGCCTGTGTCGTTGGAGGTCGGTAACCGGCCAGGCAGCCTGGTCGGTCCCGGACGAAGGAAGGAGGGGTTGATCGGTGGTTGTTGGTGGCTAGTGGAGCAGATCGGGGACTGTGTGTCATGGGAAAAGAGTTCGGCAGCAGTAGGGCTTATATCGGCCACCAGTGGGGTGGTCCGGCATGGATTTTGAAGAGATCCGGCCATCGGTGGAAGGCTGTGGGCTGGTCGGGGAAGTGCAACTGAGTTGGAATGGGCCCCAACTTGGTTTGGGTCAGATTCCACCTGAAACCTTAGGGTTTCGGCGCTGATGGGTTGAGTTTTTGGGATTTCGACGGGTTTTAGGTCAAATCTAGTTTGGGGAAGGGGTTACGGCCTAGGCTTTGCTGGATTTGATTTTTTTTGGGTAGGGGTGAAAATGGTTGCGGAAGCGTGGGTGGAGGTGTTATGGTTTCTTGAGTTAGGGTTGGGTTCGGGGTTTTGGGTGGTGGTGGAAGGGAGGTGAGCCTCAAGATCCTCAAGTCGCGTCAAGAGGTGGTCTAAGACCCCCCACGATTCGATCATAACGAGTTTCCACGAGAGCATATCTCCTCTTAAAACCCATTTGTCATTGTTTACGATTTTTGTGTTTTTTTACAACAATGGGTAGAAAAAGGCGCTGATACCAATTGACGTAAATGACGCCAGATGGATAATAAAAGGAAGATATCTCACTTCAACCCATAATTCACTAAACTCTCCAAAATATAGAATACCAATTCATTGGTGGGAAGTAGCTTGGTCTCAAAGCAACTAATGATCTAATTACAAATGTACCCCGTAATGTCACTTGTCCCATCTCTAAATACTAAACAAACAAAAGAAAAATACAACCAATTAACAAAATAACAAAAATACTATAAAATCCTAAAAATGATGAAAGTATCCTCCATATTCTTCATTCACATCACAATTTATGACCTTGCTCTCCACACCAATAACACTTGCTCAGGCTTGGACGTGCATATGAATATTCTCATACTGGATGGACTTACTCTTGTAGTAGAGCATACATGGTACTGCAGGAACCACGTATGGACTGGTTCCTTACCCTGACGTGCACGGGTAGTTTGCATCTGATCTCATACGCGACCAACTGGACTTGCTTCTCTTCTTAGATTTTTATATAATCAGAGAAATGTTCGACTTCAGTAATCCAATCCAAGAATTCTTTAATACGAAGATGACCCTGAATAGTTCGTAGGTCAATCTTCATACGAAAGTCCCTGGAATCATCTTACTCCCATCAACCTCGATTGTCTCCAAACACTGGTACAACATGATTATCGAAACCAACGTTTCTCTCGTACTAATTGGGATGTTTGGATTGCGGTTACCGATAGGACGTCCATGATCATCGTCGTTCTCGCGGTTAAGTTCCACCACTATCATTCTTGCTAGGATTTGCCGCATGGTTTCATGCAAATCACTCTAGGTTTGATTGACGTTGGTTCGGAACTCGATAAATTCAGCCCTCAAAAGAGTAACTCCATTATGATCACCGACATTGGAGGTGTTACTTCCATCACGTGAACCAACCAACAAAGGCGAATCTTAGGATTCAGAATCTTGCTCTAATATCTCCTAACGTAGCAGAATAATGTGAAAATAAAAGAACTATCCTTGAATCCATAATTCACTTAAAAGAGAAGAAAATAAGTTTATATTTGAAGATGAGATGATTTGAAACACTTACAAGCTCGCTCTTAAGTAGTGAGTTACAAAAGACGCAGTTATTAATATTCCAACCCATTTACTAAAGGGGAAACACACTTTGGATAGCCTAGGGAATCTTTTTGGCCTTCTTGTTAGCACTGTTTTAGCTGAGGTGGGCACCTAGGCGTAAGGATGGCAATTCGTGTTTTTGGGTCGGGTCACGGGCTGACATGACACGACTTCATATTTTTGCTCTTATTTGACACGAACACGACCCGAATATAACACGACACGACTAACACGATTTCGTAAATTTTACACTAAATTAAATATATATACGACGTAAATGAAGCCAAATGGGCAATTAGAGGAACGTGTCTCACACTTCAACCCTCATTCAATAACTCTCCAAAATATAAAATGTCCTAAATGAGACTACAATAGGGGTATTTATAGGTGGGAAGTAGCTTAGGCTCTAAGCAATCATCTAATTACAAATGTACCCCTATTAGCCTTTGCTACTTCCTTCCTATAATACCAAGCAAACAAGTACTACTAAAAGAAAAAACATCAAATGAAGGGAAGTAACAAAAATGTTACTAATGCCTTCAAATACTAAAAATAGCCCTTAAACTTCTAATTAACATCATTCTCCTCGAAAAAGCTCATCCTCGAGCTTTAAAAGTTGAGGATGCACAAAATCTTCAAAATTGGAGAATCACATGACAAGCACCAAAATTATGTGGAAGAGAGGCAAAACTTGTGGAGCTAAAAGTAATTTTTGAAAATTTGAGGAAGATTCTTCAAGTCTTGCTTCAATCTTCATCTTCTTCCTCTTGCCTCTCACGTGAATCATCAAAAATACCTTCCCCCGGGCCAAAAACCATTTTCTTGGTGCCAAACCCTACTTCTTGAATTTTATGAAGGGTTCCACCTAGGGCAGAAGATAGATCGGTTAGCATAGGAGGGTTTTGGGCCAAAATGGGTCGAAACCTTAAGGTTTCATGGTCGTCGGCTTGATATGGGTGGTTTCCGGCCAAAACCAAGCATTGGTAGGGGCTACTTAATGGGTTTAACTGCGTTAGGGGTTAGATAGTGGGCAAAGGAGGTGGTTGGCATTTGGGTAATGGTTTGGTGCGGGAAGTGGGCTCTGGAGGCTGGCCGGAAGTCGGTCGGAGCTTTTCAACACTGGAAAATGGGCGGCACCACTGGAAGAGGAGATCGGGGCCTACTGGTCCAGATCAAATGGGTTTTGGCCTTGGCCTGCTGCTGCTAGGGTAGGAAACTTGTTGCTGACCACTAGAATAGTGGTCAGGCCACTAGTGGGAGGGTTGCCAGTGGTAGTTGAGGGCTGGAGGTGCGCTGCCTGTTGAAAAAATTGATCGGAAGTGAGCTGCCTTGCTGGCAGCAGTGAGTTGATGTCCATGACCACTGGAATAGTGGTCCGGCCACTAGTGGGAGGGTCGCGAGTGGTAGTTGAGGGCTGGAGGTGCACTGCCTGTTGAAAAAATTGACCGGAAGTGAGCTGCCTCACTGGCAGCAGTGAGTTGATTTGCATCACAGGGTTCTGCCCCATATGCGATGGTCCGCCGACAACTGAGGATGGCCAAGAAGTGGCAGTGGGTGGTGGTGGAGCTCCATTGCTTGTGTTGGCTGGGTTTGTAGAAATAGGGCTTTTTTGTTGATGGGGTGTTAAATGGTTTGCTGGAACCGTAGTTAGAGAAGTTTTGGGGGCTAGGGTTAGGGTTAGGGTTTTGGGTGGTGGTGGAAGAGAGGCGGGTGTCAAGATCGTCCATTCGCGTCAACAGGTGATCTAAGATCCTTGCGAGCCGTTCATTACGATCTTCCTTGTTAGCACATCTCCTCGTAAAACCCATCTTGAAGTTGTTTACGAGCTTTTGTTTTTTTACAACAACGGGTAGAACCAACAGGGCTCTGATACCAATTGATGTAAATGACGCCAAATGGGTAATAAGAGATTTCACACTTCAACCCTCAATCAATAGTTCTCCAAAATATAGATTGTCCCAAATGAGAATACAATAGGGTGTTTATAGGTGGGAAGTAGCTTAAGCTCCAAGCAATCATCTAATTACAAATGTACCCCTATTAGCCTTTGCTATTTTCTTCCTATAATACCAAGCAAACAATTCCTATAATTACAAATGTACCCATCGTGTCGTTTCGTTTCCTGTTTCATGTCATTAAAATATTGATACCCCTACCTACGCGTTAGGTGTGGCCCCAATAACTGGAACACTGGCTATAAATTATGGAATTACCTTTATTTCTTCTTGAGGGGTTTCTTACAGGACACCTTTCATCCTTTTTGCACAACAATTTTGTCATGTTCACGCGTGAAGCTTAATCAACGGAGATAACGTGATTCAGAAAGGATTGTGCTGAGAGAAGTAATTGGTCGGATGATATTTAAATTTATTTTATTCATACATGGTCTTACTAAGTAATTGTTACTCAGAATTAGAAAATAAGAAGTCGTTACTAGCTTGATGTATTTATGTTATAATTTTTTTACGATGTGTCCTAATTTCTTGATTTATGCAGATTATCCGCAAGGCAAATGAGCTTGGGGAGGATGCATTAGCTTTGAGTGGTCGGTTCTGTCAAGAATTTCTTGATGATATGGCTGATCTTCAGTGCCTCCCCCCTACCCATCAACCACGTGTTTCTGACCATATGGACCAAATTAAGAATATGATAACTCAGGTGATTTGCGTTACATTATTTCCTTTAAGTTGTTGGATGAAGCTCTCTCTCTCTCTCTCTCTCTCTCTCTCTCTCTCCCGCGCACGCTCTTATTCTCTTTAATTTTGAATATGCGAAGTTCCTCAATATTTCTTTGTAAACCATGTATGCCTCACCTTTATGATTTCTCTGTTTATTTATCGCACTAGCTACCCACCTAAAGGAAAAAATCTATTCAATAAGTACGATACTGATGTCCAGACCAATGATCCATATTTTTTAAGATCGTTTTGGACAGCTTCAGACAGTATTTTAGGAATAAAAGTGTGTAATTTGGGAAAGGATAAAATTTATGGGTTGTCTTGGGGAGCTCCAAACAATAATTGTAGAGTTTTTTTTATGTAAATGCAGAGGAAATTAATATTTGGGTTTCTCGCCCTTCATCCATTCTCAAAACTAAAGTGAATCCAACGGTTTCAAAACCAAAGTGGATACAATGGGTGACGAATGGTTTTACTTAAAGGCTAAGTTAGCTAAATTATCTTGCTAGCCAAAATAACCCATAAAGGTAAAAAGTCTAAATTGTGTGCTTTAAGAATACTTCAAGGGAATATGATCCTCCAACGAATCTCTCTGTTGGTTGGATCATCTCGAATGCTAGGATTGGAGGCACATCTAAATCTCACATCATCCTTTATAATTTTAAGAACCTCACCCTTGCATTTTGTGTTCGGTCTTATACAAGCGGGCATTTCTCTCTCTCCAAATATGGTATATGGTAGCACCCCACGCAATTTTCCTAACCAAAGAAGGCGAGGGAATCCCTTCTAAAACAACTAACGCTAAAGCGGGAATTAACCTTCAAGAGGCATGATAATAAAATCGCTTTAGGAAACATATCACAATTAAACCACTAGGACCTTGGTGTACACATTCAAATTATATGATTCTTCTAACCTTAGAGGCCAGTCTCGATACACTCCATTTGTATGAGGTGGTGGAGCCCAGAAGGAAAAAATGAGAAGTTAGAGATTGGAGGTGTGTTATTATGTAATTTTTTTCTCTATGGGGAAGGGATTCTTTTGTTGCCCCTTCTTTTCCTACCATCTTCTTTGTAGGTCTTATCCTCGTTCTCCTTTGTCTTTTTTATTTTTAATGAGATTTTGTTTCTCATAGAGAAGCACAAGGGTTTATATTCTATAATGTTTGTTCCTTTTTGTTTTCCTAAACCTTTTGATGTGAACACAAAACTCATCTTAAATGTTGAATAATGAACTTGCTACCTTAATGGCCGTATCGTAGTTAGAATTAAGTAGAGACCTAAATCTAACACACTATTAATAGATAAATCTAGATGAATATGAACTTCAATAAAGCGTTCAAGAGAACGATAATCTATGAGGTAATAATAAATAACTAAATAAAAAAGAAATGTCTCTCTCTCTCTCTCTCTCTCTCTCTCTCTCTCTCTCTCTCTCTCTCTCTCTCTCTCTCTCATGAAAGGGTTGGACCAATTAACATATATTAAGGTGGGTGGAGAATTTAATATATACATTTTCTATCAATGATGACATTCCTTCAATATACAAGCGCAATATATTCTAATGTGTGATCTGTGGTCCAGTCGCATCAATATATGTGCAACACCATATAATTAACATGAATGGAACAATATGTCCCCAATGCTCTGAATAAAACCCTCACAGTACATGAAACAAATAGTTATAATAAACAGCATGTAATTCTAGTTAGTAATTTACATTTTTCCCTATCTTAACCGTCAAAGTTATATAATTTGAAATTCCAGCCAAACTCTACTAACTACTCTCGTCTTTACTAAAAATTAGGTGGTCACTTACCCACTTTACCATTGACTTAGATCCTCCATTGTCTTTTGGTGCCGTCTCCTCCCTTGAGGACCGCTTCCGCTTGTTACCACATTTCCCCCTTCTTGAATAGTGTTCTTCTCAAACTCAAAGGGGAGGATCACCGATTGCGTTAGGATTTAATAAAATGACACAAAAACAAGGATTGCAATGTAATTATCGACGATCAATTTTGGGCTAGTCGGCTCAAGTTCCATCTTGTGGCAATGGAATCACTGATATAGCGACCCATTCATTGTTCATCAGCTTCCAATAGGCGTGTACGGGTTTTGAGAAGCTGGAATTTCTGGGCATAATCAATGTTTGACAGTGTGCCTTGGTGGAGGCTAAAGTGTCAGTAGTGCGTTCATATCTGCTTTTAATTCTGCCCAAGTACGAACAGGAGGCTGATGGTCAAGTGCCGAGTTAAATCTTGTAACCAAACTTTTGCAAATCCCTCAAACTTCGCAGTGGCTGTTGGTGAACGGCTTCTTAGGCAATATAGGAATGTGCGAGGTGATCAAGACAGAGCTATGGACAACCCAAAAAGGTATGGAGATGGCTTGGGTAATGATGCTTCCCAAAATCAGTGGAATCTGACTACAGAATGGAGGGGATACTTATTCACCGTCGTACGAAAGACAACCACCCCCTTCATGTCATGATTCGTGGTTGGAAGAGGCTCCTAGGATGCCATGGGAAGTGACCGTCCAACACGTGATGGCAAATATGGGACGTGATATTGCAAGTGACATGGAAATGTTTGAAGACAACCCTCCTTGGGCTGCTCCGCTTTTGATGTGAGATCTCCTTGGATTATACCCCCTCCTCCTTGTATGCTTGTAGCCTCTCCCATATCACAACAATAATCCAGACTTTGGACGGGATCGCGACTACCCAAATCAGATTGGTAGGGGAAAAAGAAGGAAAAGATCAATTCTCAATAAGAAAATTAAAAAGGGTTTGCAAGAGAAGCCTTAATAGTCCAAAATCCATATTTTTTTTGCCCCCCACCCTTTCATGGGGATAAACATCTCAACAATACCTGTTAAAGAAATTAACTCAGCTGTCTCGAGGTCATATGGATTTCTACAAAATCCAAGAAGACGCCGAATTTGAGTCCGAAGACTCTAGATACGCTATGATACAATTACTTCGTCCCAAATTAAGAGTGCATGTCGTTATTTTGTATAAATTAAGGGTACACTCCATCAACGGCCAAGATTAACTCTTGTTCACCATTGTGAAACTTGGTTTGTTTATTATGTTAAAAAAAGAAAAGTGAACCCTTAATTTTGGACAACCTAAAAAGAAGTAATGGACTCTTAATTTGGGACGGAGGGAGTATTATTTACCGAAAGATTATATAAATGGGGAAGGACTTCAAAAAGAAGATTCTTCTTCCAAACATATGGGGAATGGATGCCCATCCCGTACTTCCAATGACACTCTTTAGGAAGGATGCAATGCCACGAGATGTGGATTTTCGAGAGCTCGTAAAAGATCCTCTCAACCTTTACCATTCCAACCATATTTAATTGAAGCGAAGTGATTTGTTTTTCGCTTGGAAATCTCCACAACCACTTACCTACCAAAACTTTATTTTTACTGTTAACCCCCACCCCCACCCCCACCCCTAAAACAATATATATATATACTAGGGTATGCCCGTGTCTGAAGGCGCGCGGATAATTTTAAAAAGAAAAAAGTCTGCCTTGATGCGATGGCAATTTCTCTCACTGAAGTTACGGTTGGTCTCGAGTTCGAGACACAGGATCCGCCTCTCCATTCCGACTTTCCATGACCCTAAAGAAATCATAAAATAAAAGGTAAGTTCCAAAATATCAAGTCATGTATAATTTAAGTCAAAAAAATTTATACAACAGAAATAATCGTAAACAATTTAAAAAATTTGGACAAAATTTCTTCTGTTTATAAGAGTATCCACCTTGTTTGAGGAATAAAAAATACACGAACAACAAAACTGATAGTCTTTAATTCAAATAAAATATCATTGTCAACCTATAAAAATACTTTCGAAGAAAGAAAAAGGGAAATGTCAGATGCTCAATCCACCGGGTTCCTATCTTTCATTCCACTAAAGATCTCATGTTCACCATCTTTTATGTAGTGGCGCCAATGTCCATACAACATGAGCTACAATGCAACGGCACTTCTAGTCAATCAATCAACTCCTCAAGCACGGAATACAAATAGTAGTAGTAGTTATAATAATGATTATTATTGTTAAGTAAAATTCACATTAAGTAAAAATGTTAAGGATTAATAAATAGGAAGAAAAGCTTTAAATACCTTTATAAAATTGTTGTTGCACCCCCAGACTGGAACTGAGTGAGTCTATGGGAGACAACTCTGAAGTAATCTATCCAACAAAGCTTAATAGCCCAATGGCAACGCCATAATTTCTAGCTTCAGCTAATTGAGAACAAAGACTGGAGGTACTCAAAATTTTCCCAATTGTTCCCGAACGAATATAATCTCCAGTCAAAAGCGTAAATCGGAAAATAAGATTCAGATATAATTAAATTTAAAATCAAACAGAATGATTAAGTATTAGAGAAAAATAAATTAAATTGTTGGTGTAGAAGCAGAAATACCGAAGTGATCTGTGGGTACAAATGGTTTAGTTGGTTAAAATTTACCATATATGTGCAATTTAAGAAACCAATAGTGTCAACATGATAGCTGGACAAAACTTAGAGATAAACTTCCTACTCAACTTTAGGTTTTATAGGTCACCTATCCATTACTTGATTTGGTATCATAACAAAGCTTCAAGAAAACAACCAAACTAATAAAAATAACTCAGATTTGTGGCACTAAACCAAAGTTATAGAGAACAATTTGCCACTCCCAACCCTTGTCGCCACTATCTTTGGATGTCGTCTCAGAGGATTCAACTGAAAAGAAAAAAATATATTTCTAAGATTCTCATTATGGGGATCTAGGGGTTTGGTATGACTTAAGTGTGTGAGTAATTGGAGCTTGTGTGTGTTAGTTTAAAGCAAACAAACACTAAATACACAGGCCTAAAGAGCATTTAGAAAATATATATATCAAATTTAGAGAAAAATACCTAGTGAGGGATTTTCAGTTTGCTGTCCCTTCTGGGTTTCTAATTGAACCTCTTCAGATGTTTTTTCCTCTTCTATAAGCTTTTTGATTTGTTTTGCCTCCTTCAATTCTGGTTGTTGCTTTTCAACGATTTGGTCCTCGTCTAGAAGCTTTTCGCTTTGATTTGGCTCTTGCCTTTATGGTGGATCTTCTTGAAAATACAATGTATATATCATAGTGAACAAAGATAAGATCATCACATTGATCTTCTTCCAAGTCTGCTCAAGGCCAATGTCAGTATTGATAAGATGAATTTGTAAGGGCTCTATTGATAAAGATCCTAGTTTATTTTGAGCTTTATATTTAGTTATAAGCTCTATTTATAAATAATCCCTCTTTCTCGCTTTAAGAATAAAAAAGCCAATGTCATCGTCCAGAAATGAAAATCCAAGTTAAGTTACAGTTATGACATAAGATATAAACATCTCAAGCATTAAATACTCCAAATATTACTGTCACTAAAACACTACAAAATAACTATGCACCAATGGATAAACAATTGTAGGCACCCCTGTTAGAATACTTTTAGTACCTCCATTACAACCTCCCAAGTATTAACCATTTGATCCGAGCTTTGCTGGCATAAAACATAAATGCCCATAACATAAATCAAGCCTTCCCCCACGGTATCAACCCTAAAAATGTAATATTAAACTCTGAATTTGCCAAACTGCGCTAAAATAATTAGGATTGATATGCCAATACACGTTGTCATCTCGTGTCGTATCGTGGCGGACTAAAAAAAGCCCCAAAATATAATTTGAGAAGGCAAAACCAAAAAAACGTTCGAATGACATCATCCAAAAAAAGGCCCCAAAATATATAAATATGTTGTATATTTATATAAGATCTCCCTGTTATATATATATATATATAGTTAGCTGGAGATGTTATATATATAACAGCTATGCTATATAGCTGCCATATATATAGCAAGCTGCTATATATATAGCTAGCTGCTATATATATTAAAACATGTTCTTCTATTCGAAAATCCCCATAATTTGTATAAAAACTACAAAAAAAAGCAGTATGTAAAGCATGTTACGCTATTCGAAAAACCCCATAATTAGTATAAAAACTGCAAAACAATTATCTCCAGAATACAGAGGTGGGGTGAATAAACCAGATTAAGAAGAATAGAAAGCCTAAGTGATCGGTAAATATGTACTAAGTGATACACTTTAGCCATCACAACACCTGCAAAAAATCAAGAAGAAATAAGTTAGAATAAAAATGAACTAAATGATACAAATTACAAACTGAGTATATAAAAAAGCAATAGACACTATTAAAGTTGAAAAAACATCAAATATCTCTTGAATGTAACTTGTGAAATTGAAAAAAATGTAATGAACCAAAAATAGTAAAATAAACAATGTTGTACCAACCTTCAAGCACCCTGTGGGGAACAAATGTGAAAAAAGTAATACCAGAATCATCACGTAACCATAGAGTTGCAACTAAAATGTAATACCAGCTACAAAGACAATGGCATAGCAGAATCAGGTTAACATCCCAAATGAAATAGGCTTAAACAGGGCAGTGTCAGGGTCATGAACATCCAAAATGATGAATAAGTGCAACATATCCAAACGAAACTAAAAATCATGAGTTCCGGGTTAAGTGTAACAAAAAAGCAGAACTAAAAATCATATGAAATGCGAATATTACAAGGGTTAAATCGAAGGTTAAACCATTTGAATCTAACCTAAGAGGAGCAACAGTGTGTAGATAGTGTAGTGGGGTGAAGAGAGGTGCGAAGGCGTGGGCCTGAGGTACGGGAAAAACAGATTTGAGAGAAGTTGATACTTCACCTTTTTGAAACACTGAATGAAAAAACACCCACAAATTAAGATGACATTGAGCAAATTTCAACTAAAATGCACAAAACAATAGTATACCTACACGTGAATCAGAATAAGTGTCGGATAGGTGTAAGTGAATCAGCATAAGCAACGCATAAAATAATATACCTACACGTGAATCAGAATAAGCACCGGATACAGACCATACTAAGCAAACAAAATCAACAGTGAATATTAAGTCCCAAACATGACATAAGCCCTTGACAAATGCATCTAACAAAAGTGTTAAATTAAATAAATATACATCAGCAAAAAAAATGTGGCAGTGGGAATGCACCAATCTAATATCATTGATCCCAAAAATATTATAAATCAACTATTGGTGATAGTTTATCGATAGAATTGACACGTTGATGGTAGTCAAAACAGGGAACCCCCAACAGGGCATTAAAGCAAATCAACCTAAACCAAAAAGCTGCAAACCAAAGATCATTAAAGATCCGAGGAGATTAAGGTAAGTTTAGCCCTCTTAGCAAGCATCTTCCATCTTTTCTATCTCTTAGATTCCATCCAAAGCTTGAGACCAAAAATTTAAAGAATATGAAAGCAAGACTCAAATACGTTAGGGCATTCAAATTTATCCTCTAGGGCAAGGCCTCAACCTCTTAGATTCTAGTCAAGGCCTCAACCTCTAGGGCATTCAAATTTATCCCGGTCACATTACATTTATTTAAATTGACATCAAGTTCCAATAGCTTACCAAACAAGAGGATAGAAGAGACAAGATTCTTTAATTTAAAGTTGTCCCAATATGAGAAAATATTGTGCCATCCGCAAATTGTAAATGAGATACCTCCAAAGCATTCCTACCAACACAAACTCTCCACCGAACCTGGCTTACTAGACTTTTCCATGCAGCCGCGTAGATATTTACTCGCATTTTACTTGTGAACTGTATATGTAAATTTATATCTGAACTATACTGTGTTAAGGAATGCAGAGACAACCAATGCACAAAATCTGGAATATTATGCAGAGACATCCAATGCACAAAATCTGGAATATTATTCTTCCTTATTTGTCTCCATTTGAATAGGAATGTAAATAGGTATCTATACTGTAGATCCACTACTTCAAGGAGTTATTTTATTCTGTATATATAGCCCCGCAATATCAATGAATTATATAACAGAAATTTATTCAATTCTCATACAGGAAGGCAGAGCAAAAGTGGTATGCCCATAAAATGACCGTGATATCCTCATTAAAGTAACTACGCATTGAGTAGTATGTGTATATATGTTACATATATTTAGTTTGTGCAGTCATATCTTGAGTAGTATGGGCTATGCTCTTGACCTGTAGCAACTAATGTCTTTGAACGCTATCTTTACACCAGTTCATCTTTTGCCTCCTAGGGTAGGTCTAGCATAGCCAGTTCTATGTATTTCAATATCTGCTAATGTTTTCATGAATCATTCATTTTCATTTGCATACTTGCAGCATATCATTAGTAGTCCCGTTTCTATTTAGCAAAAGAAAAAAAAGTAGTCCTTTTTCTAAAAATAGTATATAAAACTAGATGAGATTGCAAAGTTATACATCTGAACAATACCCATGAGTGAAAATAACTCAAGTGGATGTCTTGCATTCAAAGGTATTGGTCATTTTGAGGATAAATTTGGAAGTAAAATACTTATTTGAAAATGTTAAATTTTAAAGAACGAGTATTAATTTGGGACGGAGTATATAGCTGCATGGGATATTTTGTTTAAAAAAAATTTAATTACTTCTAATAACTTTTGGTTTCATTGCAGATAATAAGTAATGGTTGTGCTTACCCTGTTGATGGGGATGTGTACTTCTCTGTTGACAAGTCTCCCAACTATGGCCGATTATCCGGACGGAAGTTAGAAGACAACAGAGCCGGTGAACGGGTTGCTGTTGATTCAAGAAAGCAAAATCCTGCGGACTTCGCACTTTGGAAGGTGAAATGTTAATTAAAACTTGTCTTACATTTTTACGACAATTCTACTCCATATGACACCCCTAGATATTTTCATTTATTTCAGGCTGCAAAGCCTGGTGAACCAAGTTGGGGCAGCCCTTGGGGTCCTGGAAGACCAGGATGGCACATAGAATGCAGTGCCATGAGTACCGAGTACCTGACCCATACTTTTGATATTCATGGGGGTGGGATGGATTTGATATTTCCTCATCATGAAAATGAGATTGCCCAGAGCTGCGCTGCTTGCCCAGATTCCAGTGTGGGTTATTGGCTCCATAACGGGTTTGTGACCGCAAACGATGAGAAAATGTCAAAATCACTCGGCAACTTCTTCACAATTCGTGAGGTAATATGGTGCATGTCATATCATTTATGTTTTATTTGGTTGATCTATCTCGAGTAATCTGGATATTAATATTTGGTTCTTCTGGTTTTTGTAGGTTACCAAACTGTATCACCCGCTTGCATTGAGGCATTTCTTAATGAGCACACACTATCGATCTCCTGTCAATTACTCAATCTCACAGCTAGAGATTGCATCTGAGGCTGTTTTTTATATATATCAGGTAGAAAGCATGTCTAAGCTCCAATAGCTTGGAATTGAAACATTCTATTTTGGATGATTTATGTTGGGTCGTTTTGTGATTGATAGACCCTGCAAGATTGTCAAGACGCTTTATCCCTATTTCAAGATGGAAGCCAAAAGGAGGAAACTGAACAAAAAGGCCAAACAGCTCGTATTACTCCAGCTGCTCAAGAATGCATCAGTAAGCTGCATACTAATTTTGAGACAAAACTGTCGGATGATTTGCACATGCCCTCTATTTTAAATGGTTCTCTTCAAGAAGCTTATAGATTTATGAACAGTTCCTTGAACCTGCTGAAGGTACTTATTTTGGTTGGTTCTAACTATTGGCCCCCCTCTCTCTCTGGATGTAATTGATTTATTTTTTTAATCATTGTTATGGCTTCCAGAATAAGCAGCAACAAAAACAGCTGTTGTCTGTTGTCCGGTCCCTATCTGAATTGGAGAAAGAAGTCAAGAAAGTTTTGGATACTTTGGGACTACTCTCTGATTCAACTTATTCTGAGGTGCTACTAAATCTGCGAGCATATTTGTAGGATTTCTTATCAATGCGCACACACACTCGCGCACATTAATTCATGACCTTAAACTGAAAGATATCTTAATACAAATATGAAATTTATCACAAAATTGTTATGTTCGATTGGGCAGGCATTGAGGCAATTGAAAGAGAGAGCACTAAAGAGAGCAGAGTTGACAGAAGATGACATATTACATCTGATCGAGGAAAGAGCATCAGCACGGAAAAACAAAGATTTCTCTAGAGGTGATCAGATAAGGAGTGAATTGGCTTCCAAAGGCATTGCTCTAATGGATGTGGGGAAGGAAACAGTTTGGAGGCCGTGTGTGCCAGTTGAACAAGAACAGCTATCCGTGATAGCTGAACAACCACAGCCATGTGTGTTAGCTCAAAACGAACTGCAGGTTCCACCCACATCAACTTGATAGTCTACATCCATACGTGAACTGCAAATTTTATGGTAGTGGTCATACATGTAACAGTTGTAACGGTCGAGTATGCGTAACATGTTACAACCCTTGTTGGGTTGCCCCCCCCTCTGGTTTTCATGTTTTTCTTGGATTTCAGTGGCTTTATATTTATGGCTGTGTCTGCATAAACAGCAATGGATGTAATTCCGCTTCTGTGGAATATTGACAGATCATATGTTAAAGATTTCATTGGCTTCTGTCAAGAGGCAAAGCCCATCTGTTAATCTTTATTTTATTTTATTTTATTTAATTGAATACTATAGTTACAGGGGTTTGAGCATGAAAATAATAGACCCGTGATTGATTTTCTTTGCCATATTGTTATGCTTCTTAGAATGCAAATTGTGATTATTGTCAGTCTCATTCTCTGTATTATTCACTGCCCTTTGCAAAGCTGATTCAATTTGCATAATATTTTAAATTTATTGAATGGTAGAGCTAAATTATATTTAAGGCTAACAAGTTTATAAATTGGAATATATCCTTTATGGCAATAAATGGGATATAGTTATCTTTAGGGGTAGAATCAAATGATTAAATACTTCACAAAATAAATTAATTTCTTAGGAGGTTTCATCTGGGGGCCTCCGGACAGTTTTTTGACAGATGGAGCATTAGTGTGATTAGGCATTTCCCCATTGATGATGCTACTCGAGGCTGAGTTGGATTGTGGGAGAAATTGTGGCTCATTTTTAATTCCTCTTCCTCTCTTGTTTTTTACTGTGCTGCTGGCTCAGTTTCCACCAGATTTTGTTACAATCAAGTCAGAGCAAGGTCAACCTTCTGTCGCACCTGACAAAGGTGACTTGCCTATCACTGTGCATAAATTCAACATTTTTCGATGATCAAGTTAAAAAATGCTTACACACCATTGTTATGTGGTGGTGATGTGCCATTACCACGTCAATTTGTCACATTGGCACAAACTAATGCCACTTTTACAAAGTTAATATACTATTGGTTTTTGTTAATTTGAAAAATGAGGTAGATTATATGTTTAATGAAATATTTTGCAAGTACTGAACATTAATTAACCTAATTTTATACATAATCGAGTTCTAAAAATTTCCTATATAGGCTTTGTTTATCCAACAATTTCCTTTTTTAAAATCTTTTCGCTACCAAAAATTGGATGTTATTCCATAGCATGAGCTAAATGAAAAAGTATATATATATATAAATAATAATGCTCTTGTGCGGATCGGTCAGCATTTTAAGAGTGCAGACTGGACATGTGTGTCCTGACGGTGAGTCTAGAAATTATTGGCTAAATTATAAGCACTCTCTCTCTCTTTTCTGGGTTCATCGCCGGGTCGCACATGTCCAACGTGCACTCTTAAAATGTGGACTGCTCCGCACTAGAGCATGATTGATATATATACACAAACACACACAAGAAGGATTAGGTGCGAACCAGTCCATCACTCTCAAAATGATTTTTTTTACTATTTTAATAAAATCAATCAAAATACGCTAATTTTACACCGCTTAAAAATTTGAATATTTTGTTCGATTTTTTTTAAATAATAAATATTTTTATTTTGAACTAAATTTTTTAGGGGTAGAATCAAATGATTAAATACTTCACAAAATAAATTAATTTTTTATAATTTTTTAAAAAGATTGATCCACATCTAGTTGACCTATAACACCTCATCACAATTGAAATGCGCGCGCAACAATACAAATGTCCCCTGGTGATAACTTGTGATTGTGTACTCCATAATTTTTTTTATACAAATGCATAGGATCCGTGTAATATAATACTCTGATTATTTATAGGACTGTTTGGTTATGTATTCAGAAAACTCGATTTAAACACAATTTTAAAATTATGTTTTCCCTATTTATAATTATTGGTGTACGTTTAGTAAACTTGTTCTTTAATATAGTTTTCTGAAAATTTGACAAAATTGGCAAACACGTTATGTACCAAGTTTGTACACCGGTTTTTTGACATAAGAAACAATTTTTTTTAGTTGATTTTTTTGCGTTATATTTAAACATTTCAAGGAACCAACATAAAAAAAAAACTCCAAAAAACTTTTTTTGCTATTTTAAAAAAATCGGTCAAACTTTCGCAGCTTTTAAAGCACTTTAAAAGCTATGAAAGTTTAACCGATATTTAGATTTGTTGACACGATTTTGAAATTTTTGTTGCGTAGAGATATTATACTTGTATGAACTCTAATTATAGTTGAATGAAAAATTGTATGCTATATATGATGAAATGTGATGTCAAATATGTCATATATTATTTTTGAAAGTTTAAAATAGCAAAAAAAAAAAAAATTGAGTTGATTTTTTTTGGACAATTTACAATTAGGTCCATTGGTAATAATTTTTAAACATTTACTATTAGGTCCACTTGTTATGTCACTAGCGTGGACTTCTACAAAGAAGAGAATTTGTGCACCTAAGTGCTTAAAATTTGTAAAATTCCTTTAGTGTTTAAAATTTGTTCGTGAGGGACCTTAGAGTACTTTTCTCATTTTTTTTATGTGTCCCTTGAAATGTTTAAATATCACATATAAAAATTGAACTCAAATATGTTTTGTAATATTTAAAAAAAATATGTTTGCGCCCTCAGGTATGCAAACTTGGTGTGCATAGGAGCCTCTCTCTCTCTCTAGAGGAAGACTTTCCTACATCACATTCTATACATCACATCTAGTTCTAGGGCTTAAGAAATATTTTTTCAATTTTTTTATTTTTGGGCAATTTATAATTAGGTCCCTTGGTAACAATTTTTAAACATTTAAGGACAATTTACTATTAGGTCCATTTGTTATGCCACTAGCGTGGACTTCTACAAGAAGAAAATTAGTGGACCTAAGTGTTTAAAATTTGTCAAAATTTTTTAGTGTTTAAAATTTGTTTGTGAGGGACCTAAGAGTACTTTCCCCTTTATTTTTCTATTGAAATTAACCTTTTAATCAACTAATGTTCAAAAAAATAGGCCAAATTTTTTTTCTAGCTATTTTTAAAAAATCAACAGAACTCTAGTGGCGCAGACCCTTATAAAAATGGTATTTTCAATATTTTTGTTGAATTTTTAAAAAATAGTTAGAAATACCCCATGAGTTCGCAAAAAATGAGTCAGAATGAGAGGGGACCTAGATTACTCTTTGTCTCTCTCTCACACTAGATATATATAGATAAAAAAATAATGATGAGTCACAAATATAACCCCCAAAGTGCATTAAGTACTTGTACATTGATGTGGATTCCACATATGGTAGAAACACTTAGGTCCGTTTGATAGAAAACTGGGAAAATGCAAATGATTCCAGGACATTTGATTCCAGGGCAAACAATTCCAAGGCAAATAAATATTTTTCCAACTTGAGTCTGTTTGATACAAGTTGAAAAATCATCAATTTTCCACATTTTCTATCAAACGCAAAAGCTGGAAAATAGATATAAATGTGAAAAATTTATTTACGGAATATATATATTCCATAAATTATTATTAATTTCCGGAAAAATATACAAAGTATATGAATATATATAATAATTTACGGAATATATATATTCCGCAAATAATATAATATATATTCATATATTTTGTATATTTAATATATGAATATATATTATATTATTTGCGGAATATATATATATTTCGAAAATAATATAATATATATTCATATATTTTGTATATATATTCATAATAATTTTTATATTATTAAATGTATAAAATATATAATAATATATATTTAGTATGTATAATAATAATAATTTTTATATTATTAAATGTACAAAATCTATTAAATGTACTAAGTCTATGAAAATGTAATATATTATTTATGGAATATATGAATATACATTATATTATATACTGAATATACTAAATATATATTATTTACAGAATATATACATATATATAGAATATATATTTACATATATACAGAATATTATATTCTACGAATATATATTAAAATATACGAAATATATATATTTATATATTTATTAACAATATATATTTATATATTTATGAAATATATAGAGTTATAAAAAAGAAATTGGTTTTAAGTGATTTGCCACCCAAAAGTGACAAACAAAAACCTGTCCCCCCCCCAAAGAATTGAATTCCATCCTAGGGTGGCAAATTGTGCTTAAGGGGTGTTGTACATAGAAAACAAATTTCAAGGCAAATTAAGGCTATCAAACAACCTAAAAGTCGGAAAAAACCAGAATTTTCCTACTTTAGGGAATTTGCCTTGGAATTTTTGTGCTATCAAACGGACCCTTAATGAATTTTAAAAATGTGATTGGAGATGTTTTGGGACGCGAATAATATATATATATATATATATATATATATATATATATATATATATATATATATATATATATATATATATAGACACACACACACACACAGAGTCAAGCTCTCATAAGGAAGCTTGAAATAAGGGCAATTTATAGGATTTAAAAAAAAATATTGACCCACTTTTTTAAAATACCAAAATAAATCATTAATAAAAAAACATTATAAAAAAAACCCCGTATGAGGGAGGCGTAAGTGATGGCCGTATGGGATCCTCCACCCTATATATATATATATATATATATATATATATATATATATATATAGAGAGAGAGAGAGAGAATCTCCTGTAAGGACTCCTTATGGTGTAGGCCCCGGTACATACTATTTTTTTAAAATAGTAAAAAAAATGATTTTTTTTATGAAACTTCACGGATATGATGTCCACGGTTAGAAGATCATCTCTAATTTTTTTTATCAAAAAATTCAATAAAAAAACGTTGAGATGAGGTGATAAGTAAAAAAATGGAATAAATATTCATTTTCAACTGTTGAAATGTTGAGTCGGCGCCAACCACTTTATTGATTAAATTTTTTGATGAAACTTCATGGATATGATCTTCTCACTATCCATGAAGTTTCATCAAAAAATTCAATCAAAAGGTGGGTGAAATGATCGTCAACATTTCAACGGTCGAAAATGCTTATTTATACCATTTTTTTTACATATTACCGAATCTCAACGGGTTTTTTACTGAATTTTTTAATGAAAAAAATTGGAGATGATCTTCTCACCATGGATATCATATCCACGAGGTTTTATAAAAAAAATTCATTTTTTTACTATTTTAAAAAAATGGTATGTACCGGGATCTGCACCATAAGAAGTCCTTACAGGAGGGACCCTATATATATACAGTACTGCTCTTGTGCAGACCAGCCCGCATTTTAAGAGTGCAGACCGGACATGTGTCACCTAGCGGTGAGCCCAGAAAAGAGAGAGAGTCTACCTATAATTTAATGTATAGGCTCACTGTCAAGTGACACATGTCCGGTCCGCACACTTAAAATGCGGACTGGTCCGCACTAGAGCATTATATATATATACAGGACGTCTCTCTGACGGGCTTATTTAACGGGCTTAATGACGGGCTTAATATCGTCCACACGATTTTAGGACCGCTATCATCTATTGGACCACCTGTTGGGGACCGCTTTGTCTTTTTGTGCCTTTGTCTTTTTCTAATGTTATAAGAATAAAATTTTCTACCCCAATAATTTCTATGGTCTTTTAAGCTTATTTTAAAGCCTAATTAATCTGGAAGTCTAAGTGTAGACGTTTCAGGGCTACTGCTACTTCTTAAGCTTCTTTCGTCACTATCGTACTGGAGTTCTGAATAGCGAGGATTATCTATATAAATAGTTTCTTCAGGGAGTCTAGAAATTGCAAGCGGTTTTGCAGGGAAATATTCTAGTCTTAAATACCTTATACGGTATCTTGGGTTTATCAGTCTAGTTTCTTTATATATTTTATTAACAATATTAATTATATCTATAAATTCGTCTAAATTATTATCACCATAAGATGATAAAAATCTACGGTATATTCTAGGGGCAGATTCCTCCGGCTTTAATTAAAATAACGTTCATTTCAGCTAACCTTTTTCGTCTAATAAATTTTAATACGTCTATACTGTCTTTAAGTATCCTAGTATATTCTTGATATTTTTCAGGTTTTGATAGTTCTTCTGCAAAATCTTCAGTTCTTAATTCTTGTCTAAAGAGATCACGGATCCCTGTTCTAATTATTTCTATTCTAGGTACTTCTCTTCCTAACCAC
This sequence comes from Sambucus nigra, assembly GCA_949130495.1. Lineage (NCBI taxonomy): Eukaryota > Viridiplantae > Streptophyta > Magnoliopsida > Dipsacales > Adoxaceae > Sambucus > Sambucus nigra. The sequence continues at coordinate 17,698,619 of OX422211.1, read as the reverse complement.
TCAATAATCTGGTCTATATATTTGAAAGTACCACCTGCGTATGTTAAAGCAGATTCTATAAGTTCTTTATCTTTAGGGTCTGTAAGAGTTCAATCTTGAATTTCTCTAGTTAAGTCTAAACTTGTTTGATTAGCAAATTCTAAAAAGTCTTTAGGGATTTGTAGGCTCATACAAGATTCTTTTTAAAACAATAATATGTAAAATAGTTAAGGGTTTGATTCGAGTTATACCTTCCTTCTGGTCTGCAATATTTTTATCTTCCTTCCTTCTTCTCTTCAGCCTTGCTACTATTCTTCTCCGGTCTCGGCCTCCTACAACTCTCTCTTTATGTGTCGCACCTTAATCCTCTATTTTGGCGTTGAACTCGTTTCCTGCCTGTACGCCTTCACGCCTAACGCCCACCTGGCTAACGGCTCACGGTAAATCGGCACCTGACGGCGGTTCACCAGTATAACACCTTGTGTGCTACACCATAGGTTCCACACAATAGTCCTCTATGAACAGAAAGATGGAGACAATTTGGAAAATAATAACAACTCAACATAAGAGATTTCTGGAAAAAAAAATACTTTTATTGCATTGTATAAGTAGTTACAACTCTCCCCTAACTATGAGAGGTTTACTCACTCATGTACATATTACTACAAGCTTACACACTCTTTCTAGCTTCTAAACTTCCATCTCTAACAACTGTTATCTATTCCTACTCCCCACCTCTCCTTTTATAGCACAAGGAGGCATACAAATGACTGGTAACCGGTTACAAAAAGTGATCCGGTTGAAAGCATACAATTATTAAAGAGAAATACGATAATTAAAAGTCTAAAGTTTTGGAATTTTTTGAGTCTTCATTTTTCAAAAGAAATCTTGTCGTCTTGCAATTATTTTGGCACCTAACGTCTTCAACTGTCTCCTTTATCTTTGTGAAATGAGGTTATCCGGGGCCCATATGGGGCAGGTCTGAGCTGTCTTTCACCTTTATACTGCAATGGAGTCTTGTCGTCTTGTAATAATGCATAGGTCTAATGCATGGCATCTTCTGTCTTTAATAATTCTTTAGCTAATGCGAGGCCCGTCTTTGTCCCATCCGTGTCTTGTTCTTCCTTGTCTTGGTTTGGCAGGGCATTGTTGAAAAAATCATCAATGAGGCCTACAATTCTAAGGCTAGCTGGCAAAGATATCTCTACCATTTCTTTGGATTCTTTCTTGAGCCTTCCATTGAATGGCTCATCAACTTGGATTATCAGGTCTTCTTTGTGGTAGGCAGTGTACCACCTGTCTTCTCCTGTCAATAATTCCATGATTTCTATTGTCTCCATGGCTTGAGAAATCTGGAGCTTGGACTTATCAACAATTAAATTTTTAGTCTCGTCTTCTGATAAAATCTCAACGTCTTCAAATATATAATTGGAAAATCTAATAAGTCTAAATCCTTCAACTCTCATTCCTCTACAGGAACTTGAAGCAATCTGATAGATTCTAGAAAATAAAGGAAGGAAGTCTTCTATCTTCCTAACGTACTCATGAACTATTTTTCCAAGAGCAACAGAGTCTTCTATAGTCTTGATTTGCATGAGTCCAATGAACCCATAGTCTGCTAAGGTTATCTGAGCCATCTCTGCCTTTCCAGAAAGATAAAACTTTGGGACGTCTTTAAAGAAACCTTTCATTATTAAGGCGTCTCCATTAGTTTCGGATAATAACATATTGAAATGTTAAATAATGCTACTAAAGTGTTTCTGATAGTCTTCTGATAATGAAAGATTATTATGACCAAAAGGTATAACAATCTTAGTCTTAAAAGTCTTTTTCTGATAATAAAAATTATCAGCGGGTCTAGTTTTGGAGGATTCTCCAAGAGTCTGAGCATAAGTATGAATCTGCGGTCTAGGCATAGCAGTACCACTGAGCTGGGTAACTGCAAGTCTTTGCGTTCTCATGAATCTGGCAATGGATACCAAATTTTGTTTGAACTCTATCCATAGTCTATTCTTCACATTCCACCATATAGTGTCTACAAGAGTATTTTCATCATCTAAAAATTCTTGTCTAAATTTTATCAAGTCTATATATCTTTGATTGGGTCTATATTGGGAGAAATACATTTTCCTGATGAGTCTATTTTGAGCAATAATATCTTGTCTAGATTTTCCTGGAGGAACTAAGATATCATCAAAGTTCTCTAGGATTGGTCTTTCTTGGGAGTCTTGAATATGAGTCTGTCTTTGCGTTACACCAGTATTTGGTCTTACGCGTCTAAGATAGTCTGCAATGTCTTCTTTGTTCAATCTATTCGTTCCAGAGGAACTCATGCTGTCTAGATCTTCTGTTTGCAACATAAAACATGAAATTATATTAGTGTTAGCAAACATTGGCTCTCTTGATATAATGTCTGGAATTGTATTTTTACTTCCCTTAATATGTATAACAGAGAAGTCATAGCCATTAAGAAATTATTGCCATCTAATAAGTCTATTAGTCCTTGATTTGGACAAGTCTAAGTCTCTAAATTTTACAGCATAAGAAGAGTCAGTATAAACAGTAAAATTTTTAGGTCTAAGAAAAAGCATATATTTTTCTATTGCCCTTACTATAACTATAACTTCTTTTTCATGGGCAGTGTATCTTGTTTCTGGGTCTGTAAAGGTTCCAGAACTATATCTATAAAATTTCTTCTTTTTTGTCTGATGATCAATGGCAAAGTATATTGCTCCCCATTGTTTATCAGAGGCATCTATTTCTACTATAAACTGGTCTTCTGCATTAGGCAGTTCAAGTAAAGGAATGTTCTTGACCGCATCTTTAATCCAATAAAAAGGATTAGTTTTGTCTGTTCCTTTTAATTTGGATGTTAGGCTTTGTATTTTTGACGCAAGGTCTTTAATAAAGTCTGCAGCACAATTAAGCAATCCTAAAAATGATTGTAATTGTTTTCTATCCTTAAGTTGATCTGGAAACTCAAGAATCTTTTTAGTTATGTGTTCTGCCAAGGATAATTTTCCTTTATTAATATGCATTCCCACCAAATCTATCTCAGTCTGAAATAATTGCATTTTTCTTTCGGAAATAACAATACCATGTTTGTCTAATTCTAAAATAATCTTTTTAAGATGGTCTACATGCTCTGTCTTAGTCTTACTGGCTACAAGAATGTCATCTATGTAAACAAGATAAAATTCCGAATAAGGTCTAAATATATTATCCATTCTTCTCTGGAATACTTGAGGAGCATTCAAGTATCCAAATGGCATTACTAGCCATTCGTATTTTCCTTGGGGCACACTAAAAGCTATCCAAGTAATACTGTCTGGATGCATCTTGATTTGCCAGAAGCCTGATTTGCAATCAAACTTACTGAATATAATTCTATCTTCAATCAAATTGATTAAATTATTCTTGTCTGGTATCTTATAAGAATCAAATTCACAATTATTATTTAATTGTCTATAATCTATAACCATGCGTCTTTTTTCTCTTTTACGTTCAGATTCATTTTGAACATAGAAGGCAAGGCTATTATGTCTACTTTTACTTTCTCTAATAATGCCTAACTTAAGCATTTCGTCTATGTCTTTTTTAAATTCTTCCCTATCTTCTTGTGAATATCCTTTCTTATAGGTTCCACCATTAATAGCGGCGTCCGGGTTAATAGGGATGATTTCACAATAACTTTGGTCTTTATCTCACTTAGCAATGGGATTTTCTCCTAAAGTAGGCTCTGCTAGTTGCCTAATCTTTTCCTTTTCTATTTCTATATCTATTTTCTTCTGTTTGGATATAACTTGAACCTGTAATAAGGTATGCTGGGCTTGATCTAAAATGACTTGTTGTATAAGTGCTATTTGCTTATAACACTTTTGGTCTGGACACTTACACTTTTTTTGTAAGGGTTTGGTTATTTCTAAGGATTCTTGTTGGGTTGTAGGTCTAGGTCCACCATGCTCAGCTGAAGAACTCTGATGTTTTATGGGTCTATAATTTGGTTTGACCTGCATAAGGTCAAAGGCAGTCTTGTGATCTATTAGAGGGGCTTTAATATTAAATTCCCCTTTATCACTAATTAATATCTTATCGTTATAATGAGTATAAGGATGATATTTACTAATAAAGTCTTTTCATAAAATAATATTTCCTGTGAAACTAGGACGAGGATCCATTATCCAAAACCGATGATTAACGGTTTTGTTGCTCTGATTTCCTAATTTAAAATAAATAGGAATAATTTAGAAATATAAGGTAAATGTATCTCCATTAGCCACTTTACCATAGATTTCTTGAGTACTTTATAAAATATAGTCTTCAGGAAAAGCATTAGCCTCGCAAATACTATGAGAGCATCATGTATCTATAAAAGCTGAAAGTCTTTTAGGATAGTCTTTGTGTTGAACAAATAATTCTATAAAACAAGCATGTGGTTTAGTAGAAATTCCTAAATTTTTCTTTTCTAAAATAGATATTCCTTTCTGAGGTTTATCTATAAAATCTAAGGGTATTTGGTCTTCTGAACTACTATTAGAATGGTATCCTTCTAAATCATAGGCAATTCCCTTTCCTTTGAAGTCTTCAATTTGTTGCAATCTTTTGGCTATATTTTATCAATGTCTTGATAATATGTTTTAATATCTAAGTCTATTTGAGCGTCATACTGGCTAGTATAAATTGCTCTAAATCTAGTTCTCCAACAAGTTTCATGGTAGTGTAATTGACAAATAACACAAAGCATAAACAATTCTGTTTGTATAATCTCAAAGTATTCTACACATATAAAGTATTTCTTGTTACATTTCATTTCAAATGTGCAATAATGTCTTTCATTAAAGTAGCATCTAGGTATATAGGTTAGTAACTCAGTATTACTAACTGTCCATCTTTTCTTTAAAAATGGGCTTAATATACACTTATACCAAGCTTCTTCAAAGTCTATATATTCATTATCTAAATTGTCTTGATTAATTTGCATCATATACAAGTCTAGAGTATCCTGAGAGTCTTCATACTCATCAGTATCACTATAGTCTTCCGAATCACTATCTGTATATGTGCTATAGATACTGGTATTATCACCATCTTCTATGTCTGATATTTCTATAGCATATAGGATATCTAACTCTTCTTAATCTGCATAGTCTAACATTGTATTATTAATCTTAATACCTTCTTTATCTTTCTTATTAGGGCAGTCTTTAGCAAAGTGTCCTTCTTTGTCGCAAGTCCAACATTCTTTGATAGAGGTCTTAGATTGAGCTACATCTTTTTCTTTCCTATAATTAGGAACCTTCTTATACTTACCGGTGTTCTTCTTAAAATATCTTCTTTGATTAAATTTATTTTTCTTAGTCTTAGGATTCTTTTCTCTAAATGTAGTAGATTGTCTGAATTTATATTTCTTTGGAATCCCTAAAGGTCTAGTCTTAAACTTCCTATGTTTCCATTCTAATTTCTTTTTGAATTTCTTAGATTCACCACCGCATCAACATTGGATTGGAGCAATATCTCTTTCGTCTTTGATTGGAGGGATCTATTTGAATGTTTCTTCTAGCAACTTTCCATGGGTTATATCACGTCTCTTAGATATGATATAGTCTTTGGAGAAATTGATTCTTTCACCAAGGGAGTCATTCTTTACTCCAGCTACTCCTGGCCAATTCCTATATTCATTAATTAGGATTTGTCCTATGTCTGGTATCTTCCTAAAGTATTCATCTTTTAAGGTCTCTCCAAATTATTTAATTTGGTAATATAGCTGCTCATAATTATTGCTATATTCATTTATCTTATCTAATTTGCAAATGCTAAGGAGGGCTAACTTAGTTTTTGCTAGGTCTTGTTCATTTATTTGAGCTAGATGTCCAGCTCCAATGAATTCTGATTTGATCAATTGAATATATACTTCAATTGACATTTCTTCTAAGTTTTCTTTCATCTTCTCAACCTTAGCTAAGGAGTCTTCATCTGTAGCCTTTCTTAAACTATCTAAATACTATTTTGCAATACCTCTAATGGATTGCTCAATGTATTATTTACATGAACTTGTATCCCATTGTTCATTAGATGAAAAACACATTTTCATCTGATTACGCCATTCATCTAAGGCTTTTTTCCTATCTTGGACGTTGTCTAAGTTAAGGTATATACCTGCTGGATTTATGGCTTGTCTTGCCATAGTCTTAACGGGAGTAAAACTCTTATCACTAGTAGGAAAGTCTTTAATATAATCAGGTTTGGTCTTTACTACAGTGCTTGAGTATATAGGAATATTTATTCCTATAGGTTTACTAAAAAGTCTAGGAGCATCTTCTAGCCTACTACTACTTCCTATCTATTTTTTATTAGGTTCTACTTGTGTAGCTGGCATTAGTCTTTCTTCTCCTTCTTTTATTAGTCTTCAGTTTCTAAGAAGTTCATTTGTATTCTTAGATTCTTTTAATTTTAATATGCGGTCTTGGGCTATCATATTAAATCTTTCTCTTTCTTGAAATCTAACAGAATGACTTTTCTTAAGGTGATCTTTAAATGTCTTTATATCCAATTCTGAGGGTTCATGTCCAAAGTTTTGGATCCTAGCTTTTTCTTTAATTAAGTTTTTTTGTTCAAATGATCTTCTAGGTCTAATTACCGGAGCTTGTCTTAATAAACTAGAACTAGTTTTTCTACTACATTCTCCTTCTGAAGGATCATTGATTATGGCTTCTCCCATATTCCTAAATCTAATTTCTTCGGTCTGGATGTTCTTATTGACAATCTTAGGAGGACCAAACTGGATGGTAACATTTCCAGTGACATCGGCTTGATTAATAAACAAGGGTTTATTTTGTATAGTCTTAGTTTCTTAAAATTCTGGTAATTGCCAAAGGGTCTTAGCTTTTTCTCTCATAGGTCCAGTATTCCTAATACTGTAAGTATGATTGTAGTCTGAAACATTGGTTCTAACTAAGATTTCTTCATTAAGTCTACCGCTAGGAATTCCCGATTGCATTCCTTCATAAGGAAATTGGGAGAACTTCACATAGCTTTGGAATTCTATATTTATATTAGCGTCTGGGATAATATAGTCTTCATAGCCACTAGCATATAAGATTAACTTAAAATGTTTGGCCGTGTCTACGATTACTGTAAATACCGGAATGACATTAAAGTATACTATGTTATCTAACATTTCTAGTTGGGCTATCCCAATAAGGCTCTTCTCAAAATCTTTCCATCTTTTATCTATTAAACAACATGGTATGTTGATATTATTCTGAGGTCTATGTAATCCTTGGATTCTTGCTTGAAAGAGTCCAAAGGTTAGGAATTGGAGCTTCCTATCAGTTCCTCTAGATCTAAGCCATTCTGAGTCAAATACCTAGAGCTCAGTATAAGATTTGTCTAACAAATGATTCCTACAATGGTAAGTCATGTTATAATTATGAGTCTTAGGAGTGGCACCTTCTTTAAACAAGTCAATGTATCTAATGGCTGGAAGTTGTCCATTATGAATGGAGTCTTCAATAATCTTCCAGTCAACTTCACCCCATTCTTTCCATTGGAGAGGATTGGTGAAATTTCTTTCTTTCCACCATGTCCTAACATTGGAGGATGAATCCTTAAGTATTTGGAGCATATGATTACTTTGTCCAATATTTGGGATAGAGCTAACTATCTTACTAGTCTTATCTAATCCATTATTTATGACTCATCTACCTATTGTATTCCTTTCTCTAGTTTCTATAGGAGGGGTTTCTCTAAATTTACAGGTGGTTACTTGTTTTTGTGCAAGTCTTTTTTCAATTCTTTCTAAAAAGTATGAATAATCTTTTTATCTTTTTATTTGACTAAGGATTTCTTCTTTAAAATTATTATTTTCTTTTCTTGTCTTCTCAGAAATTTCTTCACTATGCCTAGCAAGAGAATTAACTAGAGATTTGGCAACATTTGTAATATAGTCTTTTACTTCATTATATTTTTCTTGTTGTTGCGCAAATCTTGATTCTATAGATTCTACAGTCCTTTCTATTTTATCTAAACGAGTTAAAATAAAATGTGAGTCTATTTCTGCTTGGGAAGGCTTATTATATACAGCCTTAATTCCATTTATAATTTCTTCATATTTTTCTTCTACTTGGGCCATGTCTAGTCTAAATTCATTAATAATACTATCCATTTTGGATAGGTTATGGCTTTCCATATTATTAAGATAATTTGCTAAATTTTGTTGGAATTTAACAAAGTATATGTAGAAGGTGGTTAATCCTTCTGTCTTAGCTTTTAAATCTAAATGCATGTCTTTAACAAAGCTACTATTATAGTCTTGGATAACTGCTATGGATGTAGAAATTAAATTTAATCTTTCTAATATGAGTCTAGTTGCTTTAGCATCATTGGCAATCTCATTTTCATTTAACTTATAATAAAATCTATCATCATTTATATTTTCTAAATTTCTTTGATAAAAATCTGATAAGGTCTGAATAGAGAGGTCTCTTGGTACCTCATTCCAATCTGATCTAACTTTCTCCATTAGGAAGATAACTATTTAATCTATGGATAAGCTTAGCTTGTTCTTTAGTAAGTTTAATTAACTCAATGTCTTGATTTTTAGTTAGAGTTTTAATTTCTAAAATGTCTTTGTTAAGGACTTCTATATGATTAGTCTTAATATTTATTTCTTGTAAAACGTGTACTAAGTCTATTGGGATTTGGTTATCTATTTCTAGTAATCTTTTAGAGATATTTTTTTATCTCTAATTCTAGGATTTGAGTATCTTTTATTAATTGTCTTAATATAAGGAGTATACACTTATTTTGGTCTATTATGCTGTTAATAGCACTAGCAGTAACTTGTCTACTGTCTGCGTGTTTGGCCGGGATGTGTTCAGTGTGTGAACAACCGTCTATGTGAGAGGTTAAACAACCTAGTGGGTCCAAATCAGTTATGGGTATGGGATGGTAGTCTGGGTTGGTTCCAAAAATATCTTTGTAAATGCGAGGGATAAATCCCAAGGGCATTAATGTCTTTTTACTATAAGTCTGAAAGGAGCGTCTTATGGCTCTGATACCACAATTGTGTTTTGGTTGGAATTTGGTGAGATTCTAAAGCTCTGAAGGTCTGGATACCAATTTGGGTCTAAACTACAAATCTTTTAATTATATAGTCTTACAATAGGGTTTTAGTATAAGCAAGAGGGGGACCATCTAAAGAAAATAACAAAAGTCTTATGGACCACGAGGGGACCACAACCGGATAAGGACAAAAATCCGTTAATCTGTTCTTTAAGGGAGTCCGCTTAGGAGAATGGCTATATATATATATAATGCTCTAATGCGGACTATCCCCCATTTTAATAGTGCAGACTGGACATGTGTCACCTGGCGGTGGGCCTAGATATTATTGGCTAAATTTTAGGCACACTCTCTCTCTTTTTCTAGGCTCACTTCCAGGTGACACATGTCTGGTTCGCACTGTCAAACTGTGGGATAGTCCGCTCAAGAGCAGTATCATATATATATAGAGAGAGGAAGGCTCACCTACATCATGATATATACATCATACCATACTCCACACCTAGTTCTAGGCCCCAAGGAACCTTTTTTTCAATTTTTTTATTTTTCTCTTGAAATTAACCTTCCCATATTAAAAAAATTAGGTCAAAATACATCTTTTTACTATTTTTAACAAATCCACAAAAAGCCGCTAGCTCATACCCTTATAAATAAGGTATTTTGAGCAGGTTTTTGTGGATTTTTTTAAAATAGCTAAAAAAATGTATTTTGATCTAATTGTTTGAACATAGGTTTATTGGAATGATAATTTCAAAAGAAAAAAAAATTAAAAAAAAAAGTTTTTAGGCCCTACAACTAGGTGTGATGCATGGATGATGTATAGAGCATGATGTAGGTGAGCCTTCTGCTATATATATATATATATATAAGAGGTTCAGAAGTGGACATAAAATATGAACATTTTAATGAATCTTAACAAGAAAAACACCCAACAACCATTAATTTTAATTCCTATGTTGTAATTACTCCGCGCCAGTGGCAACGAACATGCTTATCAATCGAATATTTTTTTTACACATCACCCCCAACTCCCCTTCCCCCCTGCCAGAAAACCCTGAACCTGCCACCATAAGTGCTGCCATGGGGGGGGGGGGGGGAATCGATCGACATACGTGTTCGTTATTACTGGCGTGGAGCAATTACAATATAGGAAGTAAAATTAATGGATTGTTGGGTGTTTTTTTATTAAGGTTCATTAAAATGTTCATCTTTTATGTTAACTTTTGAACTTCTCACTATATATATAGTGCTGCTCTTGTGCGAACCAACCGACATTTTAAGTGTGCGGATCGGACGTGTGTCATCTGGCGGTAGGCCCAGAAAAGAGAGAGAAATCGCTTATAATTAAGCCGATAATTTCTATGCTCACCGTCAGGTGAGACATGTACAGTCAACACTGTTAAAATGCGGAACAGTCTGCACAAGAGCATTATTATTATTATTATTATTATTATTATTATTATTATTATTATTATTATTATTATTATTATTATTATTATTATTATTATATACATATATATATATATATATATATATTGTAAGAGGGTAGTTTAGATTAGGTGGAGGCGTAACCCCTTTTGAGTACAGTAATGACAAGTTAAATAACAACACTTATTGATTAACTACATGACACGCAAACACAACTCGATGAAGATAAACTCTGTTTAAACTCAAAAATCTCTCGTGTATAACTCAAAGGATAATAATGAACAAAGAAGTAACTCATTTAGAGGGAGAGAGAAGTAAGCACCCTAGATACACCTCGGCAGGCAACCAAACACACCAACCACCCTCAAGAATCTTTGTCAAGTGTTAAAGCTCTGTAATAAATGACAATGGTGGGTGAGTAAACTCTCTGGTCTGCAATGAATCTCTCTCTGATGTATATTCTCTCTATCAATAACTCTTGAACTCTCAAAAGGAACATGCTCTCCCCAGAGGTGGTTGGAGTCCTTAAATAGCCCCCCACATCACTCCCGAGACAACTCAGTCACTAATGCCTGTGAAAGACATCTCTCATACTTTATGTCACAAACATTAAATACCTGATGCACTAATTAGCTCCACATCATAAACATTAAATGCCAAGACTTGACTTTTGCCTAACCACTGTGTGTCAGGGGGCTGTTGTCACATAGGTGGCTTACCAACCGTCTGGCGGTCCCAAATACCACGGTGGTTTAAACTAAACTTTTTATTATCTTTACAAAGTCATATATATATATGAATAGTTATATGAAATCAAGTTCACTTTTATAGTGTCATGTTTTGATTCACTTTTTTATGAAATGCTATCTTACAAATGACCATTTTGTCTTAAACAGACATACATGCATATCTCGGTCTGTGAGAAGATTATATCGGGAATGATAATATCCAAATGGGCCCACAAATGCCCGACAAAACGCCTAATTGTCCGAAAGCAAATGATAATTGAAAATGGCGAAAGCAAACACTGAAATCAATTATCCAAATTGGACTGCAACATCACTCATAAGGGCCTACAATGCCCGTTCTTAGCTTTCGGGATGCGTCATTAGCTGGAAGGGCTTCCAATGCCCGTTCTTAGCTTTCGGGATGCGTTGTTAGATGCAAGGGTTTCCAATGCCCGTTATTAGCTTTTAGAATGCGTCATTAAGCCAGGAGACTTATAATATCTAGTCAGGGATGACTTTATAAATATCCATAGTTGTGGGTGGCTTAATAACATAACCCAGCCTGGGGAGGCTTGAAAGTATCCCGTATATTAGCTGTGGGTGGTTTAATAATATAACCCAGCCTGGGGAGGCTTAAAAGTATCATGTATGTTATCTGTGGGTGGCTTAATAACATAACCCAGCCTGGGGAGGCTTAAAAGTATCCTGTATGTTAGCTGTGGGTGGCTTAATGGCATAACCCAACTGGGGAGGCTTGAAAGTATCCCGTATATTAGCTGTGGGTGTATTAATAACATAACCCAGCCTGGGGAGGCTTAAAAGTATCTTGTATGTTAGCTGTGGGTGGCTTAATAACATAACCCAACCTGGGGAGGCTTAAAAGTGTCATGTATGTTAGTTGTGTGTGGCTTAATAACATAACCCAGCCTGGGGAGGCTTGAAAGTATCCCGTATATCTACAAAGGCCCGGGGAGGCTTGATAATATCTCATTTACGACGCTAAAGAAGATAAAAGCTATATTCCGTGAAAGGCAATTGAAGCGACTAGAGGAAAGCCATGAAAGTAAATTGTTGTTTTGCTGCAATCACAAAAGCATACCAAAGCTACGAAATCTCCCAAGGGATAAATATACAACTGCAGTAATTAAATGAATCCATTAAGCGACAAAGGCAAGCAGTAAAGGTTAACCTGTTACAGTTATGATCAAGAAGCATTATTATAATGATCCAGTTGTAAGGTGTCGCGACCTATATAAAGTGCCCTTGTGGTAATCTACAATAGAGTGCAGCCGTTAAAGCAAGTAAGGGTTGATGCGGTAATGACTTGGATTTAGGTCCAATTAAAGCTACAACCATAAAGCCACAGAAGATGGGTTCCAAACACTCAAAGGTGCCGCGGCCTATTAGAAAAAACAACTCAAAGGTATAGCCTCTATGTAGGAAGGGGCTACGACCACTTTCAAACATTCAAGATTGTACGTAGCAAAAAAAAGGGGGCACAACCCATCCACATTACAGTGTCGCAACCTTAAGTTATATTCCATTTTGGTGTCTTAATATGGCCGCAGCCCATGACCCAAATGTTTGCAAGAAGTAGATGCATTATTCAAGCAAGCAAAGATGAATAAATAAATCATTCATTCAAGTTTCAAAGCAAAGCAGAAGAAATTCAAAAGCTACTAGAAAAGGAGGCAGAAATAATAAACATTGAAAGTGGCTGCAGCCTTGATAATATCAGTTTTAAGATTACAGACAAGGGGGCCGCAACCACTATAAAGATGTACAAAAAGTGATGAAGGGACGCATCCCTATATTGATAAGCAGTGCAAAAATTTAGCATTATACAAGTTACATGCTCATGAGGCTGCATCATCATTGACGTCCCCTTCATCACCCTCTACAGCTATCTCAGTCTCATCCTCGGCTGCAGCCTCTTCAGCAAGCTTCCTTGACCTTTCCTCTGCCGCGGCCCTAAGTTTAGCTACACACAGGTCGTGCTCAGCATCACCCAGTTTCCAAGACATGATTTGATCCTTGGACTCCGAGAAGTTCTTGACAACTCTTTGCCGCAACTCTTGAAAGTCGCAGAGGGAGGCTTTGTTATTGATTAGAAAAAAGTCCAACTTTTTAAACTTGGCCACGGCAAGATCCGCAGCTTGGCTTAAGGCTATGGTGTGATTTTCTTCCTTCAGCTTGTTAGCCTCAGAGAAATGGCTCTTAAGACTTTTGAGGGCCGCAGCATGATCGATAGCCATCTTCTCCATTTGCTTTCCAGCTGCTAGTGTCTTGTGCCTGAAAAATACGTTACTAAAGCCGTTTATTAAAAATAAACTATTTAAGTAACTCCGAGTTGTTTTTTGAAGAAACTCTTTTCTTAAATCAAAAGGATTAATCACAAGAAGTGTTTAATAAAATAGTATGTACGAGATCTTATTCAAGATTTGGACAACAAGTTTAAAAGATAGTTTAAACAAGTTTTAAACACAGCACAACCAAGAGTGAGATGAGAAAATGTAGAAGGCTTCTGTTCACAATTTTTTACGTGGTAAAACCTCACCAATTGAGGAATCATCCACGACTCCCTCTACGGAGTAAAATGAAAATTCCACTAAAACAAATATATGAGTTACAAACTATATAACTAACATGCAAACAACTCAGACCTATATAAGTTTAGGAATGTACCCTCTGGTGTCCTTATAACTTCTATTGTAGATGTAGTTCTCTCAGTTTGTCAACTTCTGATTTGTTCCAGCACTTTACGTCGACTTTTGTTCACAAGATCTTATTACCAACACTTTTCGTGTTGTAGGGTGTAAGTGTTTGTGGAGGTGCTTTCTAACACATGCATGTACACACACACACACACACACACTTATTAAGTACAAACAGTCCTAACAAATTACAGTAACACTATATGCTGTGATCTTTTCTTTTTCTCTTTTCTTACAAAACTTTGAACCTTATTTGACCTTTAAATCATTCCCAGAATCCACGAATACCTTGCTAGGAAGACAGACAAGGTCTTAATCAATCTCAGAATTTAAAACAAAAACTTTTTGAGATTGAAAACCTCCAAGTGAGATTCCAAACTGGGTTAAAGGTTTAGTTTTACAAGAACAAGAAACATAAAGCATTTATTGTTGATTTCAAGGTAAGAAAACGTTTTAGAGAAAATAATCAACAATATATTTCTCAAGATGAGAAATAAAGAATGAAACTAAGTGTAATGTAACATGAATAACTCAGATCTGAGATTTCTATGAAATCAGAAACTAGATCTAAGTAAAAGTCTAAGTTGGAAACAAGATCTCACGAACACAAGGTTACAGCAACAAAAAAATAACTCAACTCAAACTCTCAAACTCTCAAGAACACTCAGGGTGGTGTTTTTGGATATGGTGTTTTAAAGAAGTGTTTGGGTTAGGTTTGAAGAGGATTTAGACGAATGAAGTTAGGGTTTCTAACTTTTTTCTCTCTCTGGTTTCTCTCTTCTCTCTTCTCTTTCTACTCTCTCTTCTCTCAGAAATAATGAAATGGCAAAAGTCTTCGAAGTCTGAGAATAGAGGCCCTTTTATAGCGAGAGGAGAAGGTTCGAGATGCTGGTTCAAAATCAAGGGTCAGGATTAAAACAATTTAAATTGACTTGAATCTAAGGGCTCAAACAGGGCGGTGGTTAAACGAAAGCTGATTGGTTTAGAAGGTTGCACAGGGATTCATCAAGACGACATGCAGACCATTGATAACAAATGATCCAAGGGATGATAACACACGCGTTGTTATCCCAGAAAAGAAACACACTTCCAACCAATCAGAGGCAGACAGATGTAGGGCAAATACAGGATCTGAAACGCGCGTCTAAAATAATTAAAACCATACCCTCATGTTTATGACGCTTTCAGTTTCTACCCAAGGTAACATTAGGCCATAATACTCAATAAAGTATATTTAGAGTTTGACCCCAAAAACTTATAAATCAAGTTTTAATTAATAAAACATGGTTTTAAAATTGTTTAAAAAATCCCAAAAAATTATTAAAATCAAACTTAGGGATTTAAACACACTCAACACATGTACACACATAATTATGCAATATGATATGCAAAAAATGAATTCTACTGTGTGTGAGTATTGGCAATAGGTTCTTGATCAAAGCAAGAAAGAGAGATGAATAGGCAATCCGACTTCTGAGGCTCTTTGGTTTCTAGGATGGACATAATTTTGTCATAATTTCCAAACTAGATGAGCACTTATACAATATAGACTCAAGTGAGTCAAAAGTATAAGGGCTTCAGTGCCGCAGCCTCAAGGGCTTGATCCTTAGTAATTAATAAAGCTGCCGCGACCTGAGAGAAGTTCTGCTCAGCCTCATCCTTTGCCTTATTGGCAACCTCTAAATCTTGCCCGATTTTCGTCAGTGCTGCGGCAGATGAGCTTTTGCCTGCCTCAAAAGAAGAAGCCTTGGTTGCGTCCAAGTCCTTCTTATGAGAAGTCTCCGTAGCCCTATAAAGCTTGGAGATCCCTTCATACTTCATTTTTTGGGTCACCACGACATCCGCAGCCTGTTGAAATTCTAAAGAGTCAGTACATGTAAATAATTAATAACAGCCAAAAAAGAGCCAAGTGGGAGAAGTTGTTACCCGTAGTAAGCTATTAAGGGAATACCCCTCCAAATCCTCATGGTCCTCGTCCACTAAACGATTTAGATCCATAACCTCTGGAGCCTTTCTCATTTTGCGGATGGCTCTCGCAGTTGTATCCCAGGAGGAGTTTGGGTTTTCTTACCTAAGCTGAGGCTGCAGACGACCATTAGGCCCAACCCTTGGCCTAATTTGAAGGGGTGGCAAGTTGGTATTTACAGCCATGACAGTGCGCGGAGGGGAAGAGTTGGCAGAAATAACAGGTGAGGTTACGCATCCACCAGTATGGTCAGTTTCGATAGGCAGTAGGCCGACCGCGTCCAGGTGTTCACCAATATCTTCATCATATTGGCCTTCTCTTTCTGATGCCGCGTCACCACCATCAATTACCTCCTGCGCCGTAGGCCTCCCAAGGGTGGGATTTGTAACATCGGCCTCATCTACGGCAGTTGGCTCAGTATTTTTTGAGACCGCGGCAGGTGCCCTCTTTCTCTTCCTTCCTCGCTTAGCAGCATTATTGAGGGCAACAGCATCCTGGTCCATTTCTGCTAATTGAGCTTTCAAAAGCTCCCTATCTATCTCCTCACCTGAAGAAAAAGCAAAGCAAAGATTCTAAGTACTTATGATTGGAAGACAAATGTTGCGGAGTGCTAAAGAAAGGTGATATTTACCTTCCGCAGCCATCTTTGTTGGGAGATACTTGCTGGGGAAGTAGCCTGCCTAAAAAATGGAAGTAGAGGTCACTAAAGTGCTGAATTTTTTATATTTATCCTTGATGACCGCAACCCTTCCCACTCTTCTCTCCTGCTGCTCACTGAGCTATAAATTATCAAGAGCTGCACAAGAGGATTA
The DNA here is from genome assembly GCA_949130495.1 of Sambucus nigra. Classification (NCBI taxonomy): domain Eukaryota; kingdom Viridiplantae; phylum Streptophyta; class Magnoliopsida; order Dipsacales; family Adoxaceae; genus Sambucus; species Sambucus nigra. Next base: position 17,681,929 of record OX422211.1, on the reverse strand, counting down.
TGTTAATACAATACAATAAAATGAACCCTGTTGATTGTGAAACAGGACGCGACATGTATTAAAGGTGTAGCCCTAAGTACCTAGTTTGGATGGACGCCTCCACTGCCGCGGCATCCTATGTGATCTCTCCCTCTCAGATTCCTCTCGATGAATCTCCTATCCTTGTCCAGAAACATAAAAATACTTCCCTTTCCAAATTTTTACACTGGTGGGCCTCCCAATGTAGAGGGTCTCATCCTTGTTGCGGACAATAAGGTAGTAATACCACGCAAATTTCACGGAGTTTCCTTTGGCATGTAAAAGTGAAAGAACTCCGTGGGAGTTATGTCCCTGTTAAACTTATGTTTCCATAATACTATTGAGGCAAGAATTGCCCTCCAACCATTGGGGTCTACTTGAGCTGGGGCCAACTTCATTGCATAAAAAATTCTTCTAATTGGAACTGGGACAGGTAGTCGCATCCCATACACAAACGCATGGAGAGGGAAACAGACCCCATCATCAACAAGGGTCGTGCAGGGCCTTTGTTCCACGGCAGGAACTGAGCACATCAAGCCCTCAGGAAACTCGAAGGCCTCAGCTACTTGATCAACCCATTCTTGGGTCATAATGCTACGAATATCAAGCGCAGTAGTAGGTCTCTTAGCTCTCCTAGAAGGGCCAGTTGGTTCGTCCCTAAGTTGGTTACTAGAATTGGATTCCTCTTCTATTGTTGTGGTCTCAAAATCCTTCCAACAGGCAGAATCCGCGGAGTCTGAATCTAGTACTACGCAATTAGGGCAATCCTTCAGTTGGAAAGGCCCTATTGATTTCAGAGGAGGCACGAAAGGGAGTTCAGGAGGAGAGGCTCCAAAATTCTTTGCCCAAAATCCTCTCAAAAACGTGTTTGGGTCAAAGCTCATATGGCTGCAGCAGTGCGTGAAAAGCAGAAGCCGCAGTTAGGTGTCGTAACCAGTATGATATAGAGGCCTCTTAGAGGCCACGGCAGGTTCAATGGAATATCAAGATGAACAGGAAATATTGAGGCCAAATGGGAAAGTGTGGGGTTTGAGCCCCAAAAGACAAACATCGCTGCGGCACATTGATTGGATTGGTTTTACAGTGCCGCGACTACTCACTCAACGATAGCTACAGGCTAAAGCATCGCAGAGTCTAAATCTAAGAACCTAAGGGGCCCCAGCCTTCGCTCACCACAAACCGCGGCTAGGGATCAAATCAAGGAATATTTGAAGGATTAAGTGCATCCCTAGATTACTAAATGGGTACTTTATCATGCCGTGGCCATTCACTCAAACAATTTTGTACATAATATTTTTTCATTTAAAGATCGAAGACCCAGAATATGAAGAGTTTATTTAAGAACAACAAGAACAGTTGTATGATTTCAATATGATTCAACACAAACGCAGTTTATATGATCTAAGCAGTGGAAGATGAAGGGTGCGTTTCGTATTATGAAGGTCGATTCAAGGAATTCTAGCAATAATTACAATTATTTACCATGCACAGACGTAATCCAGAAAAATCAACACGAAGATCAGAAATGCAGAAATTCATCTGTTCGTCTATTTAAAGAAGAATTACGAACTAGAAAAGCCATTTAAAAAGGATTGGTTGAAAAATTACCTGGAAATGAAGAAGATCGGTGATGATCAGCCTCAAACCTTTTTAGCACCACCACACACAACCTTGGAAGATCGCCGAAAAATGCAAGAAGACAGGTGCGCAGGAACTTACTCTCGATATGCTCTCAAAGATTTGGAAAACGTAATAAAGTCCACGACCTGGACAATTTATATAAGAGAGCGCGGAAGATGAATCGTCTCCTTGGAAGTACCGCAGCACCTAAGAAGACTGAACTAAGTCGCAGCCCCAATCGCAATCTCTTGGCACTACGACTTGGGGGCTTATTGATAGTACAAATATAGCACCCCGCCGCGGATGGTGCTCTGCACTGCACATGCTTACATGCCGCGACCCTTCTCAGCATGGGGTGAGGCCCTACTCAACACGGGGTACGGCCCTACCAAATACAGGGCGCGGCACATACCACTCGCCCATTAAGATTACGCCGTGGCACTACCCAATAAAGGGTGCGACACCTATTGGCTCTAGCCTTTGGAAGGGCACATCACTCACGTTTCTCGCCTTATAGGCCACATCCCTCTCCACTACAGCAACTCTAGATTTTATATACTCACGTGCTCAGGGCACGTGACCATACCTCTTATAAATAGAGGACCACAGATCGAAATTGGGGATCGATTCCACATGCCTGGGGCAGATTCTACAATACAGATTCTCTCTACACAGCTTCAACATACAACTTGAGGGTTGCTCATCTACATCGCAGCCACCTCTCCGGCACACCGGAATCCTTAATACTTCCATGTACTCTCCTTTATTCTCATACTTGTACGCCTCTTTAGACCCGATTTTATTGTACAATGCAACGCGTATAATGAGAATGGAGAAACACAATTGACGTAGGCCTATTTTAGAGGCTGAACCACTCTATATCTTGTGTTCATATCTCCTTACTTTCTTTACTTGTTTTATTTTTGTTCAGTACTTGACTTGCTGGTACGAGAACGACACGTGAACAATTTTTCGTATCATCAAGGTCCCTCCCAATTCGCTGTAAATTTAGGTAGGGGAAGTCCCCTGATGTACTTTACTGAAACTTTCAGAACGAGGTCTCCTTCCACGAACTTCCTTGGTCTCACCAAGTTATCATATGCCTTGGAGAGCTATTTCGTATACATTTGAAAGTGCTGCATCGCATTATCTCTGTGTTCATCCAATGCTTTCAACTTCATATGTCTATTCTAAGGGAGCATGATACTTCGCAAGTCATATTGAGCAGAGGGAACTTCTAACTCCATTGGAAGGATTGCCTCATCCCCATAAACAAGGGAGAACGGAGTATACCCAGTGGGCTTCCTCTTAGTTGTTCGATAGGCCCACAACACAGCTGGTATCTTGTCATCCCACGATCCTGGGAAATCTTCCATTATTTTAGCTAAAATATTAACCAAAGTTTTATTAGTTACTTCGGCTTGACCGTTTCCCTTTGGGTATGCCACCGTTGAAGTATGATGAACAATGGAGCACTTGTCTGTGAGCATTGTTACTTCTGAATTAACGAAAGGAGTTTCGTTATTCGAGAGGATAACCTTTGGAATCCCAAAATGGCAAATGATGTATTCTCTGATGAAGTTTCTCATCACCCCTAATGTTGCCCTTCTTAGTGGTATCGCTTCACTCCACTTTGTAAAACACTTCGTTACTACTAGTATCCATATCTTCCCACTCGAAGAGGGATGTATTGCGCCTACCAGGTCGAACGCCCAAGTGTGAAAAGGATAAGGCGTTGCCAGGGAGTGTAGGTCCACCGATGGAGCTTGGATCATATTCCCATGAAGTTGGCAAGCTTTGCATTTGTGAACGAACTCAGCAGTATCTTTCTCCATTGTTGGCCAATAATACCCCAACGTCATTAATTGGTCATACAACTTAGGCCATCCTTTGTGAGGTGGACCGTGCACCTGATTGAGGACCTCAATTGCTTCTTCCTTTATGATGCAACACAATGGTCTGTTGAAGTAGCCCCTTCGATAAAGTTTCCCCTCCTGAATGTAGAACATAGGGGCCCTTCGCTTAAGTTCCATCGCATCAATCTTCTCTATTGGGACAACTCCATCTTTAATAAAGTCAATATAAGGATGCCTCCAGTTTGATTGAGCTTCAACGAAATGGCACTCCGCTGCCTCGAAGAATAGTTGGCACTTTTCGCACTTCCGTTGTAGCTCTGCTGCGTCCTGTTTCATCTTAGGCCAGAAATATCCCTCCCTTTGAATTCTCCTGTAAAGAGGTATCTCAGTTGTTTCACAGTGCTCTTCATGTGTTTTCTTCAACCTCCGCTCTACTTCTTCTGGGCCGATGCATCTTGATAACCATCCTCCTGTATTTCTGAAGTAAAGGTTTCCCTGGTTTGTAAAGTATTGGGCTAATTCCCTTAGCTCCATCGCTCCTTCCCCAAACTCCAGTTGCTTCCTAATCTCACCCCTCCAGTCTGTGTCATCCTCCATCGGAAGAATTGAATGTACTGTTCTTCATTGAATCACGACTGTAGTTGTATCGTTCCTCATGACCATTTTCTGGGCAATGGTGGCATAGGCGTCTGGATGGCAATTCATCGTTCGGGGATGTCTATTAATTTTGGTCCGATGGAACTGGCTAAGGAGCCTCTGAATGATTGTAACGTATGGTGCCAGGCTTAGGTGTCCATTCACTTGTTGAATCACCAAGTTCGAATAGCCCTTAATGCAAAGTGAACAAATTCCCCTTTGAAGGGCCTCCAGCAACCCGAGTACTAGCGCTCCATATTCTGCCTCATTGTTGGAGCAAGGGAAATCCAACTTGTAAGAAAGACAAATCTCCTCCATTCCTTTTAAAAGAATAACCCCTGCTCCTCTTTTCGTTTCCGCTAAAGATCCATCGAACTGCATCGTTCATTCTTCATCACTTGCATCTAAGTAATTGGCTTGCAAGTTGTCTCCTGGAATACTTTCTCTAAGTGGCTCAAACGTTCCAGAGGGTAAGATTGCCAATAGGTCAGTGTACACATGGCTCTTGATCACGTGAGGAACCATGCACTTCAAGTCGTATTCCAAGAGGATGAGGAACCACCTAGCTTCCCTTCCAATCAATATAGTTCTTTCCAACAAAAACTTAATGGGATCACATCTCGTTACAATATGAATTGTGAAAGACAAGATATAATGTCTAAGTTTTTGTGCTACAAAGACTAAGGCTAAACAATGCCTTTCCAAGCTACTGTACCTGACCTCTGGCCCATGTATGATTCTACTAAGATAGTAGACTGGCCATTCTTCCCCGTCGATATCTTATGCTAGTATAGCTCCAATAGACCTCGTGGTGGACGTGAGGTATAGCTGCAATGATATTCCTGTCTATGGGGGAACCATGGTCAGTGGTGAAACGAGCAACATCTTCATCCTCTCAAAGGACTCCTAGTGAACCTCCTCCCACTTAAATTTTGTGTTCTTTCGTAAAAGCTTCATCAACGGGTGTGTTATCTCAGACAATCCAGGCATGAACCTCCTAAGGTAGGAAACTTTATCGAGAAAGCTCTTCAGCTCCTTCGACGTTCTTGGACTTGGCATCTTCAAGATCGCTCGCTATTTGTCCTGGTCCATCTACACCCCTTGTCGATCAACCACGAAAGCAAGAAACTTTCCACTTGTTACTCTGAAGACGCACTTTAGTGGGTTCATCTTCAACTTATATTTCCTGCATCGGGCAAACACCTTCCTCAAATCGCTCAGACGGGAATCCTCCTTCCTTGATTTGATGACTAAATTATCCACATAGAATTCCACAAATTTGTGAAAGAAGTCATGGAAAATGGCCATCATTGTTCTCTGGTAAGTATCCCCAGTGTTCTTGAGTCCAAACAGCATTACTTTGTACATAAAGTTGCCCAACGGAGTTCTAAATGTCATTTTCTCTGCATCTGTGGGGTCCATCTTGATCTGATTGTACCCTACATACCCATCCATGAAGCTATACATCTCATGACCAGCTGTTGCCTCTATCAAGTTATCGATGGAGGGTAGAGGGAACTCATCCTTGGGGCAAGCCCTATTCAAATCTCTGAAATCCACACAGATCCTTATTTGATTTTTATCTTTCTTTCCCACTGGGAAAATACTAGACAACCAAAGTGGGTGTTGTATCGGTTTGATGAACCCAGTCGCTAATAAGCGTTGGCCCTCTTCCTTGATTTTCAAGTCCAGTTCAGGTTTATACATTCTCATAGCTTGCTTTACTGGAATGGCTGAAGGCATCATGTTTAACTTATGGCAGCGAACTTCCTCATCCAACCCTTCCATCTCTATGTACTTCCACGTAAAAATGTCTATGAACTCCCGAATCAACTCTACCAACGACTCTCGTTTCTCTTTATTGAGGTCCTTTGAGATAAAAATAAGCCTTGGATCCTCCCCTTCTTTTTCCAGGTTGAACTTCTCCAACTCGTGTGCCTGGGGCTTCGATTGATCTGCCATGTAATCTGGTTCTTCGACGACATCTTCCACGAACTCTTGTATGTTGGAGTTGTCTATCACCATACATTGCCCCCATTGATCCACCAGAAAACACTCATATATCGATTCAACCTCATTATCAGCTTCGTCGGTCGCCCATTCACACCATTATAAATGATACACCACCTTTCCCTCTTCGGGAATAATTTTCTTGCACTGCCTGTCGGTAGCTGCAACTGCTTTCCTCTTCTTCTCTCTAGAAGCCTCAGCAACTCTTCCTCCTAAAAATATTCTCAATATGATTTTTCATTGGACCTCATGATGCATTGGATCCACTCTAGGCCTCATCCTATTTTTGAGCTATTTTAAATGTTTTGGGGCCGAGGGACCACCTGATGGGATTCTTCAGCCATCACTCCTTTACTGGTTGTAACCTCTTTATTTTTCTCATTTAAGGGCCCCATCCTTTCTCTGATTGAGGGAACCCATGCTCCCTCCATTGTTCTTGTTAGGACTCTAACGTCCTCCTCTAGTTATGTGTAAAATGCTACATCTACCAGGTGGGCTTCTTCGACAGTGAAAGGCGTATTTATAGCTCTAATGGTCACCTCTGTTCCCTTCGCCTTGGCGCATTGGTGATACGTCGAAGGAACTAGCCCTTGGTTGTGCATCCACACCCTTCTTATCAACAGATGGTAGGAAGTTTCACTTTTTATCACGTGGAATTTGATGTGGGAACTCATATTTCCCATCACAATCCCAACGTTCACGTACCCAATGGACTTAGAAGACTGGTTATCATAACCTGAAATCACCAAAGGCATGGGGACTAAACTTTCCTCTGAAATATTAGCTGCGTGGAAAGAGTTGATTGCCATGATATTAATGGAAGTTCCCCCATCCATAAGAGCCCTTGCAAAGCTAAGCCCGTTAATGCTGGCAGTCACATATAATGGCCTATTATGAGGGAACCTTACAGCCCTATTTTCATCGCTAAAAGTTATCTCTGATAGAAACCTCTTTACCAACCTAGCCATGGGTCCCTTCCATCTTAGCGAAGGGACTGCGTTCTTCCTTGTAATGTCGAGTATTGCCCGGGTTATCTCCAATCTACTCTCCTTTGGTATCCCTACCTGGTCGAAGAACCAGGCAAACTTTGGGGATCTTGAAACTGCACAGTATTCTATAGCTTGGTCCACTTCCTCACCTTCAACGCTATATACATCCTCCATATCTTTAGCACTTGCTTCATCATAAGCTAACACTACGTTAGCCATTCCCCTAGTGCAATCTTCTAAAGATTCTTTGAACTCCTCTTGCTCCGTCGTTAGCTTCCTTTCTTCTCTTTCTGCCTCTTCGTCGTAGGCCCCCACCAGATTGGCCCCATACGCTGGGAGTGGGTTGTTATTAACGTTATGCGGAGGGATTTGCAATGTTCCTGCCTTCACATACTTGTTGATGATTCTTCTTAGCGTAAAATAGCTCTTCGTTGGATGTTGGATCTTTCGATGGATCTGGTAATATTTAGGATCCGCCCTAGTTGCAGCATCGGGTTCCCCAATGGGGATGCCCTTTGGTTCATACACCATTCCTCCTTGGACTATTGCGTTGTAACAGTTGACAACCTCTTCTACTGTACAAGGCAACGGTGGTGGGTCTTCCCTGTCTCTACCAAACTTCCTCTTGTTATCCCTCTTCGCTACCTTGCACCCATATGCTACTACGGTGTATCCCACCCGTGGGGGCTGAGACCTCCCTCCCATGGGTTGTATCGATCGCTTTAACATTATGGGCACCACCACTGGATTTGGTCGTACAACCAACGAGATATTCCTTGCTGCTTTTAGGGATTTCGCAAAAGTCCCCTCGCGTGTCTCATTAATAAGATGACAGATGTACTCAGGAAGCAGTCCTTCCGCACAGATCTGCAGCAATTTGGATTCTCTGGCCTCCTCCCTGACATTGAGTGGCCATTCCCTGAACCTTCGAAAGTATGCCACTACATCTTCCCCTGGTCATTGTTTCTCCCTCCCCAGTTGGGTCAAAGTAAACTCATCTTCCGCCAGAAAGAATTTCTGGATGAACAAAATGTGCATCTCCTCCCACGTGGAAACAAATTTCATTAATCTGAGTTTCTTGTTATTGCAATGCGCCCCCGAGTGTTCGATTAACGTTATCCTGCGCCATACTCCTTGCTTAGAAGAATGCCTCCCCAACAGAGTCGCCAAATGTAAGAGGGTAGTTTAGATTAGGTGGAGGCGTAACCCCTTTTGAGTACAGTAATGATAAGTTAAATAACAATGCTTATTGATTAACTACATGACACACAAACATAACTCGATGAAGATAAACTCTTTTTAAACTCACAAATCTCTCGTGTATAACTCAAAGAACTCATTTAGAGGGAGAGAGAAGTAAGCACCGTAGATACACCTCGGCAGGCAGTCAAACACACCAACCACCCTCAAGAATCTTTGTCAAGTATTAAAGCTCTGTAATAAATGACAATGGTGGGTGAGTAAACTCTCTGGTCTGTAATGAATCTCTCTCTGATGTATATTCTCTCTAACAATAACTTCTGAACTCTCAAAAGGAACATTCTCTCCCCAAAGGTGGTTGGGGTCCTTAAATAGCCCCCCCACCACCCCCGAGACAACTCAGTCATTAATGCCAGTGAAAGACATCCCTCATACTTTATGTCACAAACATTAAATACCTGATGCACTAATTATCTCCACGTCATAAACATTAAATTCCAAGACTTTCCTTTTGCCTAACCACTGTGTGTCAGGGGGATATCATCACAGAGGTGGCTTACCAACCGTCTGACAGCCCCAAATACCACTGTGGTTTACTGAAGTGAAGATCTGGCATTGCCTTGTTGTCTAGTGACATTACCTGCAGTAGATGTGACATTAAGTAGAGGGTTATTTGGTTCACAACTCAATGCGCGATGGAACTCAAAGCTAATCCGCCCGAGGTTCCACGGTCAGGGTCCTTCGGTGTTTTACCAAGTGTATCTAAGATGGTCAGGACAAACCTCAACGGTGCCCCACTTCTCAATCCTCCAAACCAAGTCCCTCTAAAGTTCCCACAGCGAGGTCGTTCGATAGAGCATGAAAGCTCTCCCAGGCCCTGCCAAGCCTGGTCTCTCGCGAGTACCGTTCGACCTCACACAAAATCATTATACTCGTTACATCTTTACAATCGTTATAGCTCATAGTCAATATAAAAAAAAGATACAGCAAGACTAAATTAATCAACTCGACTAAAGGACGAGCTTTCTCGGTCAGTTTCTTCGCTGAAAGGTCCCTCTGAGCTGCCACGCTGAGCTGCCTTAATTCCAAACACTGTTGTCAATGGGGGGATTATCTATAATCTTAGGATTACCTTCAAGCCTCTCTCTCTCTCTCTCTCTCTCTATATATATATATATATATAGTACTTCTCTTGTGCGGACCAGTCCGCATTTTAAGAGTGTGAACTGGACATGTGTCACCTGACGGTGAGCGTAGAAATTATCGACTAGATTATAGGCACACTCTCTCTCTTTTCTGGGCTCACCGCCTGGTGACACATGTCCGGTTCGCACTCTTAAAATGATCCGTATTTTAAGAGTGCGGACCAAATATGTGTCACCTGGCGGTGAGCCCAGAAAAGAAAGAGAGTGTGCCTATAATTTAGTCACTAATTTCTACGCTCACCGTCAGGTGACATATGTCCGGTCCGTACTCTTAAAATACGGACTGGTCCGCACAAGAGCAGTACTATATATATATATATATATATATATATATATATTCGGCTCACTGTCAGGTGACACATGTCCGGTCCGCACTCTTAAAATACGGATTGGTCAGCACAAGAACAGTACTGTATATATATTATGCGATCAGTCCGTATTTTAAGAGTGCAGACTGGACATGTGTCATCTGGCGGTGAGCCTAGAAATTATAGGCACACTCTTTCTCCTATTTTCTGGGCTCATCGTCAAGTGACACATGTCCGGTTCGCACTCTTAAAATGCAGACCAGTCCGTACAAGAGTGTATATATATATATATATACACTCTTGTACGGACTAGTCTGCATTTTAAGAGTGCGGACCGGACACGTGTCACCTGGCGGTGAGCCTAGAAATTATAGGCTAAATTATAGTCTCTCTCTCTCTCTCTCTCTCTCTCTCTCTCTTTTCTTGGCTCACCGCCAGGTGACACGGGTCCGGTCCGCACTCTTAAAATGCAAACTTGTATGCACAAGATCAGTACTATATATATATATAAGCGAAGCTGAATGGCATATTCATTTCATTTTAGACCCAAAGAGATTCGTACATGATCTCTCTTCCTCACTATGCATGTACATATTACCTTCATGTCTCTCTCTTATATATAGACAAAATGATAGTTCTTACGTACCTTGCTAAGTAAGTCAATTTAATATTTAAAATACATGTTTAAATAAACTACTATAGAATTTTATTTATTTCATTCGGGTCATTTTCATAAAATCCCCTTAGATAAAACGATATTTGACTTAAACCTTGAGCACACCGATTTTATAAATTTTAAAAAATATATATTTATTTACATGAAAAAAAGTGATGATATATATATATATATATATATATATATATATATATATATATATATATATATATATTCATAAAATGTGTCTATAGTAGCTGGTTTGCATGATATTAGTGTGATGTCTAATTATTTACAAAAATTAAGATCGGTCAAATATCGTACTCTCGGGATTTTGTCAATATAACACTTTAATTATTAAGAAAGTTTAATTAGAGAGTATTTTACAAGAGATAACAAGAGACATGATGTTCAAAATTAGAGTAGTTATTAAGTTATAGCTTTACATTATTGTATCTCTCACATAGACAGACAAAGAGAGTAACATGCACTTAAGCTACCTAGTGTTACAACAAGAACATATACAGATAACACATTTTCTTCGCTATTATGACAATTACAATACATGTGCATATTCGGTGTGTAAGGCAAGTGATACTCTAGGTGCTTAATATTATTTCTCCTCCACAACCTATTAGTATGTTATAATTTTTAAAACATCAAGAGTTGTATTTATAAACTTTAAAGTATATTGTATAATTACCCATCCTAGTATGCCCTAGCGATAAGGGCGGGCTTGGGACTGTGTGATTAGGCGCACGGTGCTAGGTTCGATTTCTCGCTGGTAAGCTAGTATTTAAGTGCGGTACGTGTGGGAGGTGGGTCCTGCACAGTACACCCCCTGTTTAGCTTGCAAGGGGGAGTCCAAAGAGCTCGTTCGTGTGGAGGTTCAGGATTATAAAAAAAATGTATGTTGTATAATTATGAATAGAAGTAGGTAGAACAACACAATGATATCTTACTTTATATTCACAAAAAATATGTCCAACTCCTACGTGACAAACATCACACTTGATCTTATACCGTATTTTCAAACTCTTACACTTTTATATTTCACACTTTAAACTTTAATACAAAATCGTAGTGTCTTAAAACTAACAAATACAACCTTTATTTTTGTAAAAATTATTAAATAACACGATGTGCCGTAGACACATCAATATCGCAAAACTATAACTTAACTACTCTGATTCCCCGTGAACGTTTTCTCACCTTTTTTTTAAATCCCTTTTTCAAAAATTATATTTTTTATTAGGGACGAAGCCAGGATTGTAAGTTGAGGAGGGTCAATATAATATTTTTATTTAATTAGGTTTAAAATTAATTAATTCAATTAATAAAGTTGTTATTACAAAATTTTACAACACAAAATGGTAATAATTTGGATGTTATTATAATTTTATGTATCGGGATCTACATTGTATACTAAATTATAACCCTAAATAATATATTGTGTTGGTAAAAATTGTTGAAAAAAAAGACTTAATTATATACTATACAAAATTTAAGGGGTATCCTTTTAAAAAAATTCAAAGTTGGAGGGGGTCATGCCCCCCTCAAGAATGGCTAACTTCGTCCCTTTGTATTATAATGAAGATAAAGATTTTGAGATAATTCATTTAAACCCTTATTTAATTAACAAATTTAAATTTATCCCATAAATTTTTAAATTACAAATTAACTTAGTGCGCAACACACGCGAGTGTGAAACATCTACGAAAATAATAAATTTAGAGTAATTTTACGTCGACTCATAATTATGTGCAACACATTCATGTGTCATCTCAACATTGGTTCGTATAGAAGGTTCACTTAGTATCACGCACGAAATATGGTTCGTATAGAAGGTTCACTTAGTATCACGAACAAAATGACTCAAAATTGTGAGTTTGTAGTAGTTTTACTCATAAAATTATAGCTGTATCATCTAATCAGACAACCTTTAATACATACATATATATGTATATTAAAATACTTGTAACATACTAATAAATTGTGATTCCCGATCAAACACGGAGGATAAACACACTATAATGTGTATTTATTGTATTACCCTTGTAACTCAGTTTTTCTATTAGCAACATAATTTGTCGTTGCCTTCACGAACACTACATGGCATTAATATGATAATATAGCATCTCTAATGGCCTTTATATGATAATAAGAGCATCCCTGACAGTTTGATTCACTTTCACATAATTTACAAAAGATAATGATAAGAAAATATTTTCAATTTTGATATTTTATTTCTCACCATTTTACATTGGTCTCATACTCTAATTATTGATGAAAATGATTGGTAAAAACTTGAGGTTGTTAATATTACGAGTGCTAGGGGTGAAAACAGATATTCAAAAATTCGAATCCGTCCGGCATTCGTATCCGAATAAGTATTCGAAAGAGCGGATTTGAATAGATGTTTTACATATTCGAAAAATGTATACGGATACAAATAGGGATAATGCTCATATCCATGATGGATAATCTTTATCCGAGACAGACTATCCATATTGACGGATATCCGTATCCGTTATATAATTCTATTTATTATTTATTATAATTATCTTCTAATTATATAATATAAATAATTGTTGTCGTATATAATAATATTAATATAACATAAGTACATAACATTTAGCATATGTTTATATAACATTTTTTGTTTTACAATAATTTTCAATAAGGAAATGGGGTTAATAATGGATTTGCAATTTTAAAAAAAATACAAATTAAGGGGTGGAATTTGTCCGGTATATGACTTTTGCCAACAAGACACCTATTGTTCTCTCTCTACCCGCTTGCGTTTCACTCCCTCTAGAGAAGTAAAATGTTAATCTTTAGGGACGCGGGATTGTTGATGATAGGGGGTGTATGATTTGCTTTTATCTTTGACTTCTGAAACCATGGAGACTCTTTGTATGAAAAATTGGTTGCCTTCTGTTGGAGAGAAATTGGGTAAGTCAAAATAAATTTTATATTTGTTATTACTATTCAACCTAAATAAACACTAACCTATCCTATTTTTTGCAACAATTTTAGAAAATCTAAAGGTTGCAAACGATAATGAAGAACTAGACTCTCTGAAATTTATTTTCGAGTATTATTTCATTTTTGGGTATTATTATTTTCTCATCTTATTGTTTACTACACAATTCATCAGTATTCTTCTTATGATACTTTTATTTATGCAAGTGGCACCATAATCTGTTTATAATTTTTTTGTGTTCTTGTTCAATACAGCTTGTGGGACCTTGGAAGTTAAAGATATGTTATTGTTGTGTTTTGGAGGATGGATTTTGGTGGAAGACACTTTTAGTATAAATCGTTTTCGGCATTGCTATTTTCTTTTCTATTTAATTTTTATTCTTCGATGACTTATTTAAGTTGGTGCACATCTTTTATGATTAAGAAAACATGTTACACGTTTTAAACTTACGTATTTCTCTTTTTAGTACAATATAAAGTGGTAAAATTTTATTTCGGTGAATTAGTATGTTCAAATAATGGTTATGTCATAATTTTCCTCATGTACTAACAACTTGTGAGTTATGAGTATCTGAATGCTTAATGCGACAGGGTTAGTACTTATGTCCGCCTTCTTTTACAATTTAACTTCATGTTGCACACATTCTCTATATCCTACTTAGAGAATTATATATTTGATTCAGTGATTAAATTAGTTTTTGATAAGCGATGTATGTCTTAATATATCTTAAATAAAATAAAAACGAATAAGGATATTATCCGAATCCAGAAAATCCGAGAGGATACGGATAAGGATAGTTGTAATTATTATCTGGACGGATAAGGATGGTATATTTCTAAACGAACACGGATATGGATACTATAGTATCCGTTCCGTATCCATCCGCTTTACATCCCGAAGAGCCTTTTAGGGTATGTTGGGCAATTCTATTTTGGAGATAAAATAACTAAAAGGAAGAGAAGTTTTTCATTTATTTCGTTTGGGAGTTTAAATAAGAATAGGATGATGCACTTTTTCTTGTTTGGAAATTTACAAGAGAAAAAAAATTGCTTTTTTTTTTAAATTCTCACCCTTTCTCTCCAAGTGGAAAGAAAGTGAAAAGAAAGTTTTTTTTAATGAATTTCACCTTCTTTTAGAGGAAAAAAATTTATTTTATTATAAGAAATAAAGTTATTTTCTCTTCTCTCATAAACTCCCAAACAAATGAAGGAATATTAATTTATCTTATCTTATCTCTTATTAACTTTTCATTCTTTAATCTTCTCTCCTAATGAAACTTTCTTCTCTTATTTTCTCTCCTAAACTCCCAAAATAGCTTAAGGGTGCGATTAATTACAGAGATGGAAAATTACCGAAAAAACAATTCATTTTTATGAAAAGCATTCTCTTACTTTTCGAATTTTCATGAAACCCAATTCGTTGCAATGGTAAGAAATGTTTCTTGTAAATAAGAAAAGATGAACATGTCAAGTTTAAAACTATTGTTCTCATAATATATAGTGGATATCAAACACAAAAGAATAAGTAAAAAGTAAGAATTATTGCTATCATAAAGTCAATCAAACACACCCCAAGTGAAATTAAAAATAAGTAGCAACTTCTAGTTTTTCAAATTTATTTATACATCCACCCTGATTGCTCCAGCGATAAGGAGAGAACTCGTTAGGCCAAAGGTCTAGAGTTCGAAACTCTCCAAGGGATATTAGATTTGAAACGGAGCGTGTGTTAAGGTAGCTTTGGCACATCGTCCCCCCTGTTTAGCTCGCATACAAGAGTCCAAAAGGCTTGTTTGTATGGAGGTTAGAAATGCTCTACTAACTAGCTTGTCTGGATGAATGCGGGAATCATATATGATTTGTAACATTAACCGCGAAAATCAACTCCAGAAGTGATAACATGATATTCTTTGTTGCAAAAAAGGGAAGGGAAAAAAAAGTTCAACACAAATCATAATCATTAGGGCTAGGGTTTGGATGTGTTTATCTAGATATGAATTATGTCTAAAATACATTTACCCGATTGTCCAAATTATTAAATAGATTAGAAAGAAATCTAGCCTAATTCGATCTGTGAGGGATCGAGATCCGATTCATTATAATACGTACTATAAATTAATATTCATACGCATTATAGTTAATCGGATCCCGATCCTTCACATAATAAGTTGAGAAGAAAATGTTAAGATTCATTCCATCCGAACTATCTGCATGACTGAACTGCAATACATATGAATGTAGTTTCATCATACTTGGGATGACAAATTTGGAAGCCATTTTTTTTTATAGTTTTCTACTTTCACACGACTATTAATTTGGAACAGTGGGAGTATATTTTGATCTAAAAAGAGGGGGGGAGATAAATAATAGAAAAAATATATAAATGTCTGAATCCGGACCAAATATGTTTCCGGATCAGGTACGAATATATAAACCCATAAAAAATCTGGGTTCCGAATCGAAATCTGATTAATTGCTTATTCCAAATCAGACCAGTTTACAGACCTAGATGTCATTCACTGGCTAGGTGTTCAACTGGCCACAATTATAAATAATCATTGTAGTTATATGTAAACAATTTAACTTGTAATCATCTTTCTAGCTGCTTTATTTTTCATTAATAACAGTACCACATTACTTCTTTGACAAATTGTAGAGAGGGTCTTGCTTGGTGGAGTCAATGTACCAATTTGGAGTTGTAGAGTCAGGATCTACTGTGGATAAATTCAAGATCCTGTTGTGGTCTTTAAAGAGGGAACTTCTATGGCCAACACTAATATAAGTAATCCCTGCAGCTTCAATCAACCTATACAAGTTGGCCTGGACACACAAACATTATAATAAGAACACAAAAGATTGATAAACATTATGTGAAATTTACAAGTTTTACTAATAAACAAAGTATGACTAGCAATAAGTATGGGTGTCAATTTTAGAAACGACACGAAAACACGACATGGAATGATGTGAAATTGACACGATCTGTCATGTCCGTGGAGGGTTTTTTGACACGAAGTCATGTCGTGTCGTATTTGTGTTCAAATTATGAGTCGTGTTAGTCGTGTTATTATGTCTTCTCATGTATTTATTCGGACTATCGTGCCTATTTTAGTTTATTTGAGCATAGTCGTGTCGTGTTCTATCTGGGTCGTGTTCGACAGGTAAAACAACACTAAGTCATGTCGTATTCGTGTCTAAAAAACCCTTATCATGACGTGTCATGTCGGCCCGAAACCAGACCAAAAAACACAATTTGTCACCCCCCAGTAATGAGTCAATAATGATGAATTTGACATCAAACTGCCATATCTTAGGGTGTAATTGGGAACTAAAAATATTCTAATTATAATTTCAAGACATGGAAGGTATACAGTAACCAAGCAGATCTCAAAACAACGTTAGGGGCAGTGATAATTTCAGCCATATTTTAGGGGCATTGGTCCGTAGGTCAAAAGTTTCTTACATTTAAAGCCGAAAATCCTCTCAAAAAACATATAACACGATAGGTCACAGATAAATTACATGTGACGAATGTGTAAAATTACTGTTAAAACATAGAAAATTTGAGCACGAATATAAGGGTTATAGACAAAACCTCAATTTGACAAGGTTGTGATTTGATTTTTTTTAATTTTCCTTTTTGTTTTTTTTATTATATTTTTAAATTATTTTTAATTTGAAATTCATTTTATTTTTGGTTTTTTTCAATTTTAGAGATTTTTTGGGATTTTTAAATTATTTTAATTTAAAATACCACTTTGCAATTAAAATGAACAGTTTTTCGAACGATTTTGGGCGAAGTATAATTTTTTAATTAAAATTTATTGAACTCTAAAATCGAAATTTAGTAATGTAAAAAAAACTTTAAAAATAATAGTATTGATTACTTTTGGATAGTTGAATTAATCTTGTGAACTTTATTATAGCTCTATTTGAACAAATCAAAAAGGATATCTCAAATGATTGGTGTGCTAAAAAAACAATCTAATTTCTAGGGTGATAATCTCAAAATGTCAGTCTCTAGGGAGAATTGGTGGTCAGTCAGTGATTTTATAGTTATCCCGCTTGGCAGAGGGCATTACGACATGTGGAAGATATGAAAATCCGAGCTGAATCTGATCCGTTGAATGAATGGTATCCGTGGCACGTGTGTGCCTCTTGGTTCTCTTATTGTATTTATTTGGAGTTCCCAGTCCTTTTTTTCCGACAAAAACGCAAAAATAGATGAAGTCTACTATAGGGGCATAGAATGGCAGTGATGTATTGGGTCAAACTCAGTTTGAAAGTTGATCATAGTGTCAAAAATGCAAATTTTATAAATCACCGAAAATAAGGAGCATTGCACCCCTTTAGACCCCAAGAAACACTCCAAGGGAATGTTTTACAAACTCCCATGGCCTTCTCTTCGAATTCAAGGTCGAAAACTTTACATTTATGTTGGGTAAAGGGGGTGAGATGTGAATAAGAGAGTTCTTCAAATTCAAGCCTCAAGCTCTCTATTATTTCCCTCTATCAAATGCTAAACTTAGTAGTACTTATAGGGCTGGAGTTAAATATGGGCCCCTTAGTCTTATAGCCAAGTAGTAGTATTTCCTATCTTGGCCCCATGCTAGCCTAACCTTGTATACCAAGATTGTCATATCTCCTTTATTAGTGAGATGAATATCCTTGGTTTTCTTGAGTTTTTCTTGTGTTGCAATAACTGTGTTTGATGTGTACTTATGGGAATTAAAGCAATTTAATCTAAAGACTACACAACAACAACAATCCGAGGAATGGTCGAAGAATCTGGGTCATAACCCGCATAAAGATGGATGGGGCGTTAGACAACCCGAAGGGCATGATGGTCCACTTATATAAGTCATCCTTCGTTTTGAAGGAAGTTTTACATTCATCTTTGAGCCACATTCGGATCTGATGATATCCACTTTTCAAATGTAGTGAGGAGGGCCGATGATCTGCTTTGAGAAGACCCGAGCTTCATGTAATTGATCGAGCATGTCTTTGTGTGTGTGTGTGTGGGGGGGGGGGGGATAGGGAATCGCTATTTGACGGTGATCTTGTTGCACACACAATATCAATTTCCCATCCTTTTATGGAGTGAGGAGGGCCGCTACGACGCACAGAGACATACTTTTTCGGATAAGGCTGTGATGGCATAACTCTAAATATTGTCTCTGCATTTCCTCATGCTCAGTGGGTGGCATCCAATAGTAGGGTAGATTGGGCAGGGAAGTCTCGAGCACAAAGTCGATGGCATGCTGAAAGTTGCGAACATGTGGGAGTTCATCAAGCAGGGTACATACGTTTGAGTAAGAGGAAAGAGGTTTTGAATCTTTGACGGTATGTCAGCGTCCAGTGTGCCAACTTGGTTAATGAGATAATAACACAATCCACTCTCCTCCGTCTTAGCAGCTAAGGCTGTGAGAAATAATGAGGTCGGATGGTCGTGGTGGTCGTAACTCTCACATCAACCGGGGTTGGAACTATTGCCCCTGGTATTGGAAGGTGTAGGTGCTGGCATCGCCACCGTGAATACTCGAATGGTTGTACTACCAAGGCCTGTCAAACAGTAACTAACAAACACGCATATCAACAACTGTGTGAAGTACCTCATCAGCGTATGATTAGATAGAGAATGACACAACACGCTGTCGACTCGGGACAATAGAACTGCCACTACCTAACCACCCTATACGGCATGGCTTGGCGAGAAGGTCCGTATGGAGTCCCAGTTTATCGACCATCTCCTGAGCGACAAGGTTGTCATGTGATGCTTTGTCGATGATGACAGTGCAAAAATGCCCTTTGGACGTGAAGGCTCGGTACTAATGAAGAGAGCTTGAGACATCATGAGGACATGCATCGTGTCATTGGGTGTGGGGGCCTGCTAAGAGGAGTGTGCGAAGGAGTGGGCGGCACATTTTGTATAGAGATGGAAAAAAGTGTTGCACCAACAACAAATGGAACAAACTTTCAATAGTGAAATATGAGCGGGTATAGGTAGAACGCCTAGTGAAGGTCACCCGGTACAAATGTGAATTAAGTCGGAGCTGCTTTGGTTTGAAGATGGTTCGATCGCTAATGTTTGAGGGGTTTGGATGGATTGTGGGTCAATTTTGCAGGAGTGGGCATCCGCAAGTGGATTTTCGGTCGGCGCTGAATTTTTTTGATGAAAAAAATTGGAGACGATCTCCACATTATGGAGGTCATATCCAAAAAGTTAACATCAAAAAATTCAATTTTTTACAATTTAAAAAAATAATTATGTGACGGATCATGTAGATAAGAAGCCCATGTGTGTGTATATATATATGAGATATTTAGTCTACAAAAAAGAGGACTACTAATACTACTCAAACTAAACTACCTTAATGTATAAAATATATACCAAAAATGACTGCAAATACTACTAAGGCTGGTATTACTCCACTTCTAATGCACTAGTTGAAGAGAATATGGTTGGCAAGCAATTCTCGAAGTTTGTAAAGTCTCTTATGAAATCACAGAAGAAAAGGCTGAAACAACAACAACTGGTTACTGATCAAGAAGGTCATATAAGCCGGTTGAAGGTTTTTTCACCAAATATTAATTACTAAATGAATGGTATATTCCCCATCTTGAAAGGAAGGGCTTTTCCAACTTTGGTAAATAAAAATAACGTTTTAGAGTTTTCCCTACAAGTAATATGATATTAGACGTGACCCTTAAGAAATTATAGATTAGACTTGGCCCTTATTTTCAGACTCTGTCAATCTTCTATAAGAAACTACCATCAATACTTTCGTATACCGAGTTGACATTTTATTTCACTAATACCCCTTTGCAACTCTAAATTTAATCAACCCTAACTATGACCTCTTCCACCTACATTAACCTATCCATGGCACCATTAGCACAACCACCACATATAGACACACACAAACATCGACCCCTATATTACACACAGATTTGCAAACGGGATGCTCTTTGATGTCTCCCAATCATCAGAATAATGTTGATTCTATGAAGTAGAAAAGTGATCTCGGTTGATTGGAATACATATTTTAAGTAGTAACGATTTTGTTTAAAGAAGGGTTATGAAAGCTCTATTATTTAGAAGATATAACGATTTTCGTGTTTGGGTTAGGGTTAGACTGGTTAGTATTAGGATCATAGTAGAAATTTTTGGGGGAGAGTGATAAATGAGTACAAAGAACGGATTAACGGTTTCAAAATTTGGGGCAAGTATATTTTATAATTTTTACGGGGTTTATGTCAATATTATTAATTCTTTTAAGGCAAACTTAAAAATCCCTATGATTAATCCTTAGTTTGCAAAGCGGAACCTAAAGTATCTCTGACGTCATCGCGCAAAGATTTTTGAGTCAAATGAATTTAGCTTACGTGAATTAGTCTAAGCCCAATAGGCTCTCGGTTTTCCATGTCACTCCAGTTCATCCCACTGAGATTGTTTACTCGAGCAGCAGAATTCTGTTTAATTCAATTATGAGGGAACAAAACTGTGGCTTCCATTGCTTATGTGAGTACTACATATTCTGGTCGCATAGCGCTTAGGATGGACCTTGCTAACATCAACGCTTCTTCTATAAATCCACAGATGGTAATTAGAGATTTAAATACAATTATTGGAGCACGTGAAAAGGGAGGTATATTCTAACCAAATTTCTTGTGATGTTCTTTAAATGATTAATTCTTATAGCCTGCATATGATCTTGGTCTAAGAAGCCAAGTGAGAGAACTAATGTTGCAAAAGCTTTGAATAGAAGTTTATGTTCCTTGGTTTGGCTGATCAAATGGCCAAAACTGAGCTGTGATATGCTCACCAATATCTTTTCAGATCATGCCCATTCATCATTTTCGTTCACTAATATTATAAAGTGTGATCCTTCTACTTTCCTATTCAAATCAATGTAGATTCAGGACGAGATGTTCTTCGCACAGCTTGGCATAGCAAGTGGTCTATGCTTCAACACAAAAGATGTGAAACTAGCACTTAAAGATCAGAATAAGAATGTTTTCAGGCTGAATCAGATGTAAACACAGCGGACATAATACACGCGCGCGCGCATTTATATAACAATCAGATAAAACTCTCTCAATCCATAGGCCAAACTAACTAAAATCCTGAATCTAAAAAACATAGAGATAAACTAAAAAAAAATATATAAATCCTAACCTCATCCCAACCCTTTAATAATAATCCTAATAAAAATATATATATAAACCCATATTTATTACCTAACATATGTCCTAAAAATTAGAAGTTAAGTCGATATAAAAATAACTCCTAGTTAATCCTCCTCATGTCAGATAAAATCTAGAGTTGATGATGCTAGCAGTTAAGATTTAGTTTGTTTGTGTATTCTTCTGCTGATGCTATTGGCGGTCCCTCTCTACGGCTTATCTTTTATCTATAATTATTTTGGTCGTCATTTACTGGGAAGATACCGTGGACACTCAACAGCTTCACTGGGTTTCGACAGAGGTTCGTTCACCTCCGGTCAACATCGGTTTGCTTTGCCAGTGGCCAGACAATAGCTGTATGCAGAAATCAGCCCACTCCTAGATAGGAGTTAGGTTTTTGTTACTGTTTCTGCTCTTGTGACGTAAACACGAGGGTTTAACCATTTATGAGGTTACTTCAACAATTTTTGGGCAGGTTTTCTCTTGAATAAATGGACTCTTCTTATCTACATGTGATCTTGTAGATTCTTGGTACATGTTTTTATCCATTTGGAATAGCGACAGTTTTCTAGGTATGTGAAGTTTTGTTTCTTCGGTGCCTATATGCAATTGGAGGTATTCTTCACTCCTTTTCATCTCTTGTGATCTAGATATTTATTTGTCATTACTCCGTTACATTTGTAGGTCGTCAATCAATTGGACTGAATCGAGTTGCTCTTCTGTCCATAATTATTGGTTGGTCCGATACATTTGTTGATGGCCAATTAATAGTCTAGGTGGGCTATGTTACTCGGATTGTGTTTTGTTTGGTTTGAGTTGTTCGGTGGCATTGTGTTGGCCGGATTGGTCCGTTTTTGTCTAGAGATTAACTTTCGGTTTGTGATTTGATTTGATTTGTTCGGTGGCGTAGTGTTGGCCAGATCGTCCCTTTGTCTCGCGATCAATTTCATATGGGTGGGTGTCATTTTTGGCACATGTATTGTGATGGATATTATTTTTACCTTTTGTGTGTTGTATTATAGAGAGAAGACTAATTTCGATTCACAGCTCTTTCAATTTGAGGGGGAGTGCTGAAATATCAGTTTTTTAGGTGTTGGGATCTCCCGAGAAGACTTCATATATTATGCATCGTTATGGAGGTCCTTACCTTGTAAAGCCTTCTCTTTTTCCACGCTTTTATGAAAAGTTGTCTTGGTTGATATCTAAGTGCCAGCTTGAAGGGGAATGTTGTAATAACTTAGCCTATACAAGGCTACTTTAGTCATTTGAACCATTAAATTACTTAATGGCTAAGTCTTGTAATAATTTAGTCTTATAGGGTTATTTTAACCTTTTAATCATTAGGTTACTTAGTAGACAAGTCTTGTAAAGCCTATATAGGCCTCTCTTGTAACATAGAATATACATCTTTACAATATAAGTTATTTTCCTATTGTAATTTCTAGTATTTTCAAAGAAATACATATACGACTCAATTCATGAATGTTATTCTCCAAATTCAGTTACCATGTTTAACAATGTTTTAGAAGTCCAGATTATGCAAAAACATGGGTTGTAGGTTCTCCAAGAAAGTTGCCTTCTATAGTTGAGGTTGTTTGGCATCTACCTTTGCCATCAAGGATTAAAATTACGACAGATGGAGTGTCCCTTTGGGAAATGACCATGATGATTATGCTGAAATTTGTGGGGTAATTCATGCAGTTCAGATAACTTGGAGGCATAATTGGAAAATGATGTGATCGGAATGTTTCCAACATTGTGGGTGAAGGTTTAAAGCTCATAAACCTAATAAATATGTGGAAGCTTAGAAATAAATGAAGAAAACTTCAAGGTATCTAAAAGGTATAACCAAATTAAGAAGAAAAATATCAACCTTATTGAACAAATGTTTATACACCCTTTATCATAACACACACACACACACACACACACACACACACACACACACATATATATATATATATATATATATATATATATATATATATATATATATATATATATATATATATATATATATATATATATATATATATATATATATATATGTACATACACACGCATACACGTGCATACAATTTGATGTTTCAACCATGTGATTGTGGTTGATTGAATCTCAGCAAGTCAATCCAATGAATGAGTAAACCGGTCCTCATTACTTTTTGACCTGATTACTAAAAAACAGGATTCGCCAATGCTCATGACTGTAACCTAATAATAGAGAAACTAACATCTCTAATGTGATAATTTCTGTGGTCCCCACTAAAAGAATATTGTAATCTGCTGGCTGCAATGAAAAAAATGTGTTTTATTTGCCTACTTCTGAACAACTAGGGAGGTGCGTTAACTGATGAACACAATGGAGTTTCCAATAGAGATGGAGGATAATATGGTATATTTATTTGACAAAGGTCATGCCCAATTTAAAGAGGTGCATAATGGACTTAGGTAGAAGATTAGGATGAATCAATCATCCACACATACCTCATTGGCTTCATCAAGGACACTAGTAGATTCGTCCAATAGAACCAAGTATGGTTTCGAAAGCAACAGGCGTGCAAATGCAAGGCGTTGTTGCTCACCAAGTGAAAGAACACAAGACCACTCATACGTAGAATCCAGACTATTTAAGCGTGATAGAATGTACCCGAGGCGAACAACTTCTAAAACTTGGATTAAATCATCTGTTGTGGGCTTCAGAGGCTTTACACTCACATACTCTGGACGTGGTACCCGCTTCAGGAAAGACAGTGAATCTGTAAAAGAAGTTAGATTTGCAATATCAGTCTAAAATCTTAAAAGATTCAATTATCCGTGAGTATTGAAACTATGACATAATTGGATTCGAATGAGTATACATATGCCTGCCTCACCTTGCCATTAGAGGGAGAATGAGAAACAACAATCAATAAAAATAACCAGAGATAGAAAATGAGAGGTATTGAAATGGAAAAGTTAGGTAGGCTAAATATATCTAAACAAGTCAAGGTGTTCTCCCAAAAGATAACTCACACAAGCTACTAAAAATAACACGTTCTAATGTAGTAAATTAATATCACTGCAGCTACCAAAAAAGCACATGCGCCGTGGAAAAATGATACCTTCAGGGAGAAAAAAAGATATAGAAAGAACACAAAAACAAGTTCGATGTCATATAGCTTCTAATGGACCCCGCCAGCTGAATGGTTGTGGTTTAGTTTGCATTTTATCTTTTTATTGATTTTGCCGGGGAAAAAACTCTATTGACATGTGTGGAGAAGATATTACGACAATGAGGAAGACATGATGCCCCCATTCCTTTTCTACGAAATTAGCTACTCTAACAGGAGGGGTAAAAAGGAAATGTGAATTCTACTTATTCCAAGGTGAGCTTATCCCCTCTAGACAAAGACCCTTTATTGCATCCAATTAGCCTTCTCACTTTAGCCATTACTGGATTCCAAATATCTACAGAATTTCGATTTCCCCCAAGAGGTAGACTTGAAAAACCCACGGGTGGTTCTCCAATCCTACGCCCCATCCTTACTTTATATTGTAAAGAACTCTTCTTCATGTTTATACACACCACTATACTTTTAGCCATCTTAACTTTTAACCCTGAGATCATATAATACAATATTAAGATATTCATAAAGTTGTCTGATTTCTTTCCCTTCTTGCAACGGAAAGAATATATAATCGGCGAAGTGAAGGTGAGATACCTCAGTATTCTCTCTCCTTATATATCCTACTTGAACTTCAGGGTTAAATTGGTTGCTATACTTAGGTGAAAGACTATTGCGTAAAGATATTTTGTATGCAGGCTGGAAACCTTTGGTTTCGTAGACAGAGGGACCACCTGATATCCTCAATTTCTCATCCTACAAAGGAAAATACATTGTGCACACTGAATCTTTTGAGAAAGTAGAGTTCTTGTGGATTATTTCCTGCCTGGAGGAAGTGTCAAAATATAAACCGAATCCCTACACATTTATACAAATATATTTACAATCCAAAAGTTCTCATTTCCATAAATGTGGATCAACCTCCATGTAAGACGGTTTCGTCCCTCGACCAACACATAACTTTTATAATATATATATATATATATCTATATATCCTCTCTCTCCTGCCATGGAGTCCAACATTTCAACACATCCATATTTGAAATTCCAACATGTAATCTAGTTTTTCATTAAATAAAATAAAATCTCATACATGCTAAAAAATCCCACAAGCAGTGTTTTTAAAAGCGTGCTATTGCATTTTGCGGCGAAGAAAAGCAACGCATTTGAGTCTGTTATCTGCGATGTTCAAATTGCGTGCGCAACGAAGCGCTATTTGGCGCAAACTTGCGCAAAAGTGCGCGATCGGGGCCTTTTTTTTAAACCATATGGCTTACCAAAACGACGCCGTTTTGGTAAGTACATAGGTTTAAAAAAAATAGCAATTCTTCATTTCAAAGGCCCGATCGACAGAAAAACCCTACCCATCACTTCGACATCTACATTTCATGGCTTTTGGCACTTCGAAATCTTGATTCCCTACATTGGCAGCATTCATTCCCCACGAAAAGCTAGTCTTTCCACCTGTAAGTATAGATTTGATGTTAAACATAACTGATTTACTGTTTTTTTAATTTTATTTATTATGTTTGTCAATTTTTTTTTTTTTATCTCAAGTGCTTTTTTTGTTATTGTTTTTGTAATTTCAGTTGGTAACTTGTTTGTCAAAATAATGTCTGCAAAGAAATATTTTGGGTGGAAATATGCATATGAAAAGGAAGGGAAAAATGGAGTTTTTTGTAGGTATTGTCATCATAGGTCAAAAGGTGGTATTACACGTCTAAAATATCATTTGGCCGGCACCCACACCGGTGTTTCGGAGTGCAAACAAGTTCCAGAAGATGTTAAACATATAGTTATTGAAGGATTAAAAACATTGAGTGATAAAAAAGCAAAACAAAGTACATTGCTATTTGAGATTGGTAAGGGTCCCGGGAGTAGACAATCGACAAATTTTGAGAGTGAGGGTGAAGGTGCAAGTGGTGGAGGTGTTGGTAGTGGTAGTGGTAGTACCCAAACAAACCACAATTAATTACGCTCTAAAAAAAGAGCTAAGAATTGATGCTTGTCGTAAATTTGGTCGTTGGACCTATTCAGCTGCTCTTCCTTTCAATTGTGTGAATGATGTTCACTTTAAACCCGCTATCGATGCTATTGCTAAATATGGCCCCGGGTTTAAACCTCCCTCTATGCATGGATTGAGAACATAGATTCTTAAAGAAGAAGTTAATGATATTAATCATCTTTTGGAAACCCATAAAAATATGTGAAGAATTCACAGTTGTACAATTATGTCGGATGGGTGGACGGATGGTAAAAGTAGGGCTCTTATAAATTTTCTTGTGAATAGCCCTGCGAGTACTTTCTTTCTGAAGTCCATTGATGTTTCTAACACAATTAAGAATGGAGAGTTTATATATAATTATATTGCTGATATTGTTATTGAGGTAGGTGCGGAAAATGTGATTCAAGTTATCACGGATAATGCTAGTAATTGCAAGAATGCGGGAAAGAGGCTTGAAGAGAAGTGGACCCATTTATGGTGGACCCCTTGTGCCGCACATTGTATAGATTTGATGTTGGAGGATATAGGGGAGTTGAAGATTTTTAAGGACACAATTGAAAAAGCAAAGCGGGTGATTAAATTTATTTATGGTCATTCGAGGCCTCTTTATTTGATGAGAGAACATACTAAACGGAAAGAGCTCCTTCGTCCGGCTATAACAAGGTTTTCCACCTCATTTCTCACACTCCAAAGTCTTTACAAACAAAAAAAAACACTTGAAATTATGTTTGCTTCTCAATTGTGGGCCGAGTGTTCTCAAGCAAAAAAGGAAGAAGGGAAAATAGCGAAGAGGTTGGTATTGAATGATCCTGATTTTTGGCCCCACGTGGCATTTTGTGTTAAGAGTGTTATCCCGCTTGTTAGTGTGTTGAGGGAGGTTGATTCTGAGGAGCAACCGGCCATGGGATATATATATGAATTGATGGATAGGGAAAAAGAAACAATCAAATTCAATTGTGGGGATGTTGAAAGAAAATATATGCCGATTTGGAGAAAAATTGATGCTAGGTGGACTCCACAACTCCATCATCCATTACATGCGGCGGGATATTATTTGAATCCCCAATTGCGTTACGAAGAGATATTTTACACATTCAAATAAACTAACATTGTTACATAATTTATTTATTGATTCTCTTTGTTTTATAGCCCAGTGGTGGATATGTTTCGGGAGTAAGACACCTGAGCTTATGAGTTTTGTCGTCCGTGTACTAGGTCTTACTTGTAGTGCATCGGGATGCGAATGAAATTGGAGTACTTTTGCTTCGGTATTGGTTTTTTACATTTGTTAATTCTATTTCTTACAATTATATATGTTTAATTTAATTTTTTTCCTCCAATATTTATATTTATTTCCTAATTACTTGTAGATACACACAAAAAAGAGGAATAGGCTTGAAAACTAGAGGTTGAATGCATTGGTGTATGTCAAATATAATCTTAAGCTAAGCGAGAGAAGTATTAGGAGGAGAGACAAGATTGATCCAATTATTGTTGATGAAATCGAGTCCGATGATGAATGGATCACGGAGAGAGAAGATCCTGTCCTACCTAAAGACACTTCATGGCTTGATGATGATGAGTTGTTCTCGGGAGATCCTATGGTCCATATGGCATTTGTGGACTGTAACCATAACCCGTATGATAAACAAGAGGATTATCATTGTAGGCGGAGTACGTGAAGCCGGGAGAGTTGTGAACGGTGTGTGGTAATCCTCGACCTTAGTCGCATACTCGACCGCCTTCAGGAAAGTTGATATTTCCTGCAGACCGAGATCGTGCTGAATGTGCGGTTGCAACCCCAATATATAGCGGCTGATCCGCTGATCCTCCGACTAATGAAAGCGAGCTCTGCGCACTCCACTACCGATAAGGTGTCATGCCTGAGAGATTAAACGCGAACAAAGAGGTTGCGCTCGTAGGTAGGTGAAATGAAGGACGCCTGGAGAGCGGCCTTCTCCGTCGTGCGACAGTAGCGGCGTTCGTTTCACCAAACCCGAGCAAATCCCTTGAATTTGGTGGCTGCAAGGAGAACACAGCAGCGGCCTTGAACCCGCTTGTACTCAAAAACTGTCTCCATCGAAGCTAACCAATTGACCATAGCATCTGGGGAGAATCTCCAGTAAAACATGGGCATGTCTATGCGGATATCCCCGTGGAGGCTCCAGGAAAGCAGCTAAAGGGCCATAGATTGTGGGCCCTCATCTTGATGAGCATTTAGGCTCATCGCGTCACCTGGCACAGGCGGAACAACCTTAGTAGGAGGCGGTGACATTTGTGCAGGGGGTGGATGAAGACGCTGGCATGCTGGGGCAGGGGAGGAGCTGGGGGATAGTGAGGGCACGTGCCTATCAAGTGGCCACGTTCGCGGCAATAGAAACAGTGCCGATCTCGAAGTGGAGCAAGGCGGTAGGCATTGGGTGGGGGTGGAGGTATCCATTCTAAAATATTGAGGTGGCCACCCCCGAACTCGGAGGAGGAACCAGAATGGAGTAGTGAGAGGGTGTGGTGGGAAGGTGTATGATGCAAAGGTAGAGGGTTAGGGGGTGTATCTAGCGGGGAGTTAAGGGGAATGGTGGGATCGTGCGGGTAGTGTGAACCGGGATCGGGAGGGTGGTCGGGAGTCCCAAAATGATGGCCCAGGCTCTCGGGGTGATCAAACAATCCTAAGGGGTGAGGAGATGACTCGGGTCGTCCGGTGGGTCTGAAAAATAGGCTCGGGGGCTGAAATGAGGTGGATGCACCAAAAAATTCATGCAGGTTGGGTATGGGTATGGTAGGGGTTGGTTTTGACTAGGGTGTGGGTTTAAATCGGGTGGGGACTTTTTTGGGGTACCGAGGGATTGGGGATGAATGTTGGCACTTGGGGGATTGGGGAATGGGCGGTAAGGGGTCGATCGGCATGGGGACGGGTCGGATGGAGCACGAGTGGCTTCGAGTTGAATTTCGGGGTAGCGGGTAGAGGAAATGGATCTTCCTGGGGCTGAACAGGGACGATCGGGCGGGTTGAGGAGGTTGGAGGGCAGGTCGGTTGGGGTGGGTGCTGATTTTGGGGGTGTGCTGGGCTGGGAGTATGCGTTGGGGTTTGTGATGTTGGCTGCCGCACAAGGGAGGGCAGCGGTAGCAGCAGGCCTAGGGTTTGAGGGTGTGGGGGCTATCGGGTAGGGTGTGGGTTGCATTGGTAGGGTCATAGGGGTTGTAAGGGATGGTGGTAGAGGGGGAAACTAGGTTTAGGGCAGAAGGTTGGTCGAAAGGGTGGGGGATGGTGGTTGGAGGTTGTTTTGAAGAGGAGTTGAAAGAGGGCCTCAAACTTTTGATTGAATTCTTGGGTTAAGGTTTGGGTTTGTTGTTTTTGTTGTAGAGGCATTTCTTCCATTTGTTGCTTGAGTTCTTGAATCTCTTCCAATGGTTGTTTTGATTTCTTGGGAGCCATTGATTGTATCATACAATTTTTTGATACAAATACACCAATAAACCAACACCAATGTGGAGCGACACCCGCTCTGATGCCAATTTGACGAAACTATAAGTCAAAACGCTCCTAAAAATATCTAACACACACTTTTAGAGAGAGAAATATTATTTTCTATTCAAAATTCAAGTCTACCTCAAATGAGGCTTACATGTGGGTATTTAAAGAAGAGTAGCTTAAGACTCCAAGCTAAGGTCCTAATTACAAAAATGCCTTTACTACTCCCTGCCTTTGAATATTAAAATAAAACAAATGAAAATACAATAACATAATAAAAGAAAATTAATAAAAAGAAAAAAAACTACTAATATGCCCAAAAACGACCTCGATTCACATCACAAGGAGTGATGTCAATGCTAGTGAGATTGGACGTCCTACAAAAGGGAAAAAAATGTGCTCTTTGTTTCATAAAAATATACTGAAATCCTTCCATCTGAACAAATTACATGAAAACGGAATACTGGAAAGTATTTTAATGATGATTCCCATAAAGGTTTACTCTCGAGCACAAGGTTGATGAAAGATAGGGATACCATCTTTAGATCGATGGCTGCAAAACAAAGGGTGAATACGTGTGATGGGGGACTTACCCCAGACAGGTGGGGATTGGAATATTTTACAACAAATATATATATATATATATATATATATATATATATATATATATATAGAGAGAGAGAGAGAGAGAGGCTCTTGTGCACACTAAGTTTGCACATGTGCTGGCGCACACCTATTTTTTATTTTTATATTAAAAAAATAATGAGCAAACTTAGTGTGCACAGGATCCTGGCTCTCTCTCTCTCTCTCTATAGAGAGAGAGAGCTTAAAATATTATCAAAAGTGTAGTATATATCTTTAAAGCCATTGACGATTGAATTTAGTGTCTAATGTATGGTAAAGCCAATTACTTCCATGCAATGAGGTGGTGGATGTTTTAGGCACTGGATTGAGGTGACACATTTGCATCTTGCGGGGGATTCTAAATTTTTCTCTTTCTGGGACGACAATAGGTAGCGTCTTCGATTCTCTTATTTTGTGAAATCTCGGGTCTTAAAAGTGAACTTGGACAAAAGTGGGGAAGATAAATTCTGAAACCTAAGATGTGGAGTATGGGTTGCGGTTAGAGTCTGGCCTTTATCTTACTTGGGTTTACCATTGGGGGTAAATCGCCAATATCTAAAATGGACTACGTAATGTAATTTAACTGTTGGGTTACGTGCGGGCATTTTACCAAAGGTTTCTATTCTATCCTTGTGTCTCAGTGGGTGGGTGCAGGACGACCTATTTTAAAGCAGACTCTCCATTCATTAGATAGAGAAAATCGCCAAGATTTCGTGATCCGCTACCGAACTTATTCCAATTCCAAGATCTCGGATCGAATCGGTATTGATATACCGATTCAATCCGAGCTCTCTTATAGAATTTCTCGTTCAATGAGCATTCTCGATATTATGCCTTGAAGAGGATTCGAACCTCCACGCTCTTTAGCACGAGATTTTGAGTCTCGCGAGTCTACCATTTCACCACCAAGGCATCTTAAAAGTGAATCGTATTCCATGAATATGATATCTATCTAGTGTGACCCGGTCTTAGACAAGATAAACATAAGGGATGGAAAAAGGACTGCTTGTCTAGAGGGGGTACGGGTTGAGTTACAAACATAAAGATGTGAAGAGGATTGCCCTTTTTAATGGGAGACAAAAATTCACTGATAGTCACATAAAAGTATAAAAGGGGGACGAGCTGTCCAACAGTGTGATTATCGACTCAATAACCCACAAAAGCAGTGTCACAAATTTTTACACGACACGATGTTAATGGGTTAAGAATCGCTATTTCCTGACATGAACCAAAAAATGACATGACTTGCAAACACGAATAATAAATAGGTTGGATTAGTATCAATCACGAAAAAAATAGAAAATATCATGAATGAACCTATTTAACTATAAAAAAATCCTGTCTTGATCGGCTATTGAATAAACTCTTGTACAATTAGATTATATTTTACTTTGTTGCTAGCATTTAGAATTAACTATATTTTAGTTTATAAAGAGCCTATGAGTTATACGCATCGTTTAGAGAAAAGAGGACAGTAGTTTTATATTCTGGTTTACAAGTTTTAAGTATCAACGAGGTAAACAGAAAAGGTTAAGTGTCAGACTGTCAGGTCAATTGACATAATTAGTTACACAACGGATTAGGTTTGGATTGACTAATGCTAGCCAATATTGTACAACTCAAGTACGACAAGGTCACGTGTTACACACAAATTTTCTCCCCTACATAAAACCCGTTGAATACAAACAACTGTGATATCCAAATAGAAGCTATCAACAAATTATATTACCACTTCTACGGGGAAAAAACACATGCTCTGATTTGACCATCTATCTTCAACAGTTATAATCAAGATACCAGCATCTCTTTATTAATAGTCATTTCAGGATAATGGCAAGAAGGCATATCCGCAAAAAGCTCGAGGATACACTAGCCCACAAAGTCGCCAAATTTTATTACTTCCCCTATAGGCTCTCCTACTCTATCCTCTAGTCTTGGAAAATTCTAAAGTTTTTCTCGGTCCATAACCACCAAACTAATGCTATCACCATACATCTTAAAAGATGTTTGCGACTCTTCTTGTTACCATGAGATACGATTCCCCTAAAAATAACTCCTTCGCATGACGGAGGGCCCTCCCTCAGTTCCGAACCCTCCCAATACTTCCCTCCAAACAAATGACACCACCTTGCAGTGAATCAATGATCCAGGTATTCAATGAATTCACAAAGCATGACACACCAGTTAGGCGAAAGATAGCAATTGGGCCTTTTTTAGATCACATTACATGTGCTAACCTTCCCATGAATCACTTGGCAATCAGAAATTTGAACTTTCGAGGGTATACAAACACCGAAAGGATGTAAATGAATCATCAGGTGATGAAGATTGAAAATAGCTGAAGTATGACCTATAAGGGGATCCCTTACTACTAAACCCTTATTAATCAGAAACAAAGAATGATCGAGAATGATATTGCAACCCATGGACAAAGCCATATAGAAGGTACACAAATCAGCCCCCCAAAAAGACAGCCACAATTACAAAGTTGATCACAAACAGTAAGGGCTTAATGATAAACCTACTTAAAGATAAACCTCCTCATTAAGAAATAAGATAAGAAACTATAGAAGGATTCCTCAAAGATTAGTGACATCACAAAGGAGCGCGGGGAGTCAACCAAGCTGTTTCAAGAAAAAGGCAAAGCAGGAGCTCATTCGAAGACGAAGAAAAGGGCTAGAGGAAGCTAATTAGATTCACTATGTATTTTGTGTGTTTGTCATATATTTGTATGTTGAATCGTAAATTTGAGTTATATTGTATATTAAGGTGAGGTTTCTCAGTACCAATGATGGACCATATCTGGCAGGACATAGGAGAGCTTTTATGCTATATCGAGCAATCTCACTTAGGAACATCTGAGGGAATTGGTTTGGAGGATAGAGAGCAACACTGCATTAAAACATGATTTAACCATTACACCACGTAAAAAACCTAGTTGAGCTCAAATGAGCATTAGTCGAGCAACCACAGCTAAAACTTATTACCAGCCCCAAAAGAGTTGCACGTTAGCCTGTTTGAGCAGTATTCGAGCAACAATTAGAGACTACTTTTGAGCTTACTCGATTATCTATCACTAAGTTTTGGCACCAAATTGAGTATCTTTTCACAAAAGATCTAGGTTTTCATACCATACCTAATCCATATCAAATCAGTCCTAACTCAAACACTGGCAGTTTGATGAGTAGCTAGCTAGTTTGGCACTGTCACACACTATGGCACCACTGACACGACGACTGGTCACTCGAGATTTCACTCAACATTTAATGGATTCGATATGTTGGGTATGGTGGACTGACCAGCATTTATTGCACTTGACAGTTTGGGGTTCCACAGGTGTGGGTTGAGGCTATATATACCCCGTTGTACAGTTTGAGAAAAGGAATAACTTTTATGTCAAAAGAACACAAAGAAAGTTATTAAAAACCAAAGAGCTTATACTTTCCACCATGAATGCTTTACCTAGTTCTGCTAAGAACATAAGCATTTATTGAGCTTTAACTATTATTTCCTCATACCTCGGGGTTGGAACTGACTACCTAAGGTGTATCTAAAGTGCTTGTTTCTCTCTCTCTGACTGCTGTCAGAGATTCACTTATTGTCCTAAAACAAATTGTATTTATTATTATCATTGAGTTACACACAAGAGTTTGTGAGCTATACACGCAAGTTATTTCCTTGTTATTAGTAAGTGCTTGTTGTTGTATTATCATCATTAATAGGGTTAAGCCTAAATTTACTCATAAACACACTAGCATCAAGAGGACCACTCGCTTGCAACAAAAAAAAATGAGGTTATATGTAATCATTCAAACTCAAAAACAAAATTTAATCTTCTCCCATAAGCGCTTATTTGCCACTATCTCATTCCAAATTATCTGTAAGCCGCCATAACTATTCGTCCCCATAGGTGTCCACGCCTTTTCTTGTTTCCATGGAAAACCATCTCCACAATGAACGTATATTTTGTCCTTAGGAAGATTGCCAACAATACTAAATTCCACGAACGCTTTATTCCAAACGAATAACACAAACTTAGAATAAACCTGCATTTTATCTAACTCTTAATTTGCATCGTAACACATAACCAACCAATCGGGCGAAAGGAGACAACTAGGTGTCCTTTGGATCAAGTCGCAAGTGTTTATCTTCTATTATGCCACAAGCCAACTAGCCAACACTTTGAATACCCAAAGTCCACTCCTTCATACCCTTATTTCCCAGACATAATCTAACTCACTCACTCCACCAAGTTAACTAATAAAGTATACTGCTTAATTACATTGTCTTTTAAAATTCTAATGAAGTCAAGGTTCCACAAAATAGAATCATCGATTTAAGGGTGTATTGGATGAAATTTGGAATAACAAACGGAGGTGAATATTAAACAAAGAATCTTCTCCCCGGATGTCCTCTAAAAACCTATCCCCACTTCTCACTTTTAAGGTTACACAACGAAGGAAGGATCTGAGGCCTTTAGAATGGAAGTCAATGGGCTTCTAAAACTAAAAGTACCACTATTAGCAATACTTGAGTCTTATGCAACCCATGGATGCTTCAAATAAAAGAGGTGCAGAAAACCTCCAAACACATTTGCCCAAGATTTTAATTTTTAATTCCCCACTCTCGTATTGAATGTGTATGCAGTGTAGTATCTAAAGAATAAGAGAGCTTTAAATCATGAGATTTTATAAACTTGGATCATTTCCTGTGATACATATAGGCTGAATGACCGAAAAGTACAACAAAGTTCGCTCATTTTCTCAAGTTGGGCATCTAACTTTATATTCAGAATTAAAATTTAACTTTTTTTCAATTGTCAATTTAGGCCACCTTTATCTTTCCATCCACAAAAGTTAATGGAATGCTGATGCGGCTTCTCTAATTCTTGACGTGGAATTATATTTTAATTTAAATGGTGATTTGGCAAATGCCAAGTCATCAACTATTTAAATGAAACCATCTCTCTATATATACAGCTGTAGATGTATGTATTAGAGAGAATTACATGAGTGTCCCCTGAACTTTTGCCATTCATAATATTTTGACCCTTTAACTTTTTTTTTTGGCAACAGTTAAGCCCCTAAATTGGGTCAAATTTGCAACAATAGCCCTTCCGTTAATTTTTCCATTAAATTTAACAGAATTTGTCTACATAACGAGTTTATTTCCAAAAAATGTCTTTTGTCACCCCCATAGCCAAACACTATACCCAAAGTAACTTTAAATTGCACCCAAACCCATTATTGGGAAGGAAAAAAAAACTTTGATAATACATGTTATTAATTTTCAAATAATGGATTTGGGACATGTGGGGTGTAGTTTGGAGTTATTTTGTTTATGGGATTTGCGTGTGGGGATGATAAAAGACGCTTTTGTCCTTAATTCAGTTAGATCTAAAGGAGAAGTTAACCGAGTGGCTTAATTGTTACAAAAAATTAAGTTTGAGGGCCAAAACGTTACTATAGGTACACAAAACTTACTGGTACAATTAATTTGATTACACAAGCCTCGAAAATTTAATAGCAAAGATTATCAAGCATGCATGAATAGAGAACAATGTTCAGTACAAATTGCCTACGTCCACGGAAGGGGAGTTTTTATTAATTGAGACTTAAGAGTATAACTTGACAGAATTTCTAAGTCCTCTCCATCCATGTCCCGCTAATGGAGTGGTAACAGTTATATATAATGATAAATATTGGTGTCGTCAAAATATTGGACTCCCCCCTCATCACTTCTCATCTCGTGGTGACAAGTCTTGTTTAAACATATCCCTAACATCATAATTTACCACACGACAGCCGGGGAGTTTATCAAAATGAGATCTTTCTATTGATTCCCGCCTTTCACAGGTATGGGCCCAAGGACAGTGTACCCGACGTGTCTTTGTAAGCTCATGAAATCCATATCCCACAATTACAAAGGGAAAAGTTTTATAATATAATCAATATATTATAGACCAATAATAAAAAATAACCAATCGAACCAATTAACTTCGATAACTTGGAGTTTAATTTATTTTAGGATAAATTACATCAAAATCCCTGAACTATAGCGGTTTTGCAAATAGCCCCCTAATCTAAAAAACCCGACAAAGAGCCCCCTAAACTATTGAATTTGGACACCTGTCAAAATTCAATAGTTTAGGGGACTCTTTATCGGGCTTTTTAGATTAGGGAACTATCTGCAAAACCGCTATAGTTCATTGGGATTTTGTGTAATTCACTCGTTATTTTAGTAACCAATTAACTCCCCGATTTTGTTATTTGACAGAAAATTCATCAATGACTAGCATTGTACCATGTATATATATATATATGCGCAAGGATATTTTACGGTAAACCTGATTAAAATGTGAATTTACAATAAGGGTTGAGATTTACTCCCTGGGAAAATTGAAGGCTAAGATTAAAAAACTGATTGAATGAATCCATTGATCCCAAACACTCTGAATATATACTGGGATCCTGTACACTCTTTCAAATTGTCAACACTCCAACTACCACGTCCCATCATAAACCCACCACCCATTATATCCACCATCACTCTATTAGCTGACCATCAAACAAACTCTCCGTCTCACGCAATCCGTTACTACACTCTACAGACACTCTTCAAATTTTGAATCTCTGAAAATTCTCTCTCTCTCTCTCTCTCTCTCTCTCTTTCTCTCTCTCTCTCTCTCTCTCTCTCTCTCTCTCTCTCTCTCTCTATCTATCTATATATCTATATATATATATATATATATATATATATTAACCGTGATCACCACCATTCTCGTTCGATCAACCGCTGATGAAATCCATTTTGTTGTGTTCATGAAACAAATGAAATCCATTTTCAGCAGGTTTTTTTTTCAACTTCTCTTATTCTGCTTCATCTTCTCTATTCTAATATATGGCCTACTGTTACATTTTTGTCTATATTTGGTGCCGTAAGTTTTTAGGCAAGTAATAACTTATTTTGGATGCTTCAATGTATTTTTTCTTTGGATTTTCATGTTTATAGTTTTGGGGGGTTGTCAACTTTTTAATTACAGGGTGATATTTGTATCTTTTTAGAATTTGGGACATTCAGTTTTTGGCTTAAACTAATTTTACTCCACATATATTTCATTTATACCAGGCGCACTCTCTCTTAATTGTATTGATGAAGTGCGGTTTCAACTTTTAGTTTATTTTCTACCCTTCTTTCATAAAATATGTGTTGGTTGGATAGGTTCAGTTTATGAAAAAACTATTAAAGCTTGATATTTTACTTCGTTTGCCTGATTTCCAAGTCTGTATATATTTAAATTTCCAATCTCCATAAAAAAATGTTTAAATCACCAATATTGTGTCATGTTTGTACCAAAGTTTGTCGACTTTAATTACCAAAAAATGAGAGTATGCTTGAATTTTCTCACAAGTACTGG
Organism: Sambucus nigra; assembly: GCA_949130495.1. Taxonomy (NCBI): domain Eukaryota; kingdom Viridiplantae; phylum Streptophyta; class Magnoliopsida; order Dipsacales; family Adoxaceae; genus Sambucus; species Sambucus nigra. Next base: position 17,643,644 of record OX422211.1, on the reverse strand, counting down.
TACTAAAATAAAAATAAAAATAATGTTGATGGTAGTGTAGGGTTGTTTGGAGTTGAGGTGAATCTTTGGCAAATGATTTGCGTTCAATGGTATTGCGGTGGATGTTTTATGCTTTTGTGGTGGTTTAATGGAGGTGTGGCCTGTAGGACCTCTATTTGTTCAAGGTATTATTCTTCGCCTAATTCAAGCATCTTTTATTTCATAGTCACCAACTCACTATTACTTTCGCTGCATATTTTGGTAACAAAATAAAGTCCAACAATTTAACAATAGATCATGCGTTACTTATGGATTTCATGGTAAATTTTATTATTTTGTAGGTTCCACAAGATCTTGTTCACGGGCTCCAAAGCTCATATTCATTTGAAAAGCCACAAAAGAGACCCACGAACCCTGATGATGACCTTGAAGATATAGTAAGGCAACTTGATGCTAAGTAACTGCAACAATGACATAATGTTTTTATAGGTGACTCAATCCCTTCATTCCTTCTATACGAATTCAACTCTTAGAATTATTCTCCGTGGTTGAGATTAAGTTTCTGGAGGATAATGTTTCAATGAGAATAGAAGAACTAATGTAAGAGTTATCTGTTTTAAAAAAGAAAAAAACTTTTTTGAGTGAATGTGATACAAGATGGTTGACTATTTTGGTTGGAGGCATTTCAAATAGTTTTATTATTGATTGTAATACCAACTCAAAATGTAGAATTTTGTGTGTAGCTATGCCTAAATTGGAAATTAAATCTAAGAATTTATTTTGGGATCGTATGTGTGAGGACGCTTTCTGATTTAATATTGTTTATGGCAGTTATTAACCTTTTTTTCGTCATTGCTTTGTGCAGGAAGCGACCATTATTGGATTTTTATGGTGGATTTCTATGTTTTCATGTCCTTGGAAGATACTAGTATATATTTGTATTAGTTCTCCATGGAAAATTTGTGCAGCTCAAGTTTCCTTATTTGTTTAGTTTAACATTTTTATAGTTACCATTATGTACATTATTTTACTAAAGAATGATATTACTGCAATTGATTTATAAAAGAAGACTGATATTACTGCAACTGATTTGACAATATTTAGTTTGCTAGAGCTCAACCAAGTACCAACACAAGATTTATACACACACTTCCCTCTACAATTGCTTAATGGATGAAACTTTTATGAAGTTTCGTATACATCATTATTTAGGTTGTTTTAATGTAGTATCTGTTGTAATACCCCGTATTTTTATGCTTTCTAAATTTTGGGGATTTATTAAATTTAATGTGTTATTAATTTAATATAAATCCGGAAATTAATTATTTTTATAATTCCTAATGTGACGAGAGTTAGTAATTATTGGAAACTTGTTGAATATTACTAATGAACAAAGTAATATATAATATTGGTTCTATTAAATGTCACGAGTGAATAAAATGACAATTTTGGAAATTTAAGTCGGGACGCGCCCGTGTCGTGTCGGGACTAAATGTTGATTAATAAAAGTGAATAAATTATAAGTCGCTCGTATGGTCATTTCGAGTGCGCCAAAGTGTCTGAAAGGGTCAAGATAGTCAAAATAATGTACCCGGGCATTTAGTTTGGGTCTTGGGGTGTTTTTAGGCTTAATTAACACCCCGGGAGGGCGTTTTGGACATTTTACATTTTTGGGCCTGAAAACCCACGAAAATTCTAAGTTTATATCAGATGCTTAGGTTTGTCTTCTAAGGTAAACACAACCAAAAACAAGAGACGGCCATTGGAGAAGGAAAGGAAAAGCTTACCAAGGAGTTCTAGGCCAAGAACTCCTCCGTTTGCACCGCCGTCACCGCCAAACGATAGATCGCGTAACGAGGATCACCACCACACTGATTTCATCCACAAATCAGAAACAAAAATCCCCAGGCAAGTATTTATCTTGCTTAATTTAGTTAATGCTTCATTCATATTAGTTTAGGGTTGATTAGGATGAGTTTTTATGAAAGAAAACCCATGTTGGAGATTAGAAATCGCATGTTGTAGAGATATAAACATTATTCTGGAAATCCCCTTCACATGTACAGGTTGAACCACGAATTTACGATGGATTAGAAGTAGAAATTCTGGAAAAAGAATGAGAATAGAAGAATTAAGTTAAAGAAATTTTTAGGGTTCATGAGAATTGTTTAGACGTTGGCTCTTTTAATCCATGATTCTTGATGAAAACTCGCATGCCTTACGTAGAATATTGTTCATTTGGGTTTAGAATGTTTGTGGTATAAATTTCTGGGAGTTTGGGAGTTAAAAACTTGAATTTGGATGATTTTGGATGATAATTCCCGTAACTGGTATTCTGCAGATTCGCCATACCTGCTTGATCGATCGATGGACCATAGAGCATCGATCGATCGATGGTTCGATCGATCAAACACCTTCCATCGATCGATCAACCCCTCCTGTATAACTCATATTCCCTTTTAAATAGTTCATTCCAACTTAAATGATTAGACATTCTTGGATATTAATGTTAGAATATTTTGGGATATAAATAAGACCAGTAGGACTTTAGAAATATATGGAACCGTTGACGAAAGGCGAAATTAACATTTCACGGGGGTGTTTTACATTTAAGGGGCAATGGAAATACGTGTTAAAGGGTAAGACTCGTAAAAAAGTTACGTTGAAAAATGAATAAGTACCTACTGAAATTTCACTTGGGAAGGTAAGAATCCACGAGTGTTACGTAGTAAGTTGGAATAATCCCACAAATTAAAATAAGAGACGAACCGTTATACGTGATATCTAAATAATGAGTAATAAGGATAAATATCATAATTATGGGTCGTGAGAATGTACCTAAACTTGATATGGTAATGGTAGTATATTTATATGACTGTGTTTATGCATATACTATATACGTGTGAAAATCATGCTTGCGCTACTTGCTATCCCTGAGGTTACCGCGCTGGGACAGTCTTATCTCGATGGGACCTTTATGGGGGATATTGACTCGTACCCTAGAAGATAGAAATCCTTTGGTACAGGCTATCGGATCGATAGTCAGACGGTCCTAAGAGACGTGAGGGCATGTGCTGACCTCTTAGAGACTTGGAACTATGCTTCGCCTCATTTTGTATGTGTTTTGTGTTAATACAGTTCGAGAGTGATTTCGAACTAGTATTTTCCCTTAGTACGAGTGATACGGGGACTGGATAGCAGAGTATGCCCGCATCATAGTTTTTATGTGGGGTGCTGGCTGTTAGAATATATAAATTATATGAGTATTTAATATATATATTTAAATCTGAAATTTGGGAACTACCTATTGTGACAATGGTATGTAAGAAAAGAATAATTATTTCTACTTGGGGATAAGTGTTTGAAAAGTATGATATATTACTGAGAAACTTTATTATCAAATAAGGTTTAGATGAGAACTTTGTTGTCAAATAAAAATAACCTCTTGAACAATTGAATTTGTCAGTTTAAAAATCTAATGAGCAACTTAAGATAGGATAAGTTAAACTGTTGAGAAGATTAGTGCGATAGGTGTGCACATTAGAAGAGAGGTGAGAATTTCTCAAGGGAGTGCCGCACTAATATGTTGTTTCATTAGCCAGTAAACATTTTAAATACTTGCTAAACTAATTTTTAAACTGTTTTCTACAATTGGGCTCTGACCCATTTTCCATTTTCTTCTCTCTCTTGTATATATGTATATATTACAGCCCAGCCACAGGGGCGTCTTGCATAGGATCCTTTGGAAGGAACGCGCTGCAGCTTAGGTGGGAGTTGCAGGACTCTTGCTTAGACGACCTCATTGTTGATTCCACTTCTAGCACTATTTATTCAGTTGGGCATGTGTCGCCCTTTTCCATTATTCAGTTGTTTATCAGATATTGCGATTAGTTTATTTCCAGTATTTATACTTTGGGATTTATTACTGTCAGGATGTTTTTCCTTTTAAGTTTTAATGTTGGAATCAATTAGTTGGATGCTTAATTAATTGGATTGTTTGTTCCAGTATATTTGTTGAGTGATTCTTAAATTATGAATTATGTAAAGTTTTAAAATATTGGTTTTAATTGAAATTGGAATTAATGTCTTAAAAATGGTTTTTGTCACTTAGCTCAATTAATTAGGGTGTTTAATTGGAAAAGTTATCTTTACGACAGTGATGCTAAGAATGAACCAACCGTTCACCTTGATTATAATTTAATAAAGGACTGATCACCCGGTATTTAATTAGGCGGGGTGTCACATCTGTCATTAAAAAGTGTCATATATTTTCATTATTATCCATTATGTTATTATGTGCTGAATGTAGTGCCATTTCCTTTGTCACATGTGTTTGGAATAATGTTGTGTGAAAGTTGCTGCCACTGGTTGAGTGCAATTATGAATGGAAGGTTGTGAATGTGGTCATGACACACTACTCATCTGTGGTGGTAGAACAAGCAACAAGCATCTTACTCCGCCAACAAGATTTCCAACAGCAAAGGTACGATAACCAAATGTAGAACGCTGGTTAGAACTACTATCAACACTATTTGCATCACAAAACCGAGTATTGAATATGGAAGGAAAAGGGTTGTACAAAACTTTTCCACGAGAATTCTTAAGATAGTGCAAGATGAGTGTAAGATAGACAAACAGCTTCGAAGTGAGGATGACGAGGAGAACGCATATCCTCACTTTCAGTACCAACATAAGAAATATCAGGACCAGTAACTGGTAACAGTACTGGAGAAATATTTTGATGCAGGAGCATAGGGCGAAGGCGAAAGTTTTATCATTCTTTCTTTTTTTAGCCTTTCTAGTCATTAATATAAATAGCTTTACGAGGCTCATTTGTAAACACTTTTGAGAATTGAGAATGAGAATCTAGAGAGAAAAATTGAGAAATTTCCATGACTTTTCTTTTAGTTTTTGTTGTTGTTGTTTAGGTTAATTTTACGCTTCGGCACCTTTTTTATTTATATCAAATTGGTATCAGAGCCTCGTCTCCTCTTGGATCAAAGATTTTTGTAAATAATTGGAACTCGGGTTGGTTTCACCGGATGAAGTGCAAAATAACATCAAGAATCATTATAAAACCCTAACCCTAGAAAATCAGGAAATCATTAACCCCACCTACCACCTAGGCCTGTAAACGGATCAGATTTTATCCGAATCAGATCCATTTATACGGATTTGGATCAAGCCAGAAACCCAATTACCCGATTATTAAACGGAGCGGATTTGGATTCATATGATCCAATCCGTTAATAATCCGATCCGATTAATATTTATAGTATATATATTTTATATATATATATAAATATTATATATATAATATTTTCTAATATTTTTTATATATATCATATAATTTATTTATAATAATATATAACAAAAAAAAAAAATACACACGCACGCACGCTGGTGAGGTGAGGGCTGCCCCCTTACTGCTAAGCCTAAGGGCTAATTAATAACACAACACAAACACACGCGCACACAAACACAAAACCACACAAAAGAAAAACACGCTGCACGCACACACTACATACACATTACATTACTATACCTGCTAAACCTAAACCTAAAACCAACTCACAGCTGAGCGGCGCAGCCCCCCCCTCTCTCTCTCACACATCCTCCTCTCCTCCCTCAGTCAGATCTGTCCTCCGTCGTCGCAGGCTGCAGGTATTTTTTTTTTCCTTCTTCTGTACAATAACTTAGGTTGTAGACCTGTAGACTTTGCAGTGCTGATTTTGTAGTGTTGTAGTGCTGATTTTGTAGTGCTGCTTTCGTTGTAGACTTTTTTTTCTTCTTATGATTTTTTTTCTTCTACTGATTTTTTTTTCTTCTTCTGATTTCGTTGTAGACTTGTACAATAATAACTCTGATTTTTTTTTTTGTAATTACACATCTGATTTCGCAGGTGCACATGTTTTTTGTAACTACACATGTTTTTTCTTCTTCTTATATTCGTTGCTCTTGCTTGTGATTAAATATATTGGGTATATGCTGATTCATTATAATATATGCATTGGGTATATAATATATACATTGGTTGAATTTTTTCTTATTACTGAATTTTTTCAATCAATTTTTTTTATACCAATGTTTTTCAGTCCCAAATTAATGTTATTCACTATTTTTTTGGTAGGTATGTCTTCATTGGATCCTTGTCAAAATTCGAGCGGTGTGGGTGGAAATGATGTCATCCACGTTGATAGCCAACAACAAGACGATGAGCAAGGACCATCAAAGAGGACTAGGCGCGCGCCATACATCATCGGTATGGACTGTATTTATTAAATTTAAAGATGCTAAAGGTGAAGACAAGGCCAAATGTGGTCGTTGCAAAAAAATATTTGTTGGGGATAGTAGTAAAGGTACTAGTCACCTTAGGTTCCATATAACATGGTGGAGCATGAATTTTTTGAGAAGTTTTGTAATGGCCTAAATCCTCAATTTAAGTTGGTGTCAAGAAACACCATTAGATCTGATATTATAGAGTTGCTTGGAGAAGAAAAGATTAAACTTTACAATGTTTTGAAAAGTCAGTCATCTAAAGTAACATTGACTACGGATTTATGGACTTCCGACCATCAAAACATTGCCTATTGTTGTTTGACGGCGCATTACATTGATGATAAATGGGTTTTAAAAAAGAAAACCATTAACTATAGGTGTATTGAATACCCACATGATGGTGAAACATTGTTTAAGTTCATTTTGGATTTGATTTTGGAATGGAATTTGGATAAAAAATTATTTTGAATGGTGGTGGATAATGCGGGTGCTAATGATGTAATGGTTAGGCACTTAAGAAGTTGGTTGAGTAATAAATCTTTTCTTTGTTTGGGTGGTGATTTGTATCATGTTCGTTGTAGTGTCCATATTCTTAATTTGATTGTTCAGGATGGGTTGAAAGTGATTGGGGGTCTTATTAGCATTAGAGACACTATTAGATATTTGCACAAGTCACCATATGGGAAACAAAAATTTGATGTTGCATGCAATCAAAGCAAGATAAGGAGTAAAAAACAAGTTCCTATGGATGTACCTAATCGTTGGAACTCAACGTACTTAATGCTTGAAACGGCTTTAGAGTTGCAAGAAGCTTTTACTCGCTTGGCACAAATTGATAAAAATTACAAACATTGCCCATTCGAAGATGAGTGGGGGTGGCAAAATTGGTTTGCGGCTGTTTGAAAAAATTCTATGATGCTACACGCCATTTTAGTGGTACTAATTTTCCGACTGCAAATGTTTTCTTTGCCGATGCTTGTAAAATTCGATTAATGTTGATGAGTTTGGAGGAAAGTGAGCATGAGTGCCTTCGTTTGATGTCTATCCCAATGAGGGAAAACTTTGAAAAATATTGGGATGAATGTAGTTTAGTGTTGGCTATTGCGGTTGTGCTTGATCCGAGGTGTAAGATGGCGTATGTTGAGTTCTATTATAATAAAATTTTTGGTCTTCGTGCTAGTAGTTATGTACGGAGAGTGCGTAGTGCTTTTATGGATTTGTATTTGGAGTATGGGGGTGATAATTCTTTTGGTGTGGGTTCAATGGGGACTCGAAATGTGATTGATGGAATTGGGAGTAGTACATCTCACACGAGGGTCTTAGTGTGATTGATGAGGATTCGGAGTTTGGTACTTGGTATAATCAATCCGCCAATGTTAATGCTTTTCAAAAAACTGAGGTGGATCAATACTTGGAAGAACCTGTTTACCAAAGAAAAGAACATTTTAACATTTTGACGTGGTGGCAAATGTGTAGTGGTAAGCTTCCTACCTTGGCATAAATTGCACGTGATATTTTAGCTGTCCCAGCAACTACCGTTGCCTCCGATTCTGCCTTTAGTATTGGAGGTAGAGTTATTGATGAGACACGTGCATCTTTGCTTCCCGAGATTGTTGAAGCTTTAGTTATTACTGCGAATTGGATAAAATCACAAAAAACGTCAAGTAAGTAGTTATTTAATTTGTCATTATTTTAATGTTTTTTCTTTTCTTCAAATATCTAAATCTTTATAATATTTGTTTCAGCTGTTCGAGAATCATAAGGTTTGTTTCAGCGGCATATAAGAAGATAATCACTAAGTAAGTTCATTATTTTCTTTTAATTTTTAACATATGTTATCTTACAATATTTGTATTTATGTTTGAAGGATAAATGTCCATTATTTTCTTTTGTTTTTCAGGGTGGCTTTGAAGGAGAAAGTTGAAGTGAAGACGCGGTTTTGTATTTTGATTTTGAACTTTTATCCAAGTCATGTTTGTAATTTTTGGATTTTGAATGTTGTTAGATTTGATCTTGGGTTTATTTGTGATGGATGGTGTGTTTAATATTTGATGGATGGGGTGTTTAATATTTGAATGGTGGATTTTGAATGTTGCTGGATTTGATCTTGGGTTTATTTGTGATGGATGGTGTGTTTATCCAAGAATAAATGTTGGACTTTGATTTTGGAAACATTTGCAAATTAAATTTATGAAATAGGAGATGAAAATAAAAATCGGATTTGGAAATATCATTATTTGGATTTGGAAATATCATTATTTGGATTTGAAATAAAAAAATGTAGCAAATTAAGTGGTTAAAAAAATGTAATTTTAACTTAAAATTACATTTTTTTTAAATAAATAAATAAATAATCGGATAAACGGATCGGATTAACGGATTCTTAACAAATCGGATTCGGAACCCCAACAGATAATCCGTCGGATAATCGGATCGGATCAGAATCCGTTTAACGTAAACGGATTCGGATTTGGATTCGCCTGATCCGGTCCGAATCCGATCCGTTTACAGGCCTACTACCACCCAATCAGTACCAAGAAGACATAACCCTAATATCACCCCAACCAACACCTAAATACTCCCAACCCAAAATCACCCGGAATCCTCCACCATCTGATGCCCCGTCCCTTTCCCGAAACCCTACCCGATCATAATCCAACCCTCTGCTAGAATCCCCCACCATTCACCGAACAAAAAAAACATGCCCAATCCCTGTTCATCACCGGACCAGCCCTACCCCAGCTCCTCCACTGTCGAACACCACCCAAACCATATTCCGAATCAAATCCAAATGCTAACGAACCCCAATAAACCCTAATTCCTAATCCACCTAAAAATTTCAGCCCTAACCTTAATTCTACTATAGCTAATTTGGCAAAGAACCCCTAATGGCCAAGACCCTATTTACAAAAGGTGTTCTTCATTAGATATCCTTCCTATATACCACCCCATGCCCCACAATCCACTGCCCAATCTATTTGTAGATGGCGGGATTCATTTTGACATGCTTAGACGGAGCTTGCAGGGGTTTCTACCGCCTATGTTTATACTCTAATGGTATCGACTTCTGTGGATCCATAGTCGCATCCACCTAGTGATGATGCGTGGGTCCGTACGAGCATTTTCTTTACCTTTTGCACCGCCTAGGGGAAATTATGTACAGTAATTATTGATGATGGAGATAGAGACAATTTGGTGGCACAAGAGATGGTGGATAGACTGAGACTACCGACAGATTCTTTGACCGCCTCATTTCATATCGGATGGTTGGGTAGTGGAGCTACGCTTGCCCTTAGCAGACAGTGCCGATTTGTTTTTTCTATTGGGGATTCCCATGATGAGATTCTTTATATTCTAGTGGATATGAGAGTCTGGCAGCTTTTAATGGGTAGGCTATGGTAGTTTGATCATCACAACATCACAACATGCATGATGGGTGAGCTAACTCTTATTCATTCATGCATACGGGACAAGACTTTCTCCTCCGTCTTATGAGGCCATTCCTGATGTCTCGACCTTTAGCTCTGGCAGAGACCGCGGAGTCAGGCTTGTGTTATGCCTTTATCAATCCCATCATTACTCCAGAGACAGTTGTTTCCCCACAAGTTCAGAGCTTGTTGGATTGTTATTCTGTTGGATTGTTATTCTGATGTGTGTACTTCACCAAATGAGCTCCCTCCTCTCAAAGATATACAGCATGCCATTGATTTGGTCCCTGGGACACAAATCCCCAACCTACCCCATTACTGTATGTCACCTGCAGAGCATGCGGAACTTCAGAGAGACAGGTGACTCAGTTATGTAACAGAGGGTACATACGAGAGAGTATATTAGCATGTGCAATGCTGGACCTTTTAGCGCCGAAGAAGGATAGAAGTTGATGGATGTGTATTGATAGCCGAGCTATTAACAAGATCACGATGAAGTACCAATTTCCTATTCCTCGGTTAGAGGATATGTTAAACCAATTCCACGGTGATCAAGTTTTCTTCAAACTGGACTTGAAGAGTGGATACCATCAAATCTATAGGAGGCCCGGGGACGAGTGGAAAACTGCTTTCAAGACGAAGGATGGCTTATATGAGTGGACAATGATGCCTTTCGGCCTATCCAATGCCCCGTTTACTTTCATGAGAGTGATGATTCAGATCCAATACCCTTTCATGGACAAGTTTGTGGTAATATACTTCAATGATATATTGATCTATAGATATGAGGAGGAGCATCTTGATCATGTGGCTCAGGTTTTGGCTATCCTATGAGCGCAATGCTACTTCCTCACGTTGAAGAAGTGCGCTTTCATGGTACCTTCAGTGACCTTTTGGGGGAATGTGGTTTCAGGTGATGGCGTGAGGATCGACGACGCCAAGGTTCGGGCAATAATTGATTGGCCTCCACTCACGTCAGTATCCCAGGTTCGCAATTTCCATGGTCTGGAGGGCCTTTACTAGCGTTTCATAGCGGAGTTCAGCACTGTCATGGCACCTATTACAGTTGGAAGAAGGAGGTGGAAAGGGCCTTAAAACGCATCAAGGAGTTAATGACCAGGACACCTATCCTAGCTATACTAGATTTTGACCAGTTGTTCGAGTTGTCTTGCGATGCTTACAAAACGGGAGTGGGTGTCGTTTCCAGCCAAAATGAAAAGTCGATTGCATTTTTTAGTCAAAAGTTAACGGAAGCCGCCCTCAACTATTCGACTTATGATTTTGAATTCTATGCGGTAGTGAAGTTTTGATCGTCTTATCTCCTGCACAAGGAGTTCATCATCAAATCTGATTATGAGGCCCTACGATACCTACATAGCCAGCGGCATGTTAGTGATAGACACACCAAGTGAACGGCATACCTCCAGAGATACACATTCCATCTACAGTATAAACCGAGGAAAGAGATCTAGGTGGCTGATGCTCTTAGCCAGAGGTCGCATACTTTAGTGACTCTTCAGAGTAAGGTTTTTAGATTTGACGAGGTCCGAGATCTCTATCCGATCGATGTGGAGTTTGGGCCGATATTTGCAGCTTTCCAGTAGGATGGTTTCTTACATAGGGGTACAGTTTTATGCATTCCAGCCTCTTCTCTTCAAGAGAAGATTATACTGGAGGTCCACAAAAGGGGATTATCAGGCCAATTGGGACAGACTCGTACTCACGCGATGCTGAGGGGCTGATTTTATTAGCCGACTATGCGAAGCGATGCCAACGTCTTCATTCGATGTTGCTATACATGTCAGACGAAAAAAGGGGTATCATACCGATGCCGATTTATATACCCCTTGCCGATTTTCGAGAGGCCCTGGAAAGACGTCTTGATGGATTTTATAGTGGGACTTCCTAGCAATTCTAGAGGGCATGATTCCATTTTCGTGGTGGTGGATAGGTTCTCTGAGATGTCTCATTTCATACCTTATACTCACACGACCGATGCTTCACATGTAGCCACATTGTATTTTCGCGAAGTAGTCCGTCTCCATTGGGTTCCCGTGGTATTACGTCTGACAGAGACATAAGTTTTACTAGGCATTTCTGGCACACTTTGTAGCGGCTCTAACAGACATGGTTATAGTTTTCCACAACCTTCACCCCAGACTAACGAACAGACCGAGTTGATCAATCGAAGTGTTGGTGACCTTTTACGGTGCCTTTCTTCCGAGCACCCGCGGCGATGGGATGTTGTAATAGCGCAGGTTGAGTTTGCCTGCAACAATGCTGTTAACCGCTCTATCGATCTATCCGCATTTCAAATTGTATTGGGAATGTCACCCACTATACCCCTGGACCTTGTTGAGTTTCCTCTAACGATACCTACTTGTCCCTCAGCGAGGAGTTTGCAACCCGTTTGACTTCCATTCAGGCAGATGTTCGTGCTCGTCTGGAGACCACTTACGCCTCTTATAAGAATACCGTAGATGGGCATCGCCATTTTGTATCCGATCAGTCGGGTGGTTTGGTTATGGTGTACCTTCAGAAAGCGCGATAACAGGGCAAGGGCAACAAACTTCTCATGCAGCGATTTGGTCCATTCCCTATTATTTGGACTTGTCGGCCGAATGCTTATGAGGCGAATCTTCCCGAGGAGTTCCGTATGCATCGTACGTTCATATAGCAGATCTCTTTCTTTTCAGAGGCACCCATGCTCCTCCAATTCCCCCTCCTCCTGCCACAGTCCATCCAATTCGATCTCATATTGATCGTGTCAAGGGGATCCTTCATTTAGTGTCTATTTCTCATCCACCGGTGATTATACCCGTTATTTGGTTCGTTGGTTGGGCAAACCCGAGGCGCAAGGCTCCTGGATTACCGAGGCGACTCTGTAGCACATTGACCCTGACTTCTACCGCCAGTATACGGAGTACATCGCATCTTCCCATGGGGAGTAGAGTGATGCACAAGCATAGGATGCGGGCGACAATTTTATTATTCTTTCTTTTTTAGCCTTTCTAGTCTTTAGTATAAATAGCCTTAAGAGGGTCATTTCTAAACACTTATAAGAATTGAGAATGAGAATCTAGAGAGGGGAATTGAGAAACTTCCATGACTTTTCTTTTAGTAGTTGTAGTTGTTGTGTAGGTTAATTTTTTTACTTCCGGACCTTTTCATTTACATCAAATATTGTCGACATCACAAAATAACTCCCCTTTGTGGTAAGTTAATAGTAGAGTATGTGAAAGTATGCTTAGCACCTAAGAGGCTAGTATCCAACAGATAACCAAGAACGTATTTCCGTAAAGAGAGAGACAGAGATGTGATGCCTTTCCCAAATTTCGGGACGAAATTCCGTTATTAGGGGGAAAGTATGTAATACCCCGTATTTTTTATGGCTTTTAATTATGAAATTAATTAAATGAAATTGCTTTTAATTATGGGATTAATTAAATTAATTTGGGATAATTAATTAGAAATTAATTCGGATTTAAATAACTAGCGAGACGAGAGTTAGTATTTAATTATGATGATAATGTTGAGTATTACTGAGTGAATATGGTAATATATGATTATTGCATTTATTACAACTGTTGCGAGTTGAAAATACGGCAGTTTCGGTAATTAAGTTGGGACGCGCGTGTCAGTCATGTCAGGAACCAATTTAATGGATTTAAAAGTAAATTATTTTTATAACATCCGTATAGTCATTTTGAGTGCGCCAACGTGTCCGGAAGGGTCGAGATAGTCAGAAAACACTAGCCGGGGGTTTAGCTTGGGTCCCGGGGCATTTTAGGCCTAACCGACAGCTCGGGAGGGCATTTTAGTCATTTTCATATCTTTAATCCCACCTATCTTCCCCCCCCCCTCTCTTAAGTTCTCGTTCCTCTGATTGTGAATTGCTTTTGACTGACATTATCTACATCAAATTTCAAAACAAAATTAGATCCCATAACTATTTTTTTATTTTAATTTTATTTTTTAGATTTTTCTTATATCACGGTCCCGGTAGTTATCAATTGCTTTGTATTCTTATCTTGTCAGTATCCTAGTGATAAGGCGAGCCTGTGTAACTGTGAATGCAAATTACAGTTTTACCCTTGTTTTAAAAAACACTGTACTAAATAAAAATTTAAAATGTTTGTGTAAAGCCTTCCATCAATTCTGCTACTTTGTTTTGCTTTATGTATCTTTTTTTAATCAAATGAAAGTGTCGCAGCGCATTATTTATCTTTTTTTTTGTTCTCACCTGTGTATAATAATCTAGTAAATCTTTATATTTTTTTAATTGTTAAATTTTAGTTATCAGTTCTTTGTTATTGTTGTTGTAAGTTATCTATTTAATTTTTGATTCAGGAGCATGGAGTTCGTAGACTGGTTTGTTGCTGCCGCCCTCACTACGACTCCCACTGCCATTGTCACTACCACTGCTACGACCCCCACTCCCACTGCCATTGCCACTACCACTACCACTGCTACGACCCCCACTCCCACTGCCATTGCCACTACCACTGCTATGACCCCCATGGCCTCCTTGACAACGACCATCAGCACCACCCTCACGACCACTACCACCCACACCCCCATGGTCACTACCACTTTGACCACCATTACTACCCCACAACCACTACCATCCCCACTAGCATTCCTATAGTCACTCCCACCCCTACACCTACGCCCACCACTACCACTATCCCCACTACCAACCCCACTATCACTGCTATGACTCCTACTATTATCATGACTGCCATTACCCCTCTCACCCTCACTATATCCCCCACTATCTCGACCATCACCATCATGACTGCCACTCCCAGTGCTATGACCTCCACTACTTCCACTACCACCATTACCCCTCCCACCTTCACTGCATCTCACACTACCCCCACTTCCACCATCACCATCGCTACTCCCACCACCATTACCATCGCCACTGCTATGACTCCTTCTACCTCCACGACTACCATTACCCCTCCCACCCTCACTGTTACCCACTACCCCCACTATGACCATCACCACCCTACTCCCACTGTCACTACAACTCTTATGGCCCCTACTTCTAGCACGTCTGCCATTACCCCTTCCACTGTCACTGCGTACCCCATTACTAAGACCACCACCATTGCTATGACCCCCACTACCTTGACCACCATCACACCCACACCCACTACCATTACTACCACTACCACTGCTATGACCCCCATTCTACTATGACCACCATTACCCCTTCCACCCTTATTGCATCACCCACCACCCCCACTACCATTGCTACGACCCCCACTACTATCATGACCATCATTACCCCACTCACCTTCATCGCATCCCCCACTACTCCTACCACCACCGCCACTGCCACTGCTATGACTCCCACTATAGCAATTACCGCTCCCACCCTCGCTGCATCACACACTACCCCTGTTTCCACCATCACCACTTCTACTCCTGCCACCATCACCATCGCCACTGCTATGACCCCCACTACTTCCACGACAACCACTACCCCTCCCACCCTTATTGTGTCACCCATTATCCCCACTATGACCATCACCACAGCTACTCGCACTGTCACTACCACTCTTATGACCCCTACTTCTACCACGAATGCCATTACCCCTTCCACCCTGTCTACGTCCCCCGTTACCATGGCCACCACCACTGCTCTGACCCCCACTACCATGGCTGCCATTACCCCTCACATCCTCACAGTGTCCCCCACTACCCGCACAACCACGATCACCACTGCTACTCCCACTCTTTTGACACCTACTACCACGACCGCCATGACTCCTCCCACCCTCATAGCATCACCCATTACCCCTACCCCCACCCCCACCCCCATTACCACCCATACTCGCGTTACTACTGTCACTAGCGCCATTCCTAGTGCCACTATTCCCACCACTACCACCCCTCTCACCACGACGACCACGCCCATCTCCACGACCACAACCACTTCCACCCCCATGACCGCCACTATCACCTCACATCCACCACGACCTCGAGCCCCACTCCCACGACTAGTAGCGCCAGTAGCACGACGATTGTCACGACCATCATCATGGTTATCATTACCACCCTTACCACCACGACGACCCTCATGATTGCCATTACCATCCACCACGTCTGCCTCTCCCACCCCCACGACCACGTTGACCTGCCCGACAGTCATTCCTCTCCCTACTTCCCCCATTATCTCCCCACGTCAACCACTCCTATCACCACGACCATCCTCAGGTCTGCCATTGACTACCATGACAGCTGGCACTCCCACCCATACCATCACTCCCACCCTCACAACTATTACCATGACCTCCACGACCACACCTTCAGCCTCCTCGACGACCACACCTATGGCCACTATGGCCGTTCCCATCCCTCGCCCGCCACTATCAGCCCTATCTCCTCGACATCCACCACTATCTTCAAGACCTCCTCTACTATCCCACCGGCCCCAACGACCGCCACTACCACTCCATGCCTATCACCACGAGTGCCTTGAACAATTGTGTCAAAGAAGAGCGTTTGGAGACCTTGAAAGCTATCGATTTCCGATAATAATTGAATCCCCTCTTTATTTCCTATAAAAAAATTCATGAGGTGCATGCTTATATTGAATACCCTCTTTATTTTCGATAAAAAAAATCAATTAATACCTCATTTTAATCTGTTTGTTTTTTACGGGAAGAGTAACATTGCTATTTTGTTAATTAAGCAGCTTGTGTTGTGTGGTTATCGCGATTCTTACGCAAGAGACAAGAAGATGCAAGTGACACCATTTCGGGGAGGCCTTATGTAAAGCATGCCAAGGTAATATAAAATTGATCTTTCTATATCAATATATTTTACTTTCACTGCGCCCTTTTTTGACAAAAATTAAATAATATATTGGGAAAAGAGGATTGGGAAACATCATTGCACCACTATGCTTTAGTATTTTTCACTAATTGGAAATTCCCATATTTATTTAAAATGACTTATTGGGTAATGGATTAGGAAACATCAATGCACCTATATGCTTCTAACATTTCTTCACCCACTAAAAATTCATTTGAAATAACTATTGGGTTAAAGGATTAATAACCATCAAAGATCCAATATGCTTATAGTTTTTATGTGCGCTGGTAAATGCTAATGCATCTGAAATTGGGTTGTGAAAACTTAAAAAAAATTAAATAGGGATAATTGATGAGGAAACTTCAATGCTACGCATGTGGGAGTCCAAAGGGCTCATTCGTGTGGAGATTCAGGGTTATAAAAAATGCTCATAGATGTTTAGTTCCCCCCCCCCACCCACCCACCCACTCAAAATTGCACTTTTCATATGAAATTGGTGTTGGGAAACAATATTTATTGTGTTCCTCGTGGCAATTATTTCTTTCGTATTGTATGTTGATTCAAATTTTTTATATAGCGAGTATGATACCAAAATGTTATATTTGATGTTTAATAGGTCAAATATCTACTCATAGGCCTGTATCCAGATCCGTTTAGTGAGAACTTAATCGGATTCGGATTCAGGTCTTAATCGAATCTAGAATATTGGTTACAGATCCGGATCCGTATAATATCGGATCTGATCGAGTCCGAATTCGTGTCTGGCCATACATATACATTTATTTTTAATTTTTATTTCATTTCAATTCTTTATTATTTAATCTTAGATTAAAATATTTTATAATTTATTATAGTGTATGATTCGTATAAATAAAGCATATATTACTTTGATCTATATATATTTATACATATAATACTTATATATTATATCGATATAGATATATTAATAAATATATAAATTTATAGATGTCATATTTAATCGGATCGGGTTCTTAACGGATCGAATTAGACTAGATCCATATCCGATCCATTTAATAATAAAAAAAAAGGGTAAACGGGTAATCGGATTTTAGAATATGATCCATATCCAAGTAAAGGGATCAGGTCCGGGTCCAGACACCGTCCATTGACAACCCTATCTACTTACCATTATATTCTATTATATAATGTGCATTTTTATTTGTTAATTGTCTATACCAGTTTGTTGTGTATATTATATAATAGCAGAATACAAAATTTTGATGTTTGTGTTGCATAATTCCTAAAAAACTTTAAAACTTTTGTAGGTTGGAGATTGGCAACGTGCCACTGTCACACCTGCGACTCGACTTCCACCTTCACTTGCACGACCCTAACCCCCACGGGCTCCCCCAGGACCCCATGCTCTTCTCTGCAGGTCTGTTTTGGATTCGATTTTGACCTTGATTTGGTTTAGTTTTTGACGTGTGGTTATGGATAAATGAGTTTTGATTTATTGTAAATGGTGGAAATGATGTTAACTTGGGAGATTTTTGAATTTGAAGTTTCTGTTTCTATTTATTATCATGTGGTTTATGTGTATATTTAAGTACTTAGTTCATAAAATTTAAAATTTTGTACTGTAATTCTAGATTGACACAGAATTCCAACCCATTTTCTGTAACAGAGTGACGCATCGTGCTTGTTATGGTTGGTGTGTGAAATGATAATGCGTCGACATGGACATCGACCAATGCGGACGCGACATGTCGATATGTCACAAAAAATGTGTCGGAATTATGGTTTGGGACCAATACTCTTTAATTTATGTTTTTTTTATGTTTTTGTTAGTTTTTTGATTTGTTATATGAGATGCATTTGATGTGTTTTTGGTTAGTGGTAACGTAGGGTTTGTTGATCTGAGTATGATTTATTTAGCTGTTGGAGTTCAATTACATTCAAATGTTTAGATTTTAGATCGGTGTTTTGGCTCCGATTTTGACCTTCATTTGGTTTGGGCTTTTATGTGTGGATTAAGTTCAGCGAGTTTTGGTTGGTTGTAAATGGTTGAAAAATGATGGTGGGTTGGGAAATATTTGGATTTGGATTTGACTTTTTTGTTTTTGTTTATTTTCATGTTGTGTAACTGTATATATCATTATCACCACCAAAAAATGGTTATATGTCAGTTTAGTCTTTACATAGTGAGTATGATAATAAAATGTTATATTTGATGTTTATTAGGTCTTACATCTATCCTGCCACGATATAATATTCTAAGTGTGCATTTTTTTTTTGTTAATTGTCTCTGTAGTTTGTTATATGTATTATATAATTCAAGTATACAAAATTTTGGTGTTTGTGTTTCATAATTACTAAAAACTTTCATATTTTGTAGGTTGGAGATTGGCAAGATCCCAATGTCATAACCACGACCCCCACGACCCCCACCTTCACTTGCATGACCCCTAACCCGGCGTGCTCCCCCAAGACCCCTCCCTCTACTTTGCAGTCGTGTTTTGGCTTCGATTTTTACCTTGGTTTTGTTTAGTTTTTGACGTGTGGTTATAGTTAACTGAGTTTCAGTTTTGATTGATTGTAAATGGTGGAAATGAAGTTAATTTGGGCGATATTTGGATTTCAGGTTTCTTTATGTGTTTGTTTTCATGTTGTTTATGTGTATATATAAGTATTTCGTTCTTAAATTAAAAGTTTCATATTGCAATTCTTGATCGTCATAGAATTCCGACGCATTTTGTGTGATACGGTGATGCGTCGTGCTTGCAATAGTTGGTGTGTTAAATGAATACGAGTAGACCCTGGACATCGACCAATGCGGACGCGACACGACACTGGGCCACAAAAAATGTGTCGGAATTATGTGTCGGGCTAGAAATACTCTTTAGTTTATGTTTTTGTTTAGTTTTTGATTTGTTATATGAGATGCATTTGATGTGTTTTTGATTAGTGAGAAGGTAGGGCTTGGTGAGTATGTTTAGTTTGTTGTTGGATTTCAATTACATTCAGATTTTTATGTTTTTGATCGGTGTTTTGGCTTTGATTTTGACCTTGATTTGGTATGGCTTTTGATTTGTGGATTAAGTTATGTGAGTTTCTGTTGATTTTGAATGGTTGACAAACGATGGTGGGTTGGGAAATATTTGGGTTTGGAATTGGATTTGAAGTTTTTGTTTATTTTCATGTTGTTCAACTGTGTATTATCATTATAACCACCCAAACATGCTTATATGCCAGTCTATACATAGCGAGTGTTATATATGAGAGTGTGTTGTGTTTGTTAGGTTATATATCTATTCTGCCACTATATTATATTCTAGAGTGTATATTTTTGTATCTTAATTGCCTTTATCGGTTTGTTATATGTATTACATAATACAAGTATACGAAATTTTGATGTTTGTGTTACCTAATTACTAAAAAACATTATACTTTTGTAGGTTGGAGATTGGAAAGGTGCCTCTGTCACACACAAGACCCCCACAACTCCCACCTACACTCACACGACTCCTACCCTTACGGGCTCCCCCCGGACCCCACCCTCTACTTAGCAGGTTTGTTTTTGCTCCGATTTTGACTTTGATTTGGTTTAGTTTCTGACATGTGGTTGTAGTTAACTGAGTTTTGATTGATTGTAAATAGTGAAAATGAAGTTAGCTTGAGAAATATTTGGATTTGAAGTTTCTCTTTCTGTTTATTTTCATGTGATTTATGTGTATATGTAAGTATTTAGTTTTGTAAATTTAAAAAATTTATACTGTAATTCTATATCGACATAGAATTCCGACGCATTTTGTGTGACACAGTTTGCAATAGTTGGTGTATTAAATGATAATGAGTGGACTATGGACATCGACTAATGCGGATGTGACATGTCGGTATGTCACAAAAAATATATCGGAATTATGTGTCGTGCTAGAATTACTCTTTAATTTAAGTTTTTTTAGGTTTTTGTTTGTTTATGGCTTGTTATATGAGATGTATTTTTTGTGTTTTTGGTTATTGATACGGTAAGGTTGATTGATTTGAGTATGATTTAGTTTGTTGTTGGACTTCAATTACATTTAGATTTCGTAGGTTTTATGTCGGTGCTTTTTGTTTTCGATTTTGACCTTGATTTGGTTTGATTTTTGATGTGTGGATTAAGTTAAAGTGAATTTTCATTGATTGTGAATGGTTGAAAAGTGATGTTGGGTTGGGAAATATTTGGATTTGGATTTGGAGTTTTTGTTTTTGTTTATATTCATGTTGTTGGACTGTATATCATTATTACCACCCAAACATTGTTATATATGTCAGTTCTATATACAATGAGTATAATGATACCAAAATATTACATATGAGGGTATGTTGTTTTTATTAGGTCATATATCTGCCCTACCACCATATTATATTCTAGAGTGTGCATATTTGTTTGATAATTGTCTTTACCAGTTTATTATATCTATTATATAATTCCATAATACAATTTTTTGATGTTTGTGTTGCATAAATACTGAAAAACTTTATGCTTTTGTAGGTTGGAGATTGGAAAGGTGCCACTGCTACCCCCGCGCCCCCCACGGCTCCTACCTCCACTCGCACAACCTCTGCTCTTACCCCCTTCCCCTTCCCCATCCCCACGACCCCCTTCCCCATCCCGTGGCTCTCACTTTCACCGCCACGACCCCGGCGCAACCCCACGAGACCTTTACCCTACAAATTTCAAGGGGCCGAGGTGTGGATCGGGGTGAGAACAAAGGTGGACAGCCTCATCTCCACCTCGAGCCTGACCCCCATCGCGACCCTCAACTCGCACCCACCTCCACCCCTTCCCCTACCCCCATGAGATCTTTATCCTGTAAATGGATTGGTGCTTAGCGATGGATTGTAATTTCCATCCCGCCCCACCACCCCCACTATATCTATACCCTTACCTCCATACCCATCCCCTCTACCCATATTCCTACCCCGAGGACTCTCAAATCTAGCCCCATCTCCACCCTCACATGCATCCCCACGATAGCCACCTTCACTCCCACCCCACCCATACCTCCAGCTCCATCTCTACCCCCACATCTCCCATAACCCCCATCCCCATTCCCACAACCCTTTTTTCCACTCCCACTCCCACTCCCACGACCCCCATCCCCACCCCTACCCCCACTCCCACCTCCATACCTAGTCCCGCACCCACTGGCGCCCCTATGACTCCCACCCGACCTCCACAAGCACCCCCACCTCTATGATCTTGACATTCACCCGCACTTCCACAGTTCTATCTCTCACTCCCACTCCCACTCCCACGATCCCTACCCTAAGGGCACTACCACTATCGTCACTTCCACTCCCCTTGCCGCTACCTCCATGGGACCTCCTAACCCCATGATCCTTTCCTCCATGCCCATCCCCACCCCCTCCCTCACCCCCATGGACACCCTTGATCCCACCCCTACGATCCCCATGACCCCCACCTCCACTCTATACCATCCATACACTAGTCCACCAACACTACGAGTATGTCCACCATTACCACACCCACTACCATTACTGCTACCGCTACCACTACCACATCCACCACCATCACTCCCATCCCCACGATAACCACTACTACCATTACCACCACAACCGCTACTGTGACCTATACCACCACGACCACCCTCCACGCCACAACCACTCCCATGGACGGGACAACCCTCATGGCCATTCTCATAACCACTTCCACCTCTAGTGCCACGATTGCTAAGACCACCCCACACCCTCCACAACCCCTATGACCATCCCCACAATCCTTACGATTCTTATGGCCGCCACTACCACCTATCCTCTTACAATGATTGTGATGTAACCCTTTCAGTAGAACAAAATTAGTAAACCCCAGCATTACTAAAATATCATTATCAAAATATGAATGATTGCTAAGATTTATCATTATTATAAGACAACTTAGTCCTCTATGAAATCTTACAAAGGCTAAATGTAAAGGGAAGATCCTATTTTATTCATGTCTAAAAATTAGATTATTATCGATAAATGGTAAAAGGAAAGGGAATATGTGAATTGGACAAAAAGTAATTACACATAAACCCTTTTATTTACATCATACCATATCCTAAAGAAGAGTTTGATCACAAACTCAAACTGGAAAGTCATGCGTCCTTTGTTGGAATATGCTCATGGTGAACACATCTTGTTGGCCTTATTGGGACACTTTGTGTCTCAATGCATAAACTGGATGAATTCAAAACACTTGAATGTGGTCGGAGTGCAAGTGTTATCAACAAACTTAGCTGAATAATGCCTTAAGGGTGATTCTCCACTTCAACTCTCTTGGGGTAATCCTCCACTTTGATGGTATACTCGATAGCACGCTACACAACCTGCACTCTCCCACAAGGCGGCTCAATTGCATGAAAACTGAATTGCTTCATTTAATCTCATCAAAAAGAGAGGGATTGGTGGAGTCATTAGATGCAAGCAAATAGGTTATGCTTGCTTTCCAAGGATTCTTGCATGACACGTGGAGATAAATAAGGTAGATCATGATAGACTTAGGTTCAATGACTTGGAATATAAATATTTTGACATGGACGAGATAGACATACATGTTTCAATTTAATAATACAAGGAAACATAGGCATATGATCAAAGTTGGAATAATAGTAGATAAGAACCTTGGAAAAGGCGATAATATAATATGATTAAAACTTGGATTATGTGAAAATATAATCAATATTGTTAATGCTTATGCACCTTAATACAATTTTGAGGACAAATGGACGAGTTAATTCAAGAAATACCCTTAAGTGATTAAATCTATATGGGAAGATGTGAGAGGGTGCATGGACGATATGGTTTGGAGATAGCAATGATGGTGGGAAGTTTATCTTAAATAGCCTATAATCTTGTACTAGTAAATATATATTTTAAAAAGGTTGAACATTTAATAACTTTCAAAAGTGGAACAAACAAAAGTCAAATAGACTTTTTCATTACTAGAAAAGTAATTGAATAATGTGAAGTTATTTGGTGAGAGATTCTAGTCTCGCAGCATTGGATAATGGTCCTCGAAATAAACTATAAGAAGATTACGAGCTGAGAAGGTGACGATTAACCTACAAATCTAGGTACTGGAACTTAAAAGTAAAGGTGAGTTTTGGGAGGAATTGGAGGGGAATTATGGTTTATATAAACCTAGTTTGTGCATGGGTGCGGATTGTAACTTAGTTAGGTGGGCATTAGAGAAATTGAGGTTAGGCTGTCACTTGTAGTATGCGCGTTTTCCATATTTTATTTGCTATATAAGAATTTTTATTGTTTTTTAAACTTGATAGATTTTTGTTTCCCATGGAGTTACGGGTGTGAGACAAGTAATAAGGCATAAGTTTACATCTTATCATTTTCTTCTTGTTAGGATGCTCAGTTTCGAAAAAAATAAAAGATATTGATAACAAATGACATTAATGAACAAAGAAGGGCGTGATCTGGAAAAAAAAACATCTTAAGAAAGATCATGGCATAAAAAAAGTTAAATGGATCAAATAATGGGATCAAATTAATGCAAAAAAATGAAGAAGTTGATTATACGTTCGATTCTTTAGGGGAGAGAGAGTTTAGAACCAACTATCAACTATAACCCCAAAAGAACCACTACATTGATCTTGCCTGCCTTATATTTCAAAGTACAATCAAACAAAAGAAAGTTTTAGATTGTATCTTTTTGCATCTCTATCTTACTCCTTTAGTTTGTGTAAAAACGTTTAGGTGGATTTACATGACTTATTAGGTTGAAAGGCTTCCCTTCCCAAAAGATGATTACCTCCATTACGAACTCATGGAGGCATATCCCGAAATAAGGCAGGAGATGAAGAAATAACTTCTATTTTATCTCCTATATACTACAGTTAGGAAGAAGCAAATTATAAATATATATATTCCTTGAATAAATTGGAAAAAGAGAATGGAGATTTTATTGTCAAGCGGAAGGAGACTGGATGAAGTTTTACTGTTTTATGAAAATTTGTACTTGAAATGGAATATAAGGATGTGAGGATTGGAGTAAAATAGAGTTAAATGGGTTTGGGTAGAGCGGAATGGTTAAATAGGCATTTGAGATTTAAGAGATTATGAAGGCTATTTATGGTTGTTGTGGGGATAAGTCTCAAGGACCAAATGGGTTTATAAGGAGTGTTGGGAAACTATGAAAAAGGAATCGATAAATTTTTGAGTGAGTTTTGGGATTTTATGAAAATTTATATGCAAAATAGGATATAAGGATGTGAGGATTGAAGGAGTAAAATAGAGTTAAATAGGTTTGGGTAGAGCGGAATGGTTAGAGAGGTGTTTGAGACTTAAGAGATTATGAGGGCTATTTTCGGTTGTTGTGTGGATAAGTCTCGAGGGCCCAATGCGTTTACAAGGAGTGTTCGGACATTATGAGGGTTTGTTGTGATAAATGCTTGTTTATATGAGACTTACGTAAAGATTGTGAATCTTGTCAAGATTAAGGACTTGAGGCCCATTACGTTGGTCACAAGCCTTCGCAATGAATTGGACACAATGTTATAAATTAATGTGTCAGTGGTCATAATTTCGGAAGCAGTAGTTAAATTTTGGACTTGGTTTTGATTGCTAACGAAATAATGGAGTATATGGAGAGGGAAATAAGGGGTAGTGTTAAAGGTTGATTTCAAAAAAGCCTACACTTAAGTTGAATAATTTAAATTTGATAATTGAAAAAAATGTTTCTTAGAAAATAAAGAAGTTGTATTTGGGGTTGTTTTAGCCCTGATAATATTTCGGTTATCATCGGTTGGTGCCCGGGGGGGATTTTAAAGATTCTAGGGGTCTTAGGCTAGGGGAACTAATGCCCCACTTTTTATTTATGCTGGTAGCGATGCTTTACGTTGAACAATGAACAAGGCAAGGTTGTGCGGTGCAATGGAGGGGCTTAAAGTTGGTTATGGGGATGTAGAGGTGTGCCATTTGTAATTTTTGTTGATGATTCCCTATTTTTTTCTTCTCAGCTATCCTTTTATTTTGTGAGGTGCAGGGCTAAAAGGGAATTTGAGTAAAAGGTGAATGCGGGGATAATATGGTGCGTTCTGATTTGGAATTTTTGGCAACACAGATCGCGTTTGGTGTGGATTTTATATCCTCTTTGAATACAAATTCTTCCATTGCTTGCCTCTTTGGATTCATATACTTTTGCCTTTTTGATTTTATCCTTTCAGAGAAATTTATATGAAAGGAATATCTCAGGTTTAATCTCTTTGTCGGGGCTTATTAATGGGGTTAATATTTGTATGGGGGAATAATGTATAAGGAAATGTAATTTGATGAGTACGGGGTTTTCTTATAAGTCCTATTTTAATTTCTTGTGTGATGATCCTTCAATTCTCTTGCACCCTCTAAAGTGATACAAGCAACGTGCATTCGATAACAAGTAAAAAACTATTTGCTTATTTAGTAGTTCATGAAGAGGTTAATATGTGGGACGCGTTTTAAAGGAGAAGACCTTTCACATATCCATCCATTTCTTAGTGTTGTTTATGCAAGGCGGATATTGAAAATATGAATTATTTGTTTTTACATTCGTTTTACTAGATTTTATGGATGAAAGTCGTTATGGAGTTTAAAGTTGTGCGGTGCAATGGAGGGGTTTAAAGTTGGTTATGGGGATGTAGAGGTGTCCCATTTGTAATTTTAATATGGTGGGGGCACACCACAATATTTACTTCTTTGGAGTTGAATGAATTGGGTTATGAGTCTTTCTAGTTTATGGAAAGTTGCGGTCTTGAAAACATTTTGGATAACATGGATGAATGCAATAACGATATATTTGAAGATAAATAAGATTGTATTGAGGGGTATGGGAAAGAATTAAATTCACTGGTTGTATTTGGGATTTGATCTCACAATTGTCTTGAGCAGGTTCCTTTAACTCTAATCTCTTTTAAATTGAATGTAGGTTGTTATAGAGTAGATGTTGATAATGGTAGTAGTTTTTGACCGATTGCAGAAGGGTAGTATTGAACAAAAAATTTTGTTGGATGGATTGTTAGCTCTTCCTTAATTTGCTTTTGGAACTTTACGTTTGATGGATTGTTATTCCTTTGTATTTGAATAATAAAAATTCTCCATTTCTAAAAGACCATTGCAAACGACAGAGAATATTTTGAGAAATGCAAGTGTGATAAGTAAGAATCTAAGAAAGGAAGAAGAGATGCTAAGTTTAAGGCATACGATGGTCTTTATTCAAAACTAGGAAAGTAAAAATGGGAAATTGATCTTTATATGCTTGCAAAACTTAAGGATATATAAACAATAGATTTGAATAAAGTTAAATGTATTTATAAGTGATAAATTTCAAGAGTATATGTCCTTGATGAAGAGCTTAAGGAAAGTTGAAAACGATATTTTGAGAAGTTACTAAATGTGGATAATGCGTGTGGATTTGGCAGGAGGAACTTTGGAGATTAGAGAAATTAGGTTTTTTCATTGAATTAACGTATTGGAGGTTAGAGTTGCTCTTAAAATCTATGAAAATAGGAGGGGAAGGGTTTTTGGATAAATGGTATTCTTATTAAGGTTTAGAAGTGCTTAGGGAGGAAGGAATGTCTTGGCTAACAAAATTGTTTAATAAAAATATAATGGCAATGAAGAAAGAGTGTTTTAGTACCTATTTAAAAAAATAAAGGGTATATATAAAGTTTTTCAAATTATGGTAGAATTAATGAGTCATAATTAATTTTTGGAAGCGAGTGAGTTATTAGTGAGATTGGAAACACCAATATTTGATAATTAGTATGGGTTTATACTTGGAGGTCAATAAGGGAAGAAATCTATCGATTGAAGAAATTAATAGAATGGTATTAGAGAGGAAAATAAATATTTTCATTGGGGATTTGGAGAAGACGTACGCTGTATGATAAAGTAGCTACTGATATAATATCGTGATTCTTAAGTAAAAAAGTTACTAGTAGATACAATGGTGTGATTAATGATACATTTGATGGTGCCATGACTATAATTAGAACAACATGAGAAAGTAGTGAGTTTTTAATTAAAGTAGGTCCGTCTCTTTTCTCTTGTCATGGATAAATTGATGGGACAAATCAATGAGGTGTTGTGATGTATTTTATTTGCAAATAATATCATTTTAGTGGGTGGAACTAAGACACGATTAATGATAGATTGTGAGTTTAAAGAGACCCTAAGAAATATGATTTTTTTAGATAAGCACGGATAAATCTGGGTGTGTAGAGTGCAATTTTCGTAACAATAGAAAAACGAAAAGGGGTGATGTGAAACTGGGATCAAGAGATACTTTAAATTGAACATCTTCGTTGTTTAGACTAATCATCCAAAGAGATGAAAATACGAGTGATGATGATACTCATATAATTGAAGAAGGTTGGATCCAGTAGAGAAGTGCTACTTGGCGTATTACTTGATAAATGCACACCTTCGAAAATAAGGGGGCGTTTTAAAGGACAACTATTAGATCTCCCATGCTATATGGGAAATAGTTTTGGGAAACCAAGGAGCAACATGCTCATAAATGATTGTAGCAGAGATTGATGTCTGGTTAAACTCGAAAGTAGAAAATTAGAAATCAACATAACTCGTAAAAGTTAAATTGAGAGGAATTCCTTTAAATTGTTTGGAAACGTTAAAAATGTAAACTTAAAAATGATCGTAAAGAAGAGTGAATTTACTTAATATTGATGATAATATAGGTAAGGTATAGGCAGACCTAATCTAATTGGTGAGAGATTGTAAAAATGACATGATATGATGTGTTTTAATCGAGGACATTTAGCTTTACAGAACAAAATGCAAAATTTAATTCTTATAGCCGACCCAAATAAGCGAGAAAAGTCCTTTCGCTGAGTTGAGAAAATGGGCCTATGTCCCTTTTCGGGTTTTATGTCCAATGAAGTTGGTCCACTACACTTTATCTAGCTTTTGGAGTTTTGTGGCTACTAGTAGCACACGTTTGACACCCATAATGTTATTGTACTCACACTCTCAATAGTATTAGTTCAATTAGCCAATACATTGGGGTCATGTGATCATCAAATGTAGGAACTTCAACTGCTAAATCACCGTGAAGACTCTTTTAAAGGAGTCTCGAATCACTCCTCTCATCCTCATCAGTTAAAATATTAAGAAATTTCAAGAGACACCGACATCGATCCACAAATGTCTGCAGTGTTTATAGCAAGATCCTTCCCTTCATGGGAGACCTCTGTGGGCAAATCATTCATGAGGTGTCCTTGAGAAAATCAAATGAAGCATGTCTGTTCTTCCAAAGGGATAATGATATACCTTAGGGTTGGCATATCTTGTTTGTTAAAAGCAACTCCTCTTTGTTGCTCACGACGAGGCCGGCGTGGCTCAAAGATGGCTGAATTGATGTTGGTTTGAGCAGCGATAGGTTTGAGGCGGGTTTTTATGAAAGGCGGTGGCACGCGTTTGCGATGAATTAAGTAGATCTTGCTAAATTATCCATAAAGTTGATGAGGGCTGCAAGGGTTTGTGACTTATAGCCGCGAGGAGGCAGGGGCAACGATGTGGGATGCAGTGGCAAGGGGTAGAGATGGGGTGGCTCACGCTTGGTGGCGATGAAGCCGTGAATCTCGCTCAAAGGAGACTCAATGCCTCCTTCATCATTGGCATCCTCTTTTCCATTTCATCGTCGACATCCTCTTCTCCATTTTATTCACTTAAATGTTCTTCTTAATTGCCATCGAGACTGTTATAACATATTTACACACAACAACAATCTACTTAATTGAGGGAACCTAAATCTAAACCTAGACCCGATACCCAATTTATGTATATAATAGAACATTTGTGCATGACAAAACCTAAAAGAAGCTACGATTTTCAAATCTCTTTCATAATATCATTCATGAAAAATGTACTAAGTACGTAGTAAGGGCGACAAGCCTTTTCTAGACTAAGATGTCTAAATTAGGGTTATGCTCCTGCCTTTTAAAAAGTTAGTCATATACTCCCGATATTGGGGAAGAATTTAGGATCAGCTTGTTGAAGTGTGCCCTCACAATCCATGTGTTTTGAGTTTCGGTTTCACCACGTCAACTGATAAGGAAGCATAAGCATGGACCAAAAATATTGGAAATTACCTGGGATGCGATGATGCCCTCAATGCGGCCAATATGGGAACAAATAAGATGAGAAGGATCACTTGGTAAAGGAAACAGAGAGGGATAGAGGGGTGTGTATGCTCTTAAGGGGGAGAGACGGTAAAAGAATCCAAGGCTGTGAAGTTGACATGAAGATCTATCTACATTATTCCACAACTTGAAATTTGAGTTGTTAATGAAGAAGTCAAATTTTTAAAATCCATTCACACACACAGACAAAGTAAAATACTAAAATTTTGAAATGCACATACGGGGAATGTAGAGGCGTTTGGCAGCGCCGGCGGGGAGTGTTTTGAGGCAGATGACTTGTTGGATCACTTGTGATTTGTTCCAGGACGGTCGTCTCATTCCTGGTTAGATAATTAGAACCTTTATCTTTGAGGTAACGTCGTCAATCTTCGCGAGTGAGTTGTAAAGAGGCTTGTGAAGGATATGGTTTCTTCGGTGGACATGTTGGGGGATTTCAAACTTGAAATTGAGGGTAAAATCAATGGAATGGCTTTGATTTGAGAGTTGACTTGAGAGAGTGAGTTTCTTGGTTAGACAATTTTGGCGCAGATGTTTCTGGCTTTTTCCATCTATTGGGGGCTGCAACCTCAGGACGCCACGTACTCTCTCGCCTTTTTATTACCATTTTGTCCTCTCATACATATACTTTTCTTACCCTCCTCAATTAATAAATTGTTTAATCAATTACTACGCTGGTGCAATAAAGTAATAAATCTAAATAACTTGTCCCAAGTTGTACAAGTTGTCTTTTTATGTTTTAATTATTTTTAACACCGCATCATTTCACTAAAGCATTGTTGTTTTTAGAAAAAAGTGTCCCTTAAGAGTTTTACTCAGAATAAGGCGTAAAAAACTTAAAGCAGAGGGTTTCTCCCAAGCCTTAAACTTAGGCGTCCCTAGGCGGATTTTTTAGAACAGTATTATCGACTAATTTAAATTTATATGACCATCTCTTTAAGTTCTCTTGTATTTTTAATTGGCTGAATTACAAGTAGTAATATGCATCTGTAGGACATTGCTTATGTTGAAGTGTCTATATATGTTTTTTTTAGGAATTTGGGAAACTTCAAACAATGGATTTACAATTGAAGAGCTTGCGGGTAGAAAATCACCATCTTCTTTTGTTTGCGCAAATGACCAAAATGTTGAATATTCTTGCGGTACCTCAATCTCCTCTCTCTCTCTCTCTCTCTCTCTCTCCCTTTTTAAAAATTTCTTGATAGTGTAGCACGTCATTGTGAAATTTTATAATGAGAGTGATTCGTGAGCAATGTTACATTAAAGAGCTTCACAAAGCATTTTCAATAGCTTCGTGGGAGCTTATTTTCTTGTGTCAAGATTGTGGCTAATGGTCAATTACTTTTGGCACTCGAATAGGGGATAGTTTTCATTTCTTCTTCATCTTTTCCCCTTTTCTACTGTCTACCTTTTCGGTCAACAGACCATCAGATCTAAATCACGTTTACGTGTTCTATATAATGACATGGAGTTAAAAAAAGCTCTAGTTTGCATGAGAGGTTAATTTTAGCCGAAGGTTGTGAAATTTAATATTTAAAAGAATAATATTTTTTGCTATTTGATATGGGAATTTACTTATGGAAATTGGAGGGACCTTAAAATGGATTGATGCGGTGCCCGAGGTTTATCAGTTATTTTACGTATCAGTTGAGTCTAGAAATTTTGGACTTTGGATTTTTATAAGTTGAATAAAAGAAATTTGTGTGATGAAACGACAAATTCTTGTTGAAAAGGCAAGGATCCAATTTTCAAACCTAATTTCAAATTATTGTATTTCCTAAGTAAAAAATAATACTTAATTTCTCATATGATTGATAATTTTTTTGTTTGGAGTTTACTTTGTTGGTTAAATTAGAGGAATATTAAAATGGCTTGATATGTTGTCCAAAGTTCTCCAGTCATTATGCGTATCACTTCATTCAACAAATTTGCACATTGGATTTTTTTATTAAAGTATCCTTGTGTATTTATTTTATATAACGCCCATTACTTAGATCATTAATTTGCAATGATAATAACTGTTTCTGCAGAATCTCGTCCAGGCTTGTTCTTACTTGTTATTTACAAGGCTTGAGCTCATGATCTCTTGTTGAGTAAACTTAATATGTTGAAATTTACGACCGTAGAATAACAACCATTCACATCTCAATTTTTAGATTTTTTCTGTGATTTTTTTTTTAGGAATTTCCTATTGGAGCTAACTTTCTCAATTATTTGCAGGATTATATGAATTATTATAAATACAAATATCTAAGGTTTGATTAATCTTCCACCATAATGGATCGTTGAGACATGGTCAGGGACTTTCAGCATCGGTAAGGGTTTAATTGATTCCTATAGTCACCATTTAGTTCTGGCTAAAAATATTTTGGGTCATTTCACCTTGTGGTCCCTGTTTGTTGTGTCGTACATCACTTTGGGTGTCAAAGTTTTATCGTATTATCACATAGGGTACCATTTTCCCTTTTGTGATACGTTTGTAAAGAAAAAGGTGTCCCCAAAAGTGTAAAAATGTCTCAAAAAGTGAAATTGGTACCGAAGAAATAGTCAGCATAACAAACGGGGACCAAATGGGAAATGACCTAAATATTTTTCACCGAGGTGAAAAGTAAAATGGTGAAATGTATTTTACTCTACTCGGTGTTAAATTTTATCTTCTATTTTGTCCAAAATCACATAATTATAATGTTTATTTTATGAATAAACATCTTAACTCCCACTGTGGAAATACTTTTCACCATTTTAACTGGGTTGATTTTTTTTTACCCGAACTAAACAGGGTCTTAGAAATTCATTTTTTTACTTACTCCTCGAAATATTTCACAGATGCCCCTTCCATTTTCATTAATTAGAGTTACTCCCTGCATGTGCATCAGCCCACTTGCACCGAATGCATTATCTTTAAGAAGCGCGGGGGGTGGGGGTGGGGTGTATTTCTAAATATTGAATATCGAATTACCTCTAAATATTGACTTATCTAAGGGGGTAAGGTAAAAAAAAATCTCTTTTTCTTTTTTCTGGATATCTGAGTTAAATCATGCAAGTGGTGTGACCAAAAAATAATTTATTATCTTGTAGGAGCGCTTTGTGTTCTTGTTGAGTGCAAGAGTTGGTGGGCTGGGTATTCAACTTGACAGTCGTTGACACTGTTATATATTATGAATATGATTGGAATCTTACCTTGGATTTACAACCTATGGATAGAGCTCATCTGTTTGGTCAGACTAAGGATGTTAGTTTCTTCCTGATTAGTTATATTACATGCCCTTTTATTGGATATATATAGCCAACATACCGCATTTAACATACATAAAAAACAAACCCCAATATTTGGTGGGGGTTAAATAAATGCATTTTTTGATGAAATTTGGTGGAGATGATCTGAGGAGATCGTCTTTACCAAAATTCATTAGAAAATTTTGAACCTTATATTGAGAATATATCGACGCACATATGAACCTGTAAGGACACAAATTTCCAATTGAGTCCATATGTAGTTTTGGCTCAATTCCGGACAAAAAATTTATTCATAGGAAAGTATGTAATTATAATACTCTCAAGCCTATGAAGTGTTTGTTGAAGTCGTAGCGGCAAAGAATATAAAGCTTCATCAAATGTGCCGGTTTGCGTGCCTCGTTTCTACGTCATTAACTATGGTTCCATGCTCCCAAGGTATGAATGCAATTATATTTATATAGGAGCTTGGAACAAAGTTTATTGGGTGTTAGGTTTTATAAAAACTGCGTTTTTTTTAAGAAAGAAATTATATAGATCTTTAAATTAAGTTCATAAAGTTTTCTGGGCCAAAATCGAATTTTTCAATATTTCTGGTCGTTCGTTAGATATGTCGTTCGAACGAGTTTTTTCGTTCGAACCAGATGTCGTTCGAACGAACCTGCCAACGAGTCTAAACTGGTCTGTCGTTCGAAATTTCGTTCGAACGAACTTGTTCGTTCTAACGAGGTTTCCAACGAGATTCTAACGAAGTCAATACTGGTTGTCGTTAGAAGTCTCGTTCGAACGAGAGTTCGTTCGAACGAAATGTCGTTCGAACGAGCTGTCAGGCGGGAACAGTTTTTGGCAGTTTTTCACCCACTTCCCCACTTGGTTTTTAACCAACTTTTTCAGACTTTAATATGTGTGGGAATCACTTTTGATAATCTATCTTTTTCGTATCATACAAACTCATAGAGAGTGTTTTGAGAGCAAAACTAAAAGGAGAAAAAGATCATGTTTTGAGTGAAATTTTCAAAGAGAAATTTACTTATCACTCTAGTTTTACACCCATACTGTTTATCCAAGTTCATCTATATACATATCATTTTCTTGGAGTTTGGCACCGGTTTATCTCTTCCGTTTCAAAGAGAAGTTTTGGTTTGCTTCTACATCCATCAAAGAAGAAGACGTTTTGTTATGATTCTACCCACTTGGAGAAAGGCTCCTTGCTCGGGTGACGGTGACAATAGAAAGCCCCATCGGTGGATTCTGAGACCGCGGTGGAGTTCCGAGGTTGTCAACTAGGAAGAGGTGTCTACGAGAAGAAGCGTCGAGGCTTGAGAGGGATCGAGTCAGTCGTTGTAAGTCTATCTGTCTTGTAATTGTAATTCCGTATCTAGTGGACTTGTGGCTAGGGCCATCCGAGGTTTTTTCCCGTCTTGGGTTTTTCCTCGTACATCGCGGCGTAGTGTGATATTGTTTATTTTATCTTGCATCATAATTTAGAACGCATGCTTAGGATAAATTCAAGATAAAATTTAGTTTAATTTATCACACTCAATTTAATTTGGACTTATATTAAATGTTGGGTAATGTTTAATTAATTCAAGTCATTTGCTAAAATTTGGTTTCGCCTAATTTGCTAATATTGATAAATATGACTTAGGCACATTCTAGGACTGGGATTAATGAATTGGTTTAATTTTTCTTTATTAAACTAAAATCTTTTTTGTTTAATTGTTGAACCATCACTTATATACGCTTCCGCATCATCTCTTGAATTATATATAAAAGGAAATTATTTTGTGTTTACAAATTGGTATCAGAGCCAAAAACGATAAATTATTTCGTTAAGATCCTTTCAATTTTTCGCTAAAATGGAATTTTCCCCATTTTCAAAATTTCCTATTTTTGATGGTTCAAACTACGCGTATTGGAAAGCGCGAATGAAATCGGCACTAAAATCTATCGACGAGAGAGTTTGGATGTCTGTTGTTAACGGGTACTCCCCACCAACTTATTTAGTTGAAAATGAACGTGTTATCAAACCGGCCGATAGATGGACTGAAAATGAGTTTAAACTTGCTAATTTTAATTCCCGTGGTTTAAATGCCTTATTTAGCGCTGTCACACCGGATGAATTCCGACGTATTATGACGTGTGAAACCGCTAAAGAAGCTTGGGATATTTTACAAATAACTCATGAAGGAACTAGTGTCGTTAAAGCTTCAAAACTCCAAAACCTCACCACTCAATTTGAAACTATCAAAATGAATGAAATAGAAACTTTTGATGAATTTTATGCTAGACTTTCTGATATTGTTAATTCATCTTTTAACTTGGGAGAGAAAATACCTGACGACACCCGATAGATTTATTCCAAAGGTGACCGTTTTAAATTCTTTACCCACTTTAGCCTCTACGAAATTAGAAGAGCTTGTAGGTGATTTACAAACCTATGAACTAGATATGTTTCCCTCTAAAACTTAAAAGAAAATCGAAAAGGGCGTTGCTTTAAAAGCCCGAAAAGAGATCAAACAAGTAGTAGAGAGCGATAGTGATAGTGACTCGAAAGATATGGCTTTGTTTGCTCGTAAATTTAGAAAATTTCTTAAATTTAACAAAGATAAATTTAAAAATGATTTTAAGAAATTTGATACTTCTAAACATGATAAAAGCGAGAAGATTTCTAAAGCCGAGAAGTTCCCTAAAACTAGTAATGACAATTTAGATAGGGACGAGTCTGATAAGTGTCTTGGTTGTGAAGGTTATGGCCATAGGGCTTATGAGTGCCCCACTAAACTAAGGAAAGATGGTAAGCGACCCATTTCATATAATGCAACCCTTAGTGATAGTGATAAGGAAGAGAAGCCCGATTCCCCCACTAAGAAAAATTTTGTGGCTTTTATGGCTAGTCATGTGAGTGATAGTGACAACTCATCGATTGATGAAACGATAGCACATGCCACTTCCAAGGTCATTGTACATGATTCTCTTATGTTTGATGATAGTGAGAGTGAAGAAGAAAGTGAGAGTGAAAATGAAGAAGAGGTTAATGTGAGTGAACTTCAAAATGCTTTTCAAGAACTTTATAAAGAATCTATTAAATTGAAAAGAGCTAATTTGAAGTTAGAAGCTAGTTTAAGAGAGAGTGTCAAGGTCATTGATGAAAATGTTTTAATAGAAAACCTTAGGACACATGTGAGGACTCTTCAAGAGAAGCTTGAATATGTAGAAGGAGAAAGAGATAGCCTTAGGGGTTTAATGGAATCCTTGAAAAAGGAGCTTCTTGCTTTTGAAGAGAGAAATGTTTTACTAGAATCTAACATTTTAGAATTGGAAATTAAATTAAAAGATTCTAGTAATGTCAAATTTGATTTGGAATGTCGTTCACAAAAACTAGATAAAATGTTAGGAACGGTCCAAATTAAAAATGACACCTGTGGTTTAGGCTTCAATACTTGTAATGAATTTACTCATAATTCCCAAACCAATGTTTTAGGATAATCTACTAGGAATACATTTAAAGATCACTCCTTAAGTAAATCTTTTTGAATATTCTGTCTTGTACACATTGTGGTCGAAAAGGTCATCTTAGGAAATTTTGTTTTGATCTTAAACGAATTCCTAGAAAATCACAACGTAATGCATCAAATGTTTTTAATATTCCTATACCCCAAGATAATCATTCTTCATTAATTTGGGTTAGGAAATCCGACTTGGTTGCCTTGCAAAATAGGGTTGTTGATTCTCATTTACTTTCACATGCTTCCTCCCTTGCTAAATCTAAAGGATGAATGTGTTAGTGTTTGCATACTTTAGCTTTTGTACTTCATGCTATATTCACATGCTAAATGTATGCTTGTTTAGTCATTTTCTAGTCATAGCCTTATTTCATATCCCATGTTAGCAATTATTACTTGTTTATCTTTTTGTATTATATTTTGTGTTTTAAGTTACTGAAAAATATAAAAAGATGTTTTGTTTATCATTTGTGTTTTATTTATTTCATTTAAGCTTAATGAAAAATACAAATGATTTTTGTTTGTCCTTTTGAGTAAATATTTATTTTTGATGAAAAATGTTAAAAACTCAAAAAGATTTTATTTTGTGTGTATTTTAGTTTGACACACTTTATGTGGCATATATTTGTGTTTGAATCCCATATTTTACGCTCCCACGTGGCTAAAACTTTTGGTTTAGATTTTTAATCCTTAAAATGTTCTTTACCATGCTTTATATGGAGTAGTTGGATCTTGTGTTGTTTAAATTGATTCTATTTTTAAAGGCCTCTATTCACACATGCACGAGCTCTTTTGAAATCTTAATGTCACATGTTAAATTTGAGCTTTTTGAGGTGTTCTCCTACCAATCTAGTCATCTACATATCTATGACCTAGGAGGACTAGTGCATGTCAAAATCCGTTGCATGTGAGATTTGTGTGAAAATGAAAACATGATAAATAAAAATGTGCACGGGGAAGGGCTCCGAAAGGATGAATTAAATCCTTTGCGATTGTAAGCCACCGTTTATTGGATCTAAAAGAAATACGTGATCCAAAGGCCTAAAAACAGAATATTTGGCATTAAAAAGAAAACTATTGCCAAAGCCTATGTTTGTTTGATATATTCATTCAAAAGCAAAAGAATATATATTCTTATTGAGGGAGAATTGGATGGTATATCAACGGTTTGCACAATGTCCATTTATCCTAGTTGTCTTTAATGTCATGACTCTATTTGGTTTGTAGAATCATCATCATGCTAGGCTTGTATGCATTGTGTATGTTTGTTCATTGAGTTCAATATTTATATTGTCACATGAGGTTATATTTCAATGTGATGAAGTTTGCAATCAAATGAGAACTCCGTGAATGTTTATTAAGTGTTTGGGTCTAAATTTAATTGTAGCTAGTTCACACCCCAACACTTACGTTTCCATATGACACATTTTTGCCATACGAGTGTGCACACTTATTGTATCTTGTGTTATATGTGTGTTTATATCTCTCTCTCTATATATATGCAAGTACTTCATTGGTATATTTCCAGTTTATATATATGATATTTGTTTGTCTTTGCCTTGCATTTATTACCGCGAGGAGGCAGGGGTAACGATGTGGGATGCAGTGGCAAGGGGTAGAGATGGGGTGGCTCACGCTTGGTGGAGATGAAGCCGTGAATCTCGCTCAAAGGAGACTCAATGCCTCCTTCATCATTGGCATCCTCTTTTCCATTTCATCGTCGACATCCTCTTCTCCATTTTATTCACTTAAATGTTCTTCTTAATTGCCATCGAGACCGTTATAACATATTTACACACAACAACAATCTACTCAATTGAGGGAACCTAAATCTAAACCTAGACCCGATACCCAATTTATGTATATATTAGAACATTTGCGCATGACAAAACCTAAAAGAAGCTACGATTTTCAAATCTCTTTCATAATATCATTCATGAAAAATGTACTAAGTACGTAGTAAGGGCGACAAGCCTTTTCTAGACTAAGATGTCTAAATTAGGGTTATGCTCCTGCCTTTTAAAAGTTAGTCATATACTCTCGATATTGGGGAAGAATTTGGGACCAGCTTGTTGAAGTGTGCCCTCAGAATCCATGTGTTTTGAGTTTCGGTTTCACCACGTCAACTGATAAGGAAGCATAAGCATGGACAAAAAATATTGGAAATGACCTGGGATGCGATGATGCCCTCAATGCGGCCAATATGGGAACAAATAAGATGAGAAGGATCACTTGGTAAAGGAAACAGAGAGGGATAGAGGGGTGTGTATGCTCTTAAGGGGGAGAGACGGTAAAAGAATCCAAGGCTGTGAAGTTGACATGAAGATCTATCTACATTATTCCACAACTTGAAATTTGAGTTGTTAATGAAGAAGTCAAATTTTTAAAATCCATTCACACACACAGACAAAGTAAAATACTAAAATTTTGAAACGCACATACGGGGAATGTAGAGGCGTTTGGCAGCGCCGTCGAGGAGTGTTTTGAGGCAGATGACTTGTTGGATCACTTGTGATTTGTTCCAGGACGGTCGTCTTATTCCTGGTTAGATAATTAGAACCTTTATCTTTGAGGTAACGGCGACAATCTTTGCGAGTGAGTTGTAAAGAGGCTTGTGAAGGATATGGTTTCTTCGGTGGACATGTTGGGGGATTTCAAACTTGAAATTGAGGGTAAAATCAATGGAATGGCTTTGATTTGAGAGTTGACTTGAGAGAGTGAGTTTCTTGGTTAGACAATTTGGGCGCAGATGTTTCTGGCTTTTTCCATCTATTGGGGGCTGCAACCTCAGGACGCCACGTACTCTCTCGCCTTTTTATTACCATTTTGTCCTCTCATACATCTACTTTTCTTACCCTCCTCAATTAATAAATTGTTTAATCAATTACTACACTGGTGCAATAAAGTAATAAGTCTTAATAACATGTCCCAAGTTGTACAAGTTGTCTTTTTATGTTTTAATTATTTTTAACACCGTATCATTTCACTAAAGCATTGTTGTTTTTAGAAAAAAGTGTCCCTTAAGAGTTTTACTCAGAATAAGGCGTAAAAAACTTAAAGCAGGGGGTTTCTCCCAAGCCTTAAGCTTAGGCGACCCTAGGCGGATTTTTTAGAACAGTATTATCGACTAATTTAAATTTATATGACCATCTCTTTAAGTTCTCTTGTATTTTTAATTGGCTGAATTACAAGTAGTAATATGCATCCGTAGGACATTGCTTAAGTTGAAGTGTCTATATATGTTTTTTTAGGAATTTGGGAAACTTCAAACAATGGATATACTATTGAAGAGCTTGCGGGTAGAAAATCACCATCTTCTTTTGTTTGCGCAAATGACCAAAATGTTGAATATTCTTGCGGTACCTCAATCTCCTCTCTCTCTCTCTCTCTCTCTCTCTCTCTCTCTTTTTAAAAATTTCTTGATAGTGTAGCACGTCATTGTGAAATTTTATAATGAGAGTGATTCTTGAGCAATCTTACATTAAAGAGCTTCACAAAGCATTTTCAATAGCTTCGTGGGAGCTTATTTTCTTGAGTCAAGATTGTGGCTAATGGTCAATTACTTTTGGCACTCGAATAGGGGATAGTTTTCATTTCTTCTTCATCTTTTTCCCTTTTCTACTGTCTACCTTTTCGGTCAACAGACAGTCAGATTTAAATCACGTTTACGTGTTCTATATAATGACATGGAGTTAAAAGAAGCTCTAGTTTGCATGAGAGGTTAATTTTAGCCGAAGGTTGTGAAATTTAATATTTAAAAGAATAATATTTTTTGCTATTTGATATGGGAATTTACTTATGGAAATTGGAGGGACCTTAAAATGGATTGATGCGGTGCCCGAGGTTTATCAGTTATTTTACGTATCAGTTGAGTCTAGAAATTTTGGACTTTGGATTTTTATAAGTTGAATAAAATGCAATTTGTGTGATTAAACGACAAATTCTTGTTGAAAAGGCAAGGATCCAATTTTCAAACCTAATTTCAAATTATTGTATTTCCTAAGTAAAAAATAATACTTAATTTCTCATATGATTGATAATTTTTTTGTTTGGAGTTTACTTTGTTGGTTAAATTAGATGAATATTAAAATGGCTTGATATGTTGTCCAAAGTTCTTCAGTCATTATGCGTATCACTTCATTCAACAAATTTGCACATTGGATTTTTTATTAAAGTATCCTTGTGTATTTATTTTATATAACGCCCATTACTTAGATCATTAATTTGCAATGATAATAACTGTTTCTGCAGAATCTCGTCCAGGCTTGTTCTTACTTGTTATTTACAAGGCTTGAGCTCATGATCGCTTGTTGAGTAAACTTAATATGTTGAAATTTACGACCGTAGAATAACAACCATTCACATCTCAATTTTTAGATTTTTTCTGTGATTTTTTTTTTAGGAATTTCCTATTGGAGCTAACTTTCTCAATTATTTGCAGGATTATATGAATTATTATAAATACAAATATCTAAGGTTTGATTAATCTTCCACCATAATGGATCGTTGAGACATGGTCAGGGACTTTCAGCATCGGTAAGGGTTTAATTGATTCCTATAGTCACCATTTAGTTCTGGCTAAAAATATTTTGGGTCATTTCACCTTGTGGTCCCTGTTTGTTGTGTCGTACATCACTTTGGGTGTCAAAGTTTTATCGTATTATCACATAGGGTACCATTTTCCCTTTTGTGATACGTTTGTAAAGAAAAAGGTGTCCCCAAAAGTGTAAAAATGTCTCAAAAAGTGAAATTGGTACCGAAGAAATAGTCAGCATAACAAACGCGGACCAAATGGGAAATGACCTAAATATTTTTCACCGAGGTGAAACGTAAAATGGTGAAATGTATTTTACTCTACTCGGTGTTAAATTTTTTCTTCTATTTTTTCCAAAATCACATAATTATAATGTTTATTTTATGAATAAACATATTAACTCCCACTGTGGAAATACTTTTCACCATTTTAAATGGGTGGATTTTTTTTTACCCGAACTAAACAGGGTCTTAGAAATTCATTTTTTTACTTACTCCTCGAGATATTTCACAGATGCCCCTTCCATTTTCATTAATTAGAGTTACTCCCTGCATGTGCATCAACCCACTTGCACCGAATGCATTATCTTTAAGAAGTGCGGGGGGTGGGGGTGGGGTGTATTTCTAAATATCGAATATCGAATTACCTCTAAATATTGACTTATCTAAGGGGGTAAGGTAAAGAAAAATCTCTTTTTCTTTTTCTGGATATCTGAGTTAAATCATGCAAGTGGCGTGACCAAAAAATAATTTATTATCTTGTAGGAGCGCTTTGTGTTCTTGTTGAGTACAAGAATTGGTGGGCTGGGTATTCAACTTGACAGTCGTTGACACTGTTATATATTATGAATAGGATTGGAATCTTACCTTGGATTTACAACCTATGGGTAGAGCTCATCTGTTTGGTCAGACTAAGGATGTTAGTTTCTTCCTGATTAGTTATATTACATGCCCTTTTATTGGATATATATAGTCAACATACCGCATTTAACATACATAAAAAACAAACCCCAATATTTTGTGGGGGTTAAATAAATGCATTTTTTGATGAAATTTGGTGGAGATGATCTGAGGAGATCGTCTTTACCAAAATTCATTAGAAAATTTTGAACCTTATATTGAGAATATATAGACGCATATATGAACCTGTAAGGACACAAATTTCCAATTGAGTCCATATGTAGTTTTGGCTCAATTCCGGACAAAAACATTTATTCATAGGAAAGTATGTAATTATAATACTCTCAAGCCTATGAAGTGTTTGTTGAAGTCATAGCGGCAAAGAATATAAAGCTTCATCAAATGTGCCGATTTGCGTGCCTCGTTTCTACGTCATCAACTATGGTTCCATGCTCCTAAGGTATGAATGCAATTATGTTTATATAGGAGCTTGGAACAAAGTTTATTGGGTGTTAGGTTTTATAAAAACTGGGTTTTGTTTTAAGAAAGAAATTATATAGAACTTTAAATTAAGTTCATAAAGTTTTCTGGGCCAAAATCTAATTTTTCAATCTTTCTGGTCGTTCGTTAGATATGTCGTTCGAACGAGTTTTTTCGTTCGAACCAGATGTCGTTCGAACGAACCTGCCAACGAGTCTAAACTAGTCTGTCGTTCGAAATGTCGTTCGAACGAACTTGTTCGTTCTAACGAGGTTTCCAACGAGATTCTAACGAAGTCCATACTGGTGTGTCGTTAGAAGTCTCGTTTCGTTCGAACGAAATGTCATTCAAACGAGCTGTCAGGTGGGAACAGTTTTTGGCAGTTTTTCACCCACTTACCCACTTGGTTTTTAACCAACTTTTTCAGACTTTAATATGTGCAGGAATCACTTTTGATAATCTATCTTTTTCATATCATACAAACTCATAGAGAGTGTTTTGAGAGCAAAACTAAAAGGAGAAAAAGATCATGTTTTGAGTGAGATTTTCAAAGAGAAATTTACTTATCACTCTAGTTTTACAGCCATACTTTTTATCCAAGTTCATCTATATACATATCAATTTCTTGGAGTTTGGCACCGGTTTATCTCTTTCGTTTCAAAGAGAAGTTTTGGTTTGCTTCTACATCCATCAAAGAAGAAGATGTTTCGTTGTGATTATACCCACTTGGAGAAAGGCTACTTGGTCGGGTTACGGTGACCATAGAAAGCCCCATCGGTGGATTCCGAGACCGCGGTGGAGTTTCGAGGTTGTCAACTAGGAAGAGGTGTCTACGAGAAGAAGCGTCGAGGCTTGAGAGGGATCGAGTCAGTCGTTGTAAGTCTATCTGTCTTGTAATTGTAATTCCGTATCTAGTGGACTTGTGGCTAGGGCTGTCTAAGGTTTTTTCCCGTCTTGGGTTTTTCCTCGTACATCGCGGCGTA
This sequence comes from Sambucus nigra, assembly GCA_949130495.1. Lineage (NCBI taxonomy): Eukaryota > Viridiplantae > Streptophyta > Magnoliopsida > Dipsacales > Adoxaceae > Sambucus > Sambucus nigra. The sequence goes on along the minus strand of OX422211.1, from coordinate 17,600,337 downwards.
GTGTGATATTGTTTATTTTATCTTGTATCATAATTTAGAACGCATGCTTAGGATAAATTCAAGATAAAATTCGGTTTAATTTATCACACTCAATTTAATTTGGACTTATATTAAATGTTGGGTAATGTTTAATTAATTCAAGTCATTTGCTAAAATTTGGTTTCGCCTAATTTGCTAATATTGATAAATATGACTTAGGCACATTCTAGGACTGGGATTAATGAATTGGTTTAATTTTGCTTTATTAAACTAAAATCTGTTTTGTTTAATTGTTGAACCATCACTTATATACGCTTCCGCATCATCTCTTGAATTATATATAAAAGGAAATTATTTTGCGTTTACAGAACCTTAATTTTGTGTACGTGGAATTTTGGAAATCTTTAATATGCTTTTGCGACAACTAGCTTGTTAATTCTAATTGTGTTTTTTGCAAATCTTTCTAATTTCACTTAAATGCCTTCAGTAATTTATGGTTTATTAAATCTGTTTTATCTGCCCTAACTCCATTATGAATTTTTTTACTGGTTCCATAACATTTCTTTTTATATGATTTTGCATCTCATTGGTTTCGGATCTATTATAATTACCCCCAAGCCGAAGAATAAAATACTTGAGAAAAAGGTTTCTTTGACATTACCCTTGAGATAAGTGCATAATTAGAGTTACCCTTAAATGTTCAAAAATTAGAGTTACTCCCTCCCTCCGTCGGTGCATCAACCCACTTGTACTTTATGCATTGTCTGTTGCGGGGGGAGCTTACGCAATTACCTCAGGGGGTAAAGTTTAAAAACCCTAAGAAAATAGTGGAAAGAAGTGAAAATACTATATGTGTTACTCTTTATTCTAAGGGTATATTTGATAGAAAACTGGAAAAATGCAAATGATTTCAGGACATTTGATTCCAGGGCAAATAATTTCAAGGCAAATGAATATTTTCTAACTTGTGTCTGTTTGATACAAGTTGGAAAATCATCAATTTTTCACATTTTTTATCAAACGCAAAAGCTGGAAAATAGATATAACTGTGAAAAATTTGTTTATGATATATATATATATATATATATATATATATATATATATATATATATATATATTATTAAATGTACAAAATGTACAAAATCTATGAATATATATTCCATTATATACCGAATATACTAAATATATATATTATTTACAGAATATATACATATATATAGAATATATATTTATATATATACAGAATATTATATTATGTATATATGTAAATATATATTCTATATATATGTATATATTCTGTAAATAATATATATTCAATATATATATATAATATGTGCGTGTGTGTGTATATATTCTGTAAATAATATATACTCACTATATATATAATATATATTATATATACGAAATAAATGAATTGTTTTTAAATAACTAAACGAAATATATGAAATATATTAATCGTACGAAATATATGAGTGTATGGAATATATTAAATGTACGAAATATATAAATATAAGGAATACATTAAATATATAAAATGTACAAAATATACGAATATAAATATATATTAAAATATATGAATTATATAAATTATATAAATGTACGAAATATATAAATGTATGAAATATATATAAATATACGAAATATACGCAATATACATATATGTGCTAAAATATATGAATATATATATATATATATATATATATATATATATATATTAAAATATAAGAAATATATGTATTTACATATTTATTAACAATATATATTTATATATTTATGAAATATATAGAGTTTAAAAAAATGGTTTTGAGTGATTTGTCACCCAAAGAATTGAATTCCACCTTAAGGTGGCAAATTATGCTTAAAGGGTGTTGTACATAGAAAATAAATTCCAAGGCAAATTAAGGCTATCAAACAGCCCAAAATCTTGAAAAGACCAAAATTTTCCAACTTTTATGAATTTACCTTGGAATTGGAAGGCTATCAAACGGACTTTAAATTCTAAAGGGTGTTTTTTCCTTCACGACTTAGGTTACTGTCTATCGGCTAATTTGTAAAAAGATGGTGGAAGAGAAGATTTTACCGAGGGCTTGTAAGAAAAGCACAGTGCAGCAGCTTGTTATGACTGGTGGTCATGTACTGGGTGATATTTTGGCTCTGAAGGATGATATTTCCAATGGGAGCAGAAACTAAAAGAAATTCCAGCACAGGTGAGATCCCAATCTTGTTAATTATTTAATTATTTATTTTTAAATAGCCATTTTTTCTTCTTCTTTAAATCATTTGCAAATTTGTTGATATTTTATGCCTTTACCCCTTAGCAGACACATGATGGAAAAAAGAAAAAAAGTAGAACAAAGGGTATATGGATAGATGCTGAAGGTGATGCATATTTGGAAGATCTTACCAATTCCGAACCTCGGGTAATTCAAGCCCTCCCTGGATCACGAGAAACCAAAGTCTAATAATAAAAATGATAAACAAATCCAAGTGACATTGTGAGCTCCCTTGTTCGTTTAGACCAATTTTCAAATTTTATGCTAGTTTTAATTGCAAACCATTGGATTTTTTTTACACATTCAAAAAAATATTCCATTTCACTCTAATCACTATTTTAATGTTCCAACGGAATGATCTGGACCATTGTAATAGGAAAGATAAGATCCCTAAATCCGATGACCTTGACTGGATCTTATTCAAGGTTAAGCTTGTGGTTAGAACCTCTCTCTTTAATCTAGGAAAACATTTGTTACTGTTACTAAATGGTTTGAGGAGTATGAGTTTTGATGTACTCCATTATTCTAATATTTGGGTTGCTTTCCCGGTACCATATTCAATGTGACAAGAAAGTTACTATATGTAGTATAGACCCATCTGAGCAAGCGACATTGTGGTGCTTAGGATGTGTTATGGCCGATATACCAGTTGCTAAAAGTTACTGTTGCTCCCCCAAATGTTTTTCGGATGCATGTCAGCACCATTGCGTTCTTCATGAGCAGGCAGCTAGTACTGTAAGTGAAAACGGAAATGAGGAAGAAGAATTATTTGGGCGGTTCAGTAACATAAATACTGTCGTAGGTGGTTCACAATCAACCCCTAACCTGTCAAATGGAGCAACAGCACCTCTATATCTTGCAGCGGTTGCACAAAGGAGTGGCGGTAAAACCTGGTTGGAAGTCGGCCGCTCTAGAACTTATACGCCAACAGTTGATGATATCGTCCATGTCCTCAAGTTTGAATATGTTGTGGTAAATGTAGAAACCAAACAACCCGTGGGACATGCCAACACATTATTGATGTCTAGTGCCATTCCAGCTTCGTCTCCTAGTCCACATTGCTTGATTTTAGTCAACGGAGTTGACGTAACGGGGAATTTGGATTTAGATGGTAATGATGCGTCCGAAGGGACTTGTACTGTGCTCAACATCTTATCCGATGCTTGTGCTACAAGTGCATTATACAGTTATTGGCCTTCTTGGGCTCTTTCTTGGGCTTACCGCGGGAAGAATTTTCTTCGTGTAATAGTCGGTTACCGTGCGGATATTGTTCGTCTTCAAGAGGTATGTAAGTGCACTAAAAAACTGTTATTTGATAATTAATAAAAGGGTTTCTATATATAAATTAGAAATGTTTTAAAACTGGATTTAGCTGAAGTTAAACTTGTACTGTTGAAAGTGCCTTACTCAACTGAAATGTATGTTTAAAAATGTAACGTATTTTTATTGGTCGGCGTGGTTGAAGCCCCTTTGATCTCGGGTAAGAAATACGCCCATGTGAATTTAGCCTTGTTCCTTGAAACTTTGATGTGTATAATGTAGAATATTTAAGCCTCCTTGAAGATCAAAACAACCATTCTTTCGAAAAAGCTTATTTTTGAAGTTGACATCCACTTGTTCTGGATTAAACATATCATGAATGTCGAGGCCTTGTTTGATTCTAGTTTTAACATGTGCATTTTGTGTTTCATTATTATTACTTTTTTTTTCTTGTTGACACAAAAACATATTTAGAAGTTTGATGCATTATTGAGATATGTATAATCTATTTATTTAACTATCTTTGCAGAGAATTTGAATTATGTTACCCTTCAGTGTATTAATAAGATATAGATAATACATTTCTACTGTTATGCATTCAAGCTATTATATAATTGTGCTTTTTTTTATGTGTGTGTGTGTGGAGGGGTGGGGGAAGTTAAATTAGTGATTCCAACTCACTTCTACACTATGGAAATATACAATAGAAATTTATGTTGCTTATTATTTCCCATCCTACTATTACTTGAACTAGTAAATTTATGTATAGTTCTAGCCAGTCATCTAACTAATGGATTTGGTCAATGCTATTTTGACAAACCCACACAGCACAATTACTTTAATCCATCAGGACAAGACCTTAAATCAGACATCATAAGCAAACCCAAGTACACACTACAAAAGGGCCTAGCTTTTGAAGCGATAGATGGTCAATGCTATTACTAAAGCAGCTTTGGCTCTTTCCAGAGCAAGTCCTATTGTTGGGAATATCCATGTGCCACCATCTGCATAATTCTTTGTTGAAATCAAAATATTTCTTTGCCAATAGATATAAACAATGATTATGAGATTGGGCATTCCTTTAAACACTTGGCTGATAATATTTGCAACTTGCTTTTATCAGGTTCAAAGTGATCATTTTGAGGAGTTTTTTGCCCCTGAACTCGACAAACATGTCTATCATGTTCTATTTAAAAGAAAAACCGCGGAGGTTGGTTAATAAGTGCACACCATAACATTTCTGTTACTTAAAACCACGTTATGTTACCAATAATCGATGTTCTGCGCTGGTATTCATTGCAATATCAATACCATTGATGGTTGTGCTATATTTTTTTGCAAGGATAGTTTTTCACATATACAAAAATATGAGGTGTGGAGGTCTCTCCAACATATGTGATATAATTAACAGTCCATCATTTAGTAATTTAACTTTACATACTGGTGTGCAGGTTGAGTTTAATAACTGATGCTTTGGTCCCAAGTGCTCAGAAGACAAGTTCTTTTATTAAGGTACCTTACCTAAATTGTCTCTACTTAGTTTTGCATAACCTTATAGGGTTTATGTTAGCTTGCCAGTTTTGATCAAAAAGTAACTTTAATTTTTTAATAGGACAATGTTGCACTTATCGTGGTTCTAGAAGCGAAGTTCAGTAACTAAGGAGGGGGTCGATAATCCTGGGAAGCACCAAGTTGTTTGTGTGGTAAGGAATTATTGGTATTTTTTTCCATGTTGTCATTATTCTACTATTGGTCTCTTTGGCAATAACTCTCTTAAAACACTGGAGTGTCATTTCATAACTGTGCACTGAACTTCTATGTTATTTCATTGTTCTTTTGGTTTGTTTAATCTTAGGCAAATACACATGTAAATGTCTAACAAGAATTAAAGGATGTCAAGCTTTGACAAGTTCTTCTCCAAATACCCTCTCTTAGTTTTGATATGTTGGCTTTTATTTGTATTCTCCCTTTTTTCTTCTTAAAAATATAAATGTTCCATTGCGTTTGTCTATTATTTCAGGTAACACATTATTGAAAGGACTAGAAAAGATAGTTGCTAGTGCAGACATCCCAATGTTGGTGTTTGGGGATTTTAATTCAGATCCTGGAAGGTGTGTCGTCAATTTATATTATTAAATAAATGTTCATTCTTTATGCTGGATAAATAATTAACAACTAATTAACAACCAGAACTTTTACAAGTTTTTTTTTGTGAGATAGCTCGATGGCGCCATTTTGTACTCTTGATTTTGAAAAGGGTACAATTAATTGATTCTGTTACTCATAATTGATTTATAAAACGAATTAATTTTGTGGATAAACTTATTAATATGCTGCAATAGCCAGCAAATGTTGATAATTTTCACCACTGATTTATTCTTCGATGTTATGTTTCATTTCTTAAGCTTTGAAATTCATGTATGGTAATATATTACTCCAATCTATAAAATAAGAAAATCGTACTCAAATTACCTATCCATTTAGTGAACCATTCAAAGTGTGGATGAGATTTGGAGGAACAATGAGGCAATTAATTAGTGGGTCAATACTCCTCATTTTTCTATGCAAATGCTACATTTTTTGTTATATGTGGATAATACAATTTACACTTGCATTCTCTTTATGTTGTAATTATTTATTTCCTCCTTTCTCTCTCTCTCTCTCTCTCTCTCTCTCTCTCTCTCTCTCTCTCTCTCTCAAATTCATGTACTTTCATTTATATCTCTCTCCCTTATTCCTAACGTCTTTGTATTCAGCCGTTTCCTTTCTCCCCCTCTATCTTCAGACCTCTCCGTCTCTCTCTCTTTCTCCTCCTTTGCAACTTTCTATATGTTTTCGTGAGCACAAAATCATGAAATGGAAAGTCCAGTCATATCTATCTCATTTGATAAATTGATTCAAGTAAAAACATGCCACAACAAATTGAAATTAGACGGTTCATCTCTCTCCATTTCTCCGCATTGATTTGTTGGTTCAATTATTTTGTTTTTCCCTAGAGAACAAGTCTTTTGTGAACATTACTCCCTTAAAGTGTTATTTGTTACTTCCTTCACATATGTTCCTACTACATCCCAATCATCAGTGAAATGGTTTCGAAATAAAATAGTGTATGTTGATTGGGCTTTATATTCACAATTCAAGTGAGGAGTTTGCTACTAACATCTCTCTGGTTTTGGTAGGTTCTCCTTCTTAATTTAATAATCTGATCTGCTCACGTGTTTTTAAAATACAATAGGCTGAATTTGTTATGGGAATTTTGATATCTTACATAAGATAGATGATATAGTTTTCTAAATTAGTTCTTTCATTATTTAGCTTTGGCTGTTGTAAATTATCAACACTTAGTTTTTGGTTCTTTTTGCAGTAGTCATGAAGAAAATACAGGAGATTTGATCACGAGTGGTAAATTTGTCCCCAAACTTTTAAGGTCATTTGCGATTTAGTTTGTCATTTTTCTATATTTAATTTATGTAACTCTCATGACTTGAAATTTCTTTTAATCTTGATTGTTGAATGTGGTTACTTTTAATGTCGCTAATGATTTTTACAATTGATATAGAATTGCTAATGGTGATTTAAATATGGAAAATGGTAACTCATACGTGGCTTTATTAAATTTGGCATGAAATTATTTTTACAAAGGTAGACATGTTTTAGTAATCTTTATTCCACATGCCCCAATTAGAAGCATAATAAAGGATGTTGCATAACTTTTTTTAAGACTCCTTGGTTATTATATATTTGCAAGCCACCATTCACAAATCTATACGTATGCTATCAAATATATATATATATATATATATACGTATGCTATCACCAAGTGTGTTATGCTTATAGGGGAAAATATTTACTTGAGATTGGTATATACTTGTTTACTACTAGAATGAATAATGTTTTGGTGTTAGTAATCAACTTATGAGTAGCTCTGAGTGTTACTTTTTGTTTGTTTTGGAACGTAGACACAATACAATTTCCATTTAGCTGTTTGGGTATGTTGTAACTAAGTTCTTTGTAATGACATATGGATAAAAGTTACGCAATTGTTTGTGTTACGAGAGTGAGTGTATATATTTCCAACTATTTCTAATAAGTAAATTCGTATTTTTTTCAAATATGTTTTTTTATTTCTTATTTTGACCGTTAACTTATATATAAAAATAAGCGTATGCATGTGTGTTCTATGTGCATTGGTCTTTTTGTGCGGTTAACGTGGGTGTGTTGTGTAATACCCCGTATTTTCTGTGATATTTATTTTTGGGATTAATTAATTGTAATACCCCGTACTTTTGTCTATATTTATTTTTGGGATTAATTAATTAAATGCGTATTAATTGGAAATTAATCCGGGTTATAAATACTAACGAGATTCGAGTTGGTATTTGATTTTGTGCATACATGTTTTGATATATGTACTTGGTATTATAAAATTTGTCGTGAGATTTATATACGACATCTTAGAAATTTTGTTGAGACGCGTGGGACCGCCGCGTCACGGTATAATATTTTGATTATAAAAGTGAATTTAAAATCTATAAATCGTATGGTCGTTTTGAGTGCGCCAACGCGTCCGGAAGGGTCGAGATAGTCAGAAAGCACTACCCGGGGGTGTAGTTTGGGTCCCGGGGTATTTTTAGGCCATACCAGCAACTTAAAGGGTATTTTGGTAATTTTACATTTTTAGGAATTAAAAATGACGAAAATTAGAGATGTAAATCTGATGTGGATGGAACCCACTAAGCCCACTAACCATCCCATATTAAAACATTAAGCTACGTAGGTTATCATTTAGGTTTTCCAACATTCCCCAAAACAAACCCTAGCCACCTTAAGCCACCATTGGAGAAGGAGCTTGGAGAAGGAGAGAAAGAGAGAAAATTCTGCAGAGATTCTTCACTAAATCAACACCAAATCTGGAATCAAACCAAGGCAAGTGATTTAAATTACATTCCTTAAGCAGTGAATGCTTCTTCCATGTTAGAAACCTTGATAATCAATCTTATATAAGAGTTAAAAGAAAACCCATGAATTTGGAAGTTATGATTTAATTTTGGGATAGGTTTGCATGTAGAAACATTGTTTGAAGATTGAATTCAGAGATTTCATATCTATGTGATGTATAAACGGATTAAAATCTGGGAAATTATGATGAGAAAAATCTAGGGTTTGTGTTCTTGAAGAATTAGAGAATAATGTAGAAACTTGTGATTTATTGATGTTTAGAAGGTATTAAACCCTTAAAAGATGTTAGTATATCTCCCTAGCATGATTTAGTATGATTAGAGGACTTAATACTTTGTTGGAACGAATTTTAGAAGAGACTTGAGGAGTAAAAATGGTGGAAAACGAATTGGGGAAAAATCTGGGCCGAAACTGGTCAGTCGTTAGAAGCAGTCCCCAGGTCGTTCGAACGAACTCGTTCGAACGAACTTCTAACGAGTTGACCAGTCGTTACTAACGAGTAGTGATTTCGTTCGATATCTCGTTCGAACGAAATATCGTTAGAAGGGACAGTTCGTTCGAACGAACTGGATCTCGTTCGAACAGTCTCGTTCGAACGAGACTTCTAACGAGCTGACAGTCCAAACTCGTTCGAACACTCGTTCGAACGAGACTTCTAACGAGTTGACAGTTTGGTCCTTTTTGAGCTGTTTTGATTTTTGGAGTCCCGTAAACTTGTTCGAGGATATAGTTAACCTTCCAATGATGATGTAGTGATATGTTTGGGACATTTGGGTATTTATGAGAAGGAAATTATATATAAGTGAGTTAAATTAGAATGAACCGTTTGGGTTGAGACGTGAGTGTCTATTACGACGTGAGAAAATTATGGCGCGTATAATTACAAACCGGAATAATATGAATTGTGACAATTATAAGTTAGTATGAGAATGCGATATGTACTACGATTAAACTACGGTATTACTAAGACGTGTGTTTACTTAGTATTGGTATATGATTGTGTGTATGACATACCTACCATACTTGCTATCACGGGAGGTTGCGTTCGCTTAGGACCCTCTAATACTTGTGTGCCTACGGGGGGGATATAGACTGGTACCTCGATGAACATAGGTCATAGAAAGACTTATTGGGATATTAATAAGTCCGCTGATCGTGGGAGCGTAGGTATGTGCGTGACCCATGTGATGTGACTGTGTTCGCCTCCACTATTTGTGATTTGTGTTATCTGAACTATTCCTGAGAGATTCGGAATATGTGATCCTTATGTAGGTGATGTACCGGGATGGATAGAAGAGTATGTGTGCACCGCAGCTTAGTTCTCGGGGTGCTTGTATTGTATAATTATGATGTGAATAATATACACTTAATTAACGGGAATTTTCATGTTAATGTTGTGAATATAATTACGGTATTGTTCCGAGAATAATATAACGAGTTAACTGATAGTGATATTTATTGCATATTGAGCATCCGAGTTTACGTTGAATCCCTATCTTATTACGAGCGTTGTATGTTAATAGAACCGGATAGTAAGGGTAAGAACTATTACAGTCTAGCTAGTTATGATGTCACTTAGCTAGTGGTTTATATCGTTGTAGATGGGTACTTACGTTAGGAGTGCACAGTTAGACGAGAGGTGAGAATATCATGTGAGTGTACGTCCTAACATGTACTTTGCATTTAACGTTTTAAATGTTTTTAAAGCACTTGCAGGTTTTTAAAATATAACTCCACATTCGGGCTCTGACCCGTTTGCTTTTCAAATCTTTTTCTTGTAAAACCATTTTAGGTGCCCAGCCACAAGGACACCAAGCATAGGATTCTCATTCAGGTGACGAGCTGTAGCTGTTTGTGGAAGCTACAGGGACTTGCATATAGACGCTTCTATCTTTTGGATTCCAGAGTCACTATCTATTAGTTGTAGGGCATGTTGCCCATTTCTATTTAGAGCATCTTTTACATTTCAGTTTTCAGACTTTAGCATGTATTGTTTCATTATTCAGTTTACTTTTCAGTTGTGGGATTGTAGTGAGGAGTTTTTCCTCCAGACTTTATTTACACTATATGATGGTTAATCGTTTTACTTCAGTATGGTGAATGGTGTTATTTATTCTTTATTACACTTGTTGCATGTTAATCAAACTTAAGTTAAAATTTGGCAACTTACTTTTTAAATACTAGGTGGTTAGTAATAATAAAATGTTTTCGACAGTGATGCTATTAACTGAGCCAACTTGGCATTTTGAATTAATTTAATAAAGGAGTAGCTACCCGGTATTTAATTAGTCGGGGTGTCACAGGTGGTATCAGAGCATCAGGTTCTAGTGTCCTTTAGGATCTGTACGGCTATTATGTTTTCGCTACGTTTCTTTGATATAGAGCCCTATATTTTAGGACTGTTGTACTCTTTTTGTGTATGCTTCATTCTTCAGCTATTTTAAGTTTATAAACAGCGAACTTATAAACTTTGTTCTTATTTCAGATGTATCCACGACGTGCACGACGAGTTCCCAGGAATGCAACGCCCGAACCCCAGCCCGCACCAGTTCAGGGCATGATGAACGCCGCTGAGGTTGCAGCTATAGTAGCCCAAGCGGTAAATGCCGCATTTGCCGTTATTCAGCAGGCACCACCTCAGGCGCCGGTTGTCGCGCCAGTACAGGTTAATGCATTCCCGTCTGCTTGGGAGCGTGTACGTGACGCTTTTCAGAAAGCGCATCCGCCAGAGTTTGCAGGTAGCTCAGATGTGGTAGTCTCGAGCCAATGGAGGAAGGATATACATAGGCATTTGAGGATGCATGAGTGCACTGATGTTCAGAAACAGGTGCTAGCTACTTTCAAGCTAGTGGGATCTGCACTACAGTGGTGGGAGTCTATTACCACCGCAGAGGAGAGGGATACTCTCACGATTCAGGAGTTCTGGGTGCGGTTTGACCGCAAGTACTTTTCGTCGGCTGTTCACATGGAAATGAGGAGGAAGCTGATGAGTCTGAGGCAGGAAGGCAAGACAGTGGCCGAGTATGAGGCCGAGTTCACTAACCTGTTGAATATCGTTCCAGACGAGATACCAACAGAGAAGAAGAAGATTGAAAAGTTCACCAACGGGTTGAATTGGAGGATCCGTCAGCATCTGCTAGGGAACCTATCGTTGGCCACGTATTCTGATGTGGTTAACGCTGCATTGTTACACTGCCAGGACCACCGTTTTCATATAGCCGAGGGCAAGCGGTCGGGGGAGTCTAGCCATCAGGGCAGGACTGGAGGACATGGTGCCAGCGGGGCACAATCGGGTCAGGGGCAGAGACAGAATGAGCAGGGCTCCCAGCAGGGGGATAATAAGAGGTTCCGGTCAGGGAACTACAGACAGGGACAGGGAGGTTTCCGTCAGGGCCATCAGGGTCCAAACGGCCATCAGGGCCAGCAGGGGCAGAATGGGCAGCAGTTTCACCAGGGCCAGCAGGGCCAAGGGAGGAACGGTAATGGCCACCAGGGCCGGGGATAGCAGGGGCAGAGGGGAGGGAACTTCCCAGGGAAGTGCTTTGTTTGTGGCAAGACTGGCCATAAGAAGCAGGATTGTCCTGATAGGGGCAGGGCCCCACAGCAGCAGCAGCAGGGTGCTCGCCAGGAGCCGCAGAGGCCTATGTTTCCCACCGCTCTTCCCGCACCGCCACAGATGGAAGCATTGCCACCCATTCCAGCAGTCCCAGCTCAGCAGGGGCAACTACAGTATGGACGTGTCTACAACGTCCATCAGGCTGCAAGTCCACATGCATCGCCCGCGATCGAGGGTACGTTTACTATCCATGGCACTATGGGTCGGGTATTATTTGATACGGGTGCTACACACTGTTTTATAGCTACACACTTCGCGAAAGCTTTAGGATTGTTAGCTACGGCAGAGAGCACAGTGACGTGTGTCGACTCACCATTGGGGAGTGGGTCACTTATTTTCTTTATATGCCGGGGAGTGGGGGTAGAGATTGGTTGTTTGGTATTGCCTGCAGACATGTTAGTGTTAGACATGCATGTTCACGATGTGATCATCGGTATGGATTGGCTCGTAGCATACAGGGCCATGATTGATTGCTTCAGCGGGAGCATCGTTTTTGCCATTCCGGGGCAAGAGATGTTTATAGTGGCGATGTCTCGCCCAGAGGGAGGATCGACCGCTCATCTGTATTACATAGAGAAGGATACCTCTAAGGAGGTTGTGATTCCTTTAGATTCGATCCCGGTTGTCAGGGAGTATTCGGATGTGTTTCAGGAGATACCAGGCTTACCACCCAGTCGAGAGATAGACTTCGTCATAGATTTGCTACCGGGTACGAGACCTATAGCACGTGCACCGTACCGTATGGCTCCAGCCGAGATGAGAGAGCTATGGGATCGGATAGAGCAGCTGTTAGGCCAGGGCTTTATTCGCAGGAGTACTTCACCTTGGGGCGCTCCAGTTTTGTTTGTGAAGAAGAGGAACGGTTCACTGAGATTGTGTGTGGACTACCGAGAGTTGAATAAGGTCACGATACGGAATAAGTATCCGTTGCCTCGAATCGATGACTTATTCGACCAGTTGAGAGGAGCTTCTTTCTTCTCGAAGATTGATTTGAGATCGGGATACCATCAGTTACGTATCCGAGAGGAGGATGTCTCGAAGACTGCGTTCTTGTCGAGATATGGTTCTTACGAGTTTCGGGTTATGCCTTTCGGTTTGACCAACGCTCCAGCTGTGTTTATGGACTTGATGAACAGAGTGTTCAGGGATTTCCTAGATCAGTTTGTCATTGTCTTCATTGATGACATTCTGGTTTACTCTCAGACAGAGGAGGAGCACGCCGGGCATTTGAGGCAGGTTTTGCAGACACTCCGTCAGAATGAGTTGTATGCAAAATATGAGAAGTGCGAGTTTTGGCTGAAGGAAGTCCAGTTCTTGGGTCACATTATTTCCGACCAAGGGATATCTGTTGATCCGGGGAAGGTATCAGCGGTGAGGGAGTGGGGACAGCCCACGACACCAACGGAGATTCATAGTTTCTTGGGCCTAGCAGGATGCTACAGGAGGTTTATTCGGGGTTTCTCGGAGATAGCAGGTCCTTTGACACATCTTACTCGTAAGGGTGTGCCCTACATTTGGAGTGACGCCTGTCAGTTGGCATTCGATGAATTGAAGGACAAATTGACCTCAGCACCTGTGTTAGCATTGCCGAGACCGGGAGTTGAGTATTTGGTTTACACCGACGCGTCTTTGCAAGGACTTGGAGGTGTATTACAGTAGGAGAGACAGGCCATAGCTTATGCTTCCCGTAAGCTTAAGCCTCATGAGAAGAATTACCCCACGCATGATTTGGAGTTGGCAGCAGTGGTATTTGCCCTACGGATTTGGAGGCACTATCTTTTAGGGGAAAAGTTCTAACTGTTCACGGACCACAAGTCCCTACAGTACCTGTTCACGCAGAAGGAGTTGAATATGCGGCAGCGTAGGTGGCTTGAGTTTGTGAAGGACTACCAGTTCGACATCCAGTACCACCCGGGAAAGGCTAACGTGGTAGCAGACGCGTTGAGCCGGAGGCCAGCAGACGAGGTGGCAGAGGTGTGGAAGGCTAAGTGGAAGGAATTGGGACACCAGGATGCACTGGCTCGATCTTTCATGTCTGTGATGACCGTTACACCGCAGATTGTCACGAAGGTAGTACGGGCACATGCTAATGACTCGTTCTGTCAGGAGCAGATAGTTCGATTACTAGCAGAGGGAGCCGAGTCCTATACCGTTAGCTCAGACGGGGGATTGCGCTTCAATGGGAGATTGGTAGTTCCGGAAGGGGAGGAATTGCGACATGAGGTGATGGCAGAGTCGCACGGTTCACGGTTCGTGGTACATCCCAGAGGGGACAAAATGTACCAAGACATGAGACGCCAGTATTGGTGGAGCGGTATGAAGAGAGATATTGCTGAGTTTGTTTCGAAATGCGCCACTTGTCAGCTTGTAAAAGTGGATCATCAGAGACCGGCAGGATTGCTACAGCCATTGGAGGTCCCGGTGTGGATGTGGGAGAGCATATCCATGGACTTTATTACGGGGTTGCCGACGTCGCAGAGGGGTCACGACTCCGTTTGGGTAATTGTGGACAGGTTGTCCAAGGTCGCTCACTTATTACCCGTAAGGACTGACTACACTACAGGACAATACGCCCAGCTCTTTATTTCAGAGATTGTGAGACTTCACGGTGTGCCCCTAAATATCGTGTCTGACAGAGACAAGATATTTGTTTCGCGGTTTTGGGAGAGTTTCCAGGAGGCCATGGGCACGAAATTGCGGTTGAGTACGGCTTATCATCCGCAGACTGATGGGCAGACTGAGCGCACGAATCAAATGTTGGAGGACATGCTACGCATGTGCATTATTGACTTCGGGGGTGGATGGGAGCAGTACCTTCCACTGGTGGAGTTTGCTTACAATAACTCCTATCAGTTCACTATTGGCATGGCTCCGTTTGAGGCATTGTACGGTAGGCCTTGTCGTTCCCCAATATGTTGGTTAGAAGTGGGGGACAACAAACTACTTGGGCCGGAAGTGATTCAGGATACTTTGGCAAGGATTGAGTTTATTCGAAGTCGCATTCGGGTAGCTCAAGACAGGCAGAAGAGTTATGCTGATGCGAAGAGATTTTTCAGGGAGTTCCAAGTGGGGGACCAGGTTTTGCTCAGGGTATCTCCGATGAAGGGGATTATGCGTTTCGGGAAGAAGGGGAAGTTGGCACCGAGGTATGTAGGGCCATTTCCTATTATTGAGCGGATCGGACCGGTTGCATATAGACTCGGGCTACCAGAGCATTTGCATCGGATTCACGATGTGTTCCATATTTCCTCGCTGAGGAAATACCTTAGAGATAATTTTGCTCATTCACACATTGCTGTGGAGGACATCGATCTCCAACCGGATAGCTCTTACGAGGAGGGGCCGATTGCTATTTTGGACCGAAGCGAGAGGAAACTGCGGTCAAAGATAGTTCTGTTAGTGCGAGTTCAGTGGCGACATCACAATGTCGAGGAGTCCACATGGGAGCACGAGCATGAGATACGCGAACGTTATCCAGAGCTGTTTTTAGCAGGTACTTTCTAGTTTCGAATTTCGGGACGAAATTCAGTTATTAGGGGGGAAGTATGTAATACCCCGTACTTTTATCTATATTTATTTTTGGGATTAATTAATTAAATGCGTATTAATTGGAAATTAATCCGGGTTATAAATACTAACGAGATTCGAGTTGGTATTTGATTTTGTGCATACATGTTTTGATATATGTACTTGGTATTATAAAATTTGTCGTGAGATTTATATACGGCATCTTAGAAATTTTGTTGAGACGCGTGGGACCGCCGCGTCACGGTATAATATTTTGATTATAAAAGTGAATTTAAAATCTATAAACCGTATGGTCGTTTTGAGTGCGCCAACGCGTCCGGAAGGGTCGAGATAGTCAGAAAGCACTACCCGGGGGTGTAGTTTGGGTCCCGGGGTATTTTTAGGCCATACCGGCAACTTAAAGGGTATTTTGGTAATTTTACATTTTTAGGAATTAAAAATGACGAAAATTAGAGATGTAAATCTGATGTGGATTAAACCCACTAAGCCCACTAACCACCCCATATTAAACCATTAGGCTACGTAGGTTATCATTTAGGTTTTCCAACTTTCCCCAAAACAAACCCTAGCCACCTTAAGCCACCATTGGAGAAGGAGCTTGGAGAAGGAGAGAAAGATAGAAAATTCTGCAGAGATTCTTCACCAAATCAACACCAAATCCGGAATCAAACCAAGGCAAGTGATTTAAATTACATTCCTTAAGCAGTGAATGCTTCTTCCATGTTAGAAACCTTGATAATCAATCTTATATAAGAGTTAAAAGAAAACCCATGAAATTGGAAGTTATGATTTAATTTTGGGATAGGTTTGCATGTAGAAACATTGTTTGAAGATTGAATTCAGAGATTTCATATCTATGTGATGTATAAACGGATTAAAATCTGGGAAATTATGATGAGAAAAATCTAGGGTTTGTGTTCTTGAAGAATTAGAGAATAATGTAGAAACTTGTGATTTATTGATGTTTAGAAGGTATTAAACCCTTAAAAGATGTTAGTATATCTCCCTAGCATGATTTAGTATGATTAGAGGACTTAATACTTTGTTGGAACGAATTTTAGAAGAGACTTGAGGAGTAAAAATGGTGGAAAACGAATTGGGGAAAAATCTGGGCCGAAACTGGTCAGTCGTTAGAAGCAGTCCCCAGGTCGTTCGAACGAACTCGTTCGAACGAGCTTCTAACGAGTTGACCAGTCGTTACTAACGAGTAGTGATTTCGTTCGATATCTCGTTCGAACGAAATATCGTTAGAAGGGACAGTTCGTTCGAACGAACTGGATCTCGTTCGAACGAGACTTCTAACGAGCTGACAGTCCAAACTCGTTCGAACGAGACTTCTAACGAGTTGACAGTTTGGTCCTTTTTGAGCTGTTTTGATTTTTGGAGTCCCGTAAACTTGTTCGAGGATATAGTTAACCTTCCAATGATGATGTAGTGATAGGTTTGGGACATTTGGGTATTTATGAGAAGGAAATTATATATAAGTGAGTTAAATTAGAATGAACCGTTTGGGTTGAGACGTGAGTGTCTATTACGACGTGAGAAAATTATGGCGCGTATAATTACAAACCGGAATAATATGAATTGTGCCAATTATAAGTTAGTACGAGAATGCGATATGTACTACGATTAAACTACGGTATTACTAAGACGTGTGTTTACTTAGTATTGGTATATGATTGTGTGTATGACATACCTACCATACTTGCTATCACGGGAGGTTGCGTTCGCTTAGGACCCTCTAATCCTTGTGTGCCTACGGGGGGGATATAGACTGGTACCTCGATGAACATAGGTCATAGAAAGACTTATTGGGATATTAATAAGTCCGCTGATCGTGGGAGCGTAGGTATGTGCGTGACCCATGTGATGTGACTGTGTTCGCCTCCACTATTTGTGATTTGTGTTATCTGAACTATTCCTGAGAGATTCGGAATATGTGATCCTTATGTACGTGATGTACCGGGATGGATAGAAGAGTATGTGTGCACCGCAGCTTAGTTCTCGGGGTGCTTGTATTGTATAATTATGATGTGAATAATATACACTTAATTAACGGGAATTTTCATGTTAATGTTGTGAATATAATTACGGTATTGTTCCGAGAATAATATAACGAGTTAACTGATAGTGATATTTATTTCATATTGAGCATCCGAGTTTACGTTGAATCCCTATCTTATTACGAGCGTTGTATGTTAATAGAACCGGATAGTAAGGGTAGGAACTATTACAGTCTAGCTAGTTATGATGTCACTTAGCTAGTGGTTTATATCGTTGTAGATGGGTACTTACGTTAGGAGTGCACAGTTAGACGAGAGGTGAGAATATCATGTGAGTGTACGTCCTAACATGTACTTTGCATTTAATGTTTTAAATGTTTATAAAGCACTTGCAGGTTTTTAAAATATAACTCCACATTCGGGCTCTGACCCGTTTGCTTTTCAAATCTTTTTCTTGTAAAACCATTTTAGGTGCCCAGCCACAAGGACACCAAGCATAGGATTCTCATTCAGGTGACGAGCTGTAGCTGTTTGTGGAAGCTACAGGGACTTGCATATAGACGCTTCTATCTTTTGGATTCCAGAGTCACTACCTATTAGTTGTAGGGCATGTTGCCCATTTCTATTTAGAGCATCTTTTACATTTCAGTTTTCAGACTTTAGCATGTATTGTTTCATTATTCAGTTTACTTTTCAGTTGTGGGATTGTAGTGAGGAGTTTTTCCTCCAGACTTTATTTACACTATATGATGGTTAATCGTTTTACTTCAGTATGGTGAATGGTGTTATTTATTCTTTATTACACTTGTTGCATGTTAATCAGACTTAAATTAAAATTTGGCAACTTACTTTTTAAATACTAGGTGGTTAGTAATAATAAAATGTTTTCGACAGTGATGCTATTAACTGAGCCAACTTGGCATTTTGAATTAATTTAATAAAGGAGTAGCTACCCGGTATTTAATTAGTCGGGGTGTCACATTAATTAAATGAGAATTAATGGGGAATTAATCCGGATAAAATACTAGCGAGTTGTGAGTTGGTATTTGACTATATTGAGTATATATGATGTTATATGAATGTTGAATTATGAAATTTGTCGTGAGATTGATATACGGCAATTTGATCATTTTATTGGGACGCGTGAGACAGTAATCCGGATAAAATACTAGCGAGTTGTGAGTTGGTATTTGACTATATTGAGTATATATGATGTTATATGAATGTTGAATTATGAAATTTGTCGTGAGATTGATATACGGCAATTTGATTATTTTATTGGGACGCGTGAGACAGTCACGTCAGGATATAATTATTTTAATAATAAAAGTGAATTTAAATTCTATTAACTGTATGGTCGTTTTGAGTGCGCCAACGCGTCCGGAAGGGTCGAGATAGTCTGAAAACACTAACCGGGGGTTTAGTTTGGGTCCCGGGGTATTTTTAGGCCATACCGGCAACATAAAGGGTATTTTGGTAATTTTTTATTTTTTGGGGATTTTATAATGACGAAAATTAGGAGTCTTTATCTGATTGGGAATAGACCCACTAAACCCACTAACGAACCCTTAATGACCCAATAAGCTACGGGGGTTATCAAAATAAGTTTCCAAAACTTTCCCAAAGAAAACCCTAGCCACCCTAGCCACCTTTGGAGAAGAAGGCTTGTAGAGAGAGAGAGAGAGAGTAGGAATTCTGCAGAAAAGCTTCATCAAACCAACACGAAATTCAGAGACACTCGAGGCAAGTGATTTAATTCCGTTTAAATTCAGAGAATGTTTCTTCCATGTTAGAAAATTCTAAGATTTACATTTGTTCTTGAAAGTTAATTAAAACCCATGAGTTTGGAATTTTAATACTAAATTTTGAGAAGAAATTGCATGTATAATCGTATAGAGATGATTACCCTGATGTTAATATATGTTGGATGTAACAAAAACGGATCTAATTTGAGTAAATTGATGATTATAAATTCTAGGGTTTATGTTCTTGAATATTTGGGGAAAAGTGTAGAGATTTGATGAATTGATGATGATTAGGATGAATTGGTTCTTTAAAATACGTTAGTATATAACCTTGTTATGTTTAGGGATGATTAGAGACCATAACACATTGTTGGGACTAATTTTGGTTGAGATTTGAGGTGTGGAAATTGGTGAAAAACGAGATAGAATTTCTGGGCATGAATCTGGTCACTCGTTAGAAGACCTACCCAGGTCGTTCGAACGAACTCGTTCGAACGAGCTTCTAACGAGTTGACAGTTTGGGGTTCTAACGAGAGGGATGTTCGTTCGATAATATCGTTCGAACGAGATCTCGTTAGATAGCCCAGTTCGTTCGAACGAAATCTCGTTCGAACAGCCTTGTTCGAACGAGACTTCTAACGAGCTGGCAGTTTAGGCCTTTTGGCCTGTTTTGATTTTTGGAGTCCCGTAAACTTATTCGAGGATAGAGATAACATTCCTTTGATGGTGTATTAGTATGCTTGGGACATTTGGGATATAATGAGGAGTAAATTATATAAGTGTGGATCAAATCAAATAGACAATTGAGTTGAGACGTGAGTGCCTACTACGACGTGAGAATGAATTATGGCGCGTATAAATATGGACCGGGATTATATAAGTTGTATATATATTAAGTTGGTACGAGAATGCGATAAGTACTACAATTAAACTACGGTGATTACTAAGATGCGTGTTTACTTAGTATTGATATATGATTTGTGTGTATGACATACCTACCATACTTGCTATCACGGGAGGTTTGTGTTCGCTTAGGGCCCTCTAATCCTTGTGTTGCCCGGATTTAGACTGGTTACCTGTAATACCCGTACTTTTATGGATATTTATTTATGGGATTAATTAAATTAAATGTGAATTAATTGAGAATTAATCCGGATAAAATACTAACGAGATGTGAGTTGGCATTTGATTATAATGTGTATATATGGCAGTATATGAATATTGAAAATATTAAAATTATCGCGAGACTGAAATACGGCAATTTGGGAAATTTTGTTGGGACGCGCGTTACAGTTGCATCAGGAAGGTAACTATTTAAATTAAAAAGTGAATTTTATTTTTATCAACCGTATGGTCATTTTGAGTGCGCCAACGAGTCCGGAAGGGTCGAAATAGTCAGAAAACACTAGCCGGGGGTTTAGTTTGGGTCCCGGGGCATTTTTGGGCCACACCGGCAACTTAAAAGCGTATTTTGGTAATTTTGGAATTTGGGGAATTTTGACCAACGAATTTTGGGAATTAAAAATAGGGTATTTGGGAACCCACTAACCCATTACCAACACTTAACTAATTAGAGGGCTACGGGAGATATAGGAGAAGTTAGGAGAGGTTCCCAAAAGAGAAAAACCATAACCATCATCTTCAACCTTCAACCTTGGGAGAAATTGTAGAGGAAAAGAGAGCAACATCTAACATCCAACATCAAATTCAGAGAACAATCTGAGGCAAGTGGTTTAATTACGTTAATTTCAAGCGAATGTTTCTTCCATGCTTAGAAATCTACATAATTGCATTGTATTGAGAGATTTATAAAAACCCATGAAATTGGAGTTGTAAATTCAGGTTGTGATATAGGGATTGCATGTAGAATTGTTATTGGGTGATTATACTAATAGAAATACGACTTTGATGATACAAAAACGGATTTATTAAGGGAAATTGATGACTTTAAATTTCTAGGGTTCTTGATGATATTTTGATCTAAATAAGGCCTTTGGGTGATGATTAATTAGTTTTAGAACGTTAACAATGTTGTAGGATGATTATTTGATGATATTATAACGTTAGAATGAAGTTTCATGCATTATAATGGATTTTTGGGACGATTTGAGGACTGCAAAACGAAGCAGTCCGTAACTTATCTGGTGCAATCGATCGATCGACATTCATCAGTCGATCGATCGACCACCATCGATCGATCGATGTTCAAGGTTGATCGATCGACCTTCCCAGAATGAGAAATATTTTCCCTAGTTAAATTTTAATGATGTTAACCCTTAGAAATTATTAATGGAAATTTTATGAATATCCTTAGACTTAAGGAAGACCAGTAGGTATGGTTATAAAATTTGTACCTGCGTTAGAATTCAATTTGAGGAATTATTATGGAATCTAATAAAATTCGATGAGTGAGATAATATTAGGGTTAAAGGAGTAAATTCGAATAAATTGATGAAATGAGGTTTGGGGAAGAAGTAAGGATCTTAATAATATTGATGTTATATGTGGGAATAATAGGAGACTTAGTAACCCCTTTGAGATAGGTTTTGAGTACAAGAAACTATGACGTGAGATGTGTCGACAGTCTACATTATATATTATCGGAAGATTTAAAAATGTATAAAATTGGAATAATGGTATAAGGATGTAGAATATACCTTTATTAATAATGAGATATCTAAGATGTGTGAATTCTTAGTATATGACTTATGTGTATGACATACCTACCATACTTGCTATCACGGGAGGTTTACGTTCGTTTAGGACCATCTAATCTTTGTGTGCCTACGGAGGGATATAGATTGGTACCTCGAGAACATAGGTCAGAGAAGGACTTATTGGGAAGTTAATAAGTCTGCTGATCGTGGGAGCGTAGGTATGTGCGTGACCCATGTGATGTGACTGTGTTCGCCTCCATTGATTGTGAGTGTTGTTATCTGAGAACGATTCCTGAGAGATTCGGAATGCGTGATCCTTATGTACGTGATGTACCGGGATGGATAGCAGAGTATGTGTGAACCGCAGCTTAGTCTCGGGGTGCTCGTATTGTATATTTATGATGTGAATGATATACGGTTAAATGAACAGACTTTTCCTGTTTAATTATAAGAATAATTTATAGTAACTCCTTGAGAAGATAAATAAGGGGATAACCTCCAGTGAATGGTAATGCTAATAATTGAGAATCCGAGTTTAAGTAATGCTATCTATTCAAGTGATAACATTGGGAATTTATATTGTGAATCGAGTAGATGGGTTAGATCTTATGTCGGTTTAGCTAGATATGAATACCACTTAGATAAATACTGTACGTTGTAACGTTAGGAGTGCACAATTAGTCGAGAGGTGAGTATTTCATGTGCGAGCACGTCCTAACATGTATTTTGCATTCATTGTTTTAATGTTATTAAAGCACTTGCTGTTTTTAAAATACTCTCCACTTTTGGGCTCTGACCCGTTTGCTTTCAAATCTATTTTTGTAAAAACCTTTTAGGTGCCCAGCCACAAGGACACCATGCATAGGATTTCCATTCATGTGACGAGCTGTAGCTGTTTGTGGAAGTTATAGGGCCTTGCCAGTAGACGCTTCTTTTGGTCTTGACTCTATTCAGTTTCATCATTTGTAGGGAAGGTTGCCCATTTCTATTAGAGACATTTCATATTTCAGTTATTCAGATTGTTGGCATGTAATTAATTCAGGATATACTGTTTTATTTATTTCAGTGGTGGGATTGTTGTGAGGAGTTTTCCTCCGGACTTATTATTATTTGTTGGTTACTTTATTGAGACTTTATGGTGTATGGTTATGATATTCTTTCAAAATTCTTTTATCGCATGTTAATCAGATTTAATTTAAAATTTGACAACTTACTTTTTAAATACTAGGTGGTTAGTAATCATTAAATGTTTTCGAAAGTGATGCTATTAACTGAACCAACTTAGCATTTTGAATTAATTTAATAAAGGAGTAACTACCCGGTATTTAATTAGTCGGGGTGTCACAGGTGGTATCAGAGCATCAGGTTCTAGTGTCCTTTAGGATCTGTGCGGCCTATTATGCTTCCAGCGTAACTTTCTTTGATATAGAGCCATATGTTTAGGATTGTTGATTCCTTTAGTAAAATTTCGTTCTCCTGCTATGATGTATATGATAGCAAATTGTATTGCGATCGGATGTATTCGTGTGCCGAACAATGTAGTACGTCAGGCGAAGACAGTTGGGTGAACAGCAGGAGGCAAATATATATTGAGGTTAATTGATTTATTTAAAGAAGGATGACCGTAGTTGAAGTCACCGCTATTATGGCACGGAAGTCTTGGATGATATAGAAGGCTAAGGCACGACTTGAGACTTCCGGGTACAGCTATAGTAGGAATGGGGTCAAATAAGACACATCCAACAAGGTTGGAATGAGAGAGAAAGAGTTGGGTGTAACATTGAAGAGAACCAGCAGTAGCAATACTCGAAAGGAGAAGACGGCATGTGCTAGCCAAACGAACGCAATGTATCCAAAGGCTTGGACATATGTCAGGATATGACCAATTAAGAGTGAAAATTTGGAGAAATTTTTCCTTGACTCGTAAGAGCGGAGATTCAATGGTGAGAAACAAGCAACCCACTTAAAAGTGGAATGTGATGTCGAGAGGGTGTACACGTATGGTTTGACCATAAGTTCCTTCATCAGATGTTTAGGTTGAAAGGCGAATGTTATTCTGAACTCACATAAGAGGGCCAAACAGGGGTCAATTTGTGAGGAGAAATTTAATGTTGTAGCGAACCTTACACCGGGTGGAGAAGGTGGTATGGAGAAGAGGATGTTAAAGGGAGAATCTACATACAAGAAGAATTGTTAGCTCTTATGGGGAATTCTGCTTGGATGATAAATACAGATAGTAATTATATCGCGTGGTGTAAATTTGGAGGTAAATGTTCCCTTGGGTAGGGAGATACAAAAATCGATTTTTTTTTATAGAATAAGACTGGGAAAATGGTGTTGGAGAAACACCACAAGGAGGAAGACCCAATGGAGAAACCGTTAAAATAATTTGATAGCGAAATTACTACCGAGCGATGGTAATTTCAGTAAGAGAGGTGGAAAACTAGTAGCGTGTTCCTTAGGTACATCAAGCTAAGGGAATAATGGAGATAGTCTTCAGAGCTGAGACTACCAACGTCCGAGGAAAGGAACACTTTAACATGGTCCGGGTGATCGGAAATAAGTGGAGTATGTGTAGAGGTACTTTGTGGGAGTGAAAACCCGTACATTATAAATGTTTCCCGATGCAAGTGTAGGGATAAAGGTATTAGGCCTGGCAAGGGCGACAGTTATTGAAATATTTGGTGTGGTACGGACAGGTGTTAAGACCAGAAACCATTAGAGCAGCCAAGACGATTATCAGGATGGAAGTAGGAGTTATATACTCAGATGATGTTGCATGTTGGTTGTGATATAAACAGGTTACTACAATGGTTATTGTTGTTATTGTCACTTTTGCTTGAGAGTTGAGTTTAGTGAGTATCGGCAATTTTGTTTATGTGAACATTTTTCGCTGATAGTGTGGGGTTCCTTGTATTATTATCTGTATAGGATGAATGGGTATATTGATAGCAGTACATGATTGATTGATTGCAATTACTCATTTTAGTGTTGTATTATACAAGTATGATATTATCCAAATTGTGTTTTTATATAATTGTACCGATAGTGTGCTGGTATTACAAGTTTATCGAAGTTACTACCTTGGGGTAGAATGTTTTGGTTCTGGAGAGGCCCCATTTGTGAGAGGGCCGGGCTCAAAATTGTACTATTGTATATATGTATAGATATATAAATATTGTTGTGATTTCAAAGGCATAATGGTCTCGGATACTTAATCCTAGTATGCGCGGAGATTTAAATGATATGATTAGTATGTAATTTATTTACTAGTTAGCAAACAGTTTAGCTAGTTATTGTAATTAACACTCAGGATGTCGTAATAAGTATAGTGCATTATTTTATCGCCATTTAGAGATCTGGGAGTTTATACTCATAGTTATGTACCTGGGGACGGGATTTTGAGAGCCCCGAGTATAATTGCATAGTGTATATGGAATGTGATTACCATCAATGTCAAGAAAAAGTGTCTTTCGGAAATAGTTCCTTGTTTAAGTTAAATTGCGAACTGAGATGAAACTTTGTTGTTAAAAGACGAGAGTGTAGGGGTACATATTATGGACAGGGCTTAACGGATTCCGATGACCAACAATGTTAGGTAGTAGTGTATCGGGGGGGTTCCTTGTTTGGATTTCGCTTTGCGAGACACCCCACGCATGAAACTTAGTGTAAGGTTGGTAGTAAAAGGAGATGTGTGGCCATTCGTTCATGATTTGGATACCTTTATCGTTATGGAAATAAGAAGTTATAACTGGAAGTAACAAGACGTAAATTATGATGTAAGGCCATTAGAGCCAGTTGTTGTAAATTACGACGTAAGTACTAATAATGTTAGTTCTGTCACGGCATGTTGAAAGACGCATTGAGGTTAAGGAGGATTTAGGATTTCAAATTCATAAGTGATTGAGAACGCCCAAGTGGTATAGCACCGTTGTATTTATAGTGACAATAAAGAGTTTGGGATTTTTATGAAGCGTATATAATGTTTAAAAACCATATGGGGGGTTATAAGGGGCGTAGACATCTTGATTTGCTAAAGTGTAAATCAAAGGAAGAGGGAACATAGACGGGTGAGATTATTACTTATGAGATTAAACGTCATAAGAAAAGGTGTAAGTGAATATCATGTGTAGTCAGTGTAGCACGTTCAAATTTGGAGGAAAGGCAGCAGAAAGCCATTTAATAAAAGGATATCTCTTGAGAAGGCGAATAAATTATTATGAGCAATTTGGAGTAGAGTTCCGATCAATCGAATGTTGAGGGTGACTCGAGAGTAAATAGAGTGAGAATGTTAATAAGGTATAAGGAGTCCAGATTTTCACAAAGAGGTGAGAAAGTGTAAGGGTCGAAACTTTGGCATACGCCAAGAGAAGCAGAGGATCGTTAAGTATCACTTTACGGGAAGGAACATTTACAAGAAAGTCAACATTTAAAGGGGTGTAGTAAGTAGTAGAACGGTTGGGTGTTAGATGATTAACCAATTAATTTTGTATCCAACCGATGATACCAGGGATGGAAGAGTCAAGTTAGTAAATTCCTTAAGGGGTAACAAATTCCTTCAAATACGTGAGTCATGTTGTTCAGAAGGAGGCAAATTGTTATATACTTGAGTGATTTACACTATTAGATAGTGAACACGCCGGTACATGGTTCGTTACAGTACTATTCAGAACTAAGAGGAGATCCCCGAAATCCACCTTTAACGTGGGGTAACAAGAAGTAGAGGAAATACGTTTCACTTTGACTAGGCTGTATCACCTATGGCCCGAGGTGTAGGCGCAAAGTGATTGACGACTGGTGGGCTGTATAAAAGAATGTTGAATTCATTTCGATATTTTTATTTCCAAATCGAGAAACTAGTAAGCAAGGTACATTGTGGTAATGGGAAGAAAATATTATCTAATAGTAGAGCTGGGTGAAACCACCCGTATCTATTTTATTGTGGACAACTTGCCGAAAATTGTTTTTGTGAAACACCACCCGAATGTATTTTTACCTTGTGTAATTCACAACGCAGGGAACATAAATTCGAGGAATGGACAAGAAGTAGTCAGCTGTGTTATTAATTCTTCGATGTGGGAGTTTGGTGTGTTGCTAAACGCGGAAAGTAATGCGTAGAAAGGCACGGGCTAACAATAATATTGAAATGATGCGGCTAACGATGTATAGGCCATTTTTCTTCGATTGTTGTTTAATAAGAGCGCAACGTGAGGTACATTTATTGAAGTGTATTCTGATAAGGTATCAGGTCTATTAAACAAGCTTGTTGTGAACAAGGGTTTTAGTGATTTGGGCTTTTCTTTATAATTGTTTTGAATACTGGAGGATACCTAATTTTTCCAGGTGTGCCTTACTTATCCGAATTTCGGGACGAAATTCTTTTATTAGGGGGGAAGTATGTAATACCCATACTTTTATGGATATTTATTTATGGGATTAATTAAATTAAATGTGAATTAATTGAGAATTAATCCGGATAAAATACTAACGAGATGTGAGTTGGCATTTGATTATAATGTGTATATATGGCAGTATATGAATATTGAAAATATTAAAATTGTCGCGAGACTGAAATACGACAATTTGGGAAATTTTGTTGGGACGCGCGTGACAGTCGCGTCAGGAAGGTAACTATTTAAATTAAAAAGTGAATTTTATTTTTATCAACCGTATGGTCATTTTGAGTGCGCCAACGAGTCCGGAAGGGTCGAAATAGTCAGAAAACACTAGCCGGGGGTTTAGTTTGGGTCCCAGGGCATTTTTGGGCCACACCGGCAACTTAAAAGGGTATTTTGGTAATTTTGGAATTTGGGGAGTTTTGACCAACGAATTTTGGGAATTAAAAATAGGGTATTTGGGAACCCACTAACCCATTACCAGCACTTAACTAATTAGAGGGCTACGGGAGTTATAGGAGAAGTTAGGAGAGGTTCCCAAAAGAGAAAAACCATAACCATCATCTTCAACCTTCAACCTTGGGAGAAATTGTAGAGGAAAAGAGAGCAACATCCAACATCCAACATTAAATTCAGAGAACAATCCGAGGCAAGTGGATTAATTACGTTAATTTCAAGCGAATGTTTCTTCCATGCTTAGAAATCTACATAATTGCATTGTATTGAGAGATTTATAAAAACCCATGAAATTGGAGTTGTAAATTCAGGTTGTGATATAGGGATTGCATGTAGAATTGTTATTGGGTGATTATACTAATAGAAATACGACTTTGATGATACAAAAACGGATTTATTAAGGGAAATTGATGACTTTAAATTTCTAGGGTTCTTGATGATATTTTGATCTAAATAAGGCCTTTGGGTTATGATTAATTAGTTTTAGAACGTTAACAATGTTGTAGGCTGATTATTTGATGATATTATAACGTTAGAATGAAGTTTCATGCATTGTAATGGATTTTTGGGACGATTTGAGGACTGCAAAATGAAGCAGTTCGTAACTTATCTGGTGCAATCGATCGATCGACATTCATCAGTCGATCGATCGACCACCATCGATCGATCGATGTTCAAGGTTGATCGATCGACCTTCCCAGAATGAGAAATATTTTCCCTAGTTAAATTTTAATGATGTTAACCCTTAGAAATTATTAATGGAAATTTTATGAATATCCTTAGACTTAAGGAAGACCAGTAGGTATGGTTATAAAATTTGTACCTGCGTTAGAATTCAATTTGAGGAATTATTATGGAATCTAATAAAATTCGATGAGTGAGATAATATTAGGGTTAAAGGAGTAAATTCGAATAAATTGATGAAATGAGGTTTGGGGAAGAAGTAAGGATCTTAATAATATTGATGTTATATGTGGGAATAATAGGAGACTTAGTAACCCTTTGAGATAGGTTTTGAGTACAAGAAACTATGATGTGAGATGTGTCGACAGTCTACATTATATATTATCGGAAGATTTAAAAATGTATAAAATTGGAATAATGGTATAAGGATGTAGAATATACCTTTATCAATAATGAGATATCTAAGATGTGTGAATGCTTAGTATATGACTTATGTGTATGACATACCTACCATACTTGCTATCACGGGAGGTTTACGTTCGTTTAGGACCATCTAATCTTTATGTGCCTACGGGGGGATATAGATTGGTACCTCGAGAACATAGGTCAGAGAAGGACTTATTGGGAAGTTAATAAGTCTGCTGATCGTGGGAGCGTAGGTATGTGCATGACCCATGTGATGTGACTGTGTTCGCCTCCATTGATTGTGATTGTTGTTATCTGAGAACGATTCCTGAGAGATTCGGAATGCGTGATCCTTATGTACGTGATGTACCGGGATGGATAGCAGAGTATGTGTAAACCGCAGCTTAGTCTCGGGGTGCTCGTATTGTATATTTATGATGTGAATGATATACGGTTAAATGAAAAGACTTGTCATGTTTAATTATAAGAATAATTTATAGTAACTCCTTGAGAAGATAAATAAGGGGATAACCTCCAGTGAATGGTAATGCTAATAATTGAGAATCCGAGTTTAAGTAATGCTATCTATTCAAGTGATAACATTGGGAATTTATATTGTGAATCGAGTAGATGGGTTAGATCTTAAGTCGGTTTAGCTAGATATGAATACCACTTAGATGGATACTGTACGTTAGGAGTGCACAATTAGTCGAGAGGTGAGTATTTCATGTGAGAGCACGTCCTAACATGTATTTTGCATTAATTGTTTTAATGTTATTAAAGCACTTGCTGTTTTTAAAATACTCTCCACTTTCGGGCTCTGACCCGTTTGCTTTCAAATCTATTTTTGTAAAAACCTTTTAGGTGCCCAGTCACAAGGACACCATGCATAGGATTTCCATTCATGTGACGAGCTGTAGCTGTTTGTGGAAGTTACAGGGCCTTGCTAGTAGACGCTTTTTTTGGTCTTGACTCTATTCAGTTTCATCATTTGTAGGGCACGTTGCCCATTTCTATTAGAGACATGTCATATTTCAGTTATTCAGATTGTTGGCATGTAATTAATTTAGGATATACTGTTTTATTTATTTCAGTGGTGGGATTGTTGTGAGGAGTTTTCCTCCGGACTTATTATTATTTGTTGGTTACTTTATTGAGACTTTATGGTGTATGGTTATGATATTCTTTCATAATTCTTTTATCGCATGTTAATCAGATTTAATTTAAAATTTGACAACTTACTTTTTAAATACTAGGTGGTTAGTAATCATTAAATGTTTTCGACAGGGATGCTATTAACTGAACCAACTTGGCATTTTTAATTAATTTAATAAAGGAGTAGCTACCCGGTATTTAATTAGTCGGGGTGTCACATTACCTCGATGAACATAGGTCAGAGAAGGACTTATTGGGATGTTAATAAGTCTGCTGATCGTGGGAGCGCAGGTATGTGCGTGACCCATGTGATGTGACTGTGTTCGCCTCCATTATTTGTGATGTTGTTATCTGTGAACTATTCCTGAGAGATTCAGAATATGTGATCCTTATGTACGTGATGTACCGGGATGGATAGCAGAGTATGTGTGCACCGCAGCTTAGTCTCGGGGTGCTTATATTGTATATTTATGTTGTGGAAAATATACGCTTAATAAACTGGGAACTTTCATATGGTATTGTGTGTATAACTATGGAATAACAAAAGGGATGATCTATAATGAGTTGTATTACTTTTACGTGAGAACCTGAATCTACGTTAAGCCTCTACGTAATTGCGAGCATTATAATGTTAATGGGAACCGAGTAATAAGGGTAGAACCTATGACAGTCTAGCTAGATATGATGTCACTTAGCTAGTGGTTGCATGGGTACTTACGTTAGGAGTGCACAGTTAGACGAGAGGTGATAATTCCCTGTGAGTGCACGTCCTAACATGTACTTTGCATTTAATGTTTTAAATGTTTTTAAAGCACTTGCAGGTTTTTAAAATATCTCCACATTCGGGCTCTGACCCGTTTTCTTTCAAATATATTTTTCTTGTAAAACCATTCTAGGTGGCCAGCCACAAGGACACCATGCATAGGATACTCATTCAGGTGACGAGCTGTAGCTGTTTGTGGAAGCTACAGGGATTTGCTTTTAGACGCTTCTACCATTTGGATTCCTGATTCAGTATTTATCAGTTGTAGGGCATGTTGCCCATTTCTATTAGAGACATCTTTCCATTTCAGTTTTTCAGACTTTGTCATGTATTGATTCTGTATTCAGTTTAGTTATTTCAGTTTGTGGTATTGTAGTGAGGAGTTTTCCTCCAGATTTTATTTACATTATGTGATGGTTATTCTATTTACTTTGTTATGGTGAATGGTGTTATTATTCTTCATTACACTTGTTGCATGTTAATCAGACTTTAATTAAAATTTGACAACTTACTTTTTAAATACTAGGTGGTTAGTAATCATTAAAATGTTTTCGACAGTGATGCTATTAACTGGACCAACTTGGCATTTTGAATTAATTTAATAAAGGAGTAGCTACCCGGTATTTAATTAGTCCGGGTGTCACAGGTGGTATCAGAGCATCAGGTTCTAGTGTCCTTTAGGATCTGTACGGCTATTATGTTTCCGCTAAGTTTCTTTGATATAGAGCCCTATATTTTAGGACTGTTGTACTCTTTTTGTGTATGCTTCGTTCTTCAGCTATTTTAAGTTTATAAACAGTGAACTTATAAACTTTATTCTTATTTCAGATGCCTCCACGACGTGCACGATGAGTTCCCAGGGATGCAACTCCTGAACCCCAGCCCGTTCCAGTTCAGGGCATGATGAACGCCGCTGAGGTTGCAGCCATTGTAGCCCAAGCGGTAAATGCCGCAATTGCCGTAGTTCAGCAGGCACCACCTCAGGCGCCGGTTGCCGTGCCAGTACAGGCAAATGCATTCCCGTCTGCTTGGGAACATGTACGTGACGCTTTTCAGAAAGCGCATCCGCCAGAGTTTGTAGGTAGATCATATGTGGTAGTCTCGAGCCAATGGAGGAAGGATATGCAGAGGCACTTGAGGATGTATGAGTGCACGGACGTTCAGAAGCAGGTGCTAGCTACTTTCAAGCTAGTTGGATCTGCACTACAGTGGTGGGAGTCTATTACCACCGTGGAGGAGAGGGATACTCTCACTATTCAGGACTTTTGGGTGCGGTTTGACCGCAAGTACTTTCCGTCCGCTGTTAATACGGAAATGAGGAGGAAACTGATGAATCTGAAGCAAGAGGGTAAGACCGTGTCCGAGTATGAGGCCGAGTTCACGAATCTGTTGAATATCGTTCCGGATGAGATACCAACAGAAAAGAAGAAGATTGAGAAATTCACCGACGGGTTGACATGGAGGATCCGTCAGCATCTGTTAGGGAACCTTTCGTTGGCCACGTATTCTGACGTGGTTAACACTGCTTTGTTACACTGCCAGGATCACCGCTTTCATATGACTGAGGGCAAGAGATCGGGAGAGTCTAGCCATCAGGGCAGGACTGGAGGACATGGTGCCGGTGGGGCACAATCTGTTCAGGGGCAGAGACAGGGTGAGCAGGGTTCCCAACAGGGGGATCAGAAGAGGTTCAGATCAGGGAATTATAGGCACGGACAAGGAGGTTTCCGTCAGGGCCATCAGGGTCCAAATGGCCATCAGGGCCAACAGGGGCAGAATGGGCAGCAGTTTCAGTAGGGCCAGCAGGGCCAAGGGAGGAACGGTAACGGCCACCAGGGCCGGGGACCGCCGGGGCAGAGAGGAGGGAACTTCCCAGGGAAGTGTTTTGTTTGTGGTAAGACTGGCCATAAACGGCATGATTGTCTTGATAGGGGTAGGGCCCCACAGGAGCAGCAGCAGGGTGCTCGCCAGGAGCCGCAGAGGCCTATGTTTCCCGCCGCTCTCCCCGCACCACCACAGATGGCAGCATTGCCACCCATTCCAGCAGTCCCAGCTCAACAGGGGCTGCTACAGTATGGACGTGTCTATAACGTCCACCAGGCAACAGTTCCACAGGCACCGCCCGCGATTGAGGGTACGTTTCCTATCCATGGCACTATGGGTCGGGTATTGTTTGATACGGGGGCTACACATTGTTTTATAGCTACACATTTCGCGAAAGCCTTAGGATTGTTAGCTACGGCAGAGAGCACAGTGACGTGTGTCGACTCACCATTGGGGAGTGGGTCACTTATATTCTTTATATGCCGAGGAATGGGGGTAGAGATTGGTAGTCTGGTATTACCTGCAAACATGTTGGTATTAGATATGCATGTTCACGATGTGATTATCGGTATGGATTGGCTTGCTGATTATAGAGCCATGATTGATTGCTTCGGTGGGAGAATTGTTTTTGCCATTCTGGGGCAAGAGATGTTTGTAGTGGCGATGCCTCGTCCAGAGGGAGGTTCGACCGCTCATTTGTATTACCTAGAGGAGGATACCTCTAAGGAGGTTGTGATTCCTTTAGATTCGATCCTAGTCGTTAGGGAGTATTCGGATGTGTTTCAGGAGATACCAGGCCTACCCCCCAGTCGAGAGATAGACTTTGTTATAGACCTAATACCAGATACGAGACCTATAGCACGCGCACCGTACCGTATGGCTCCAGCAGAGATGTGAGAGCTACGAGATCATATAGAGCAGCTGTTAGGTCAGGGATTTATTCGCAGGAGTACCTCACCTTGGGTCGCTCCAGTTTTGTTTGTGAAGAAGAGGGACGGTTAACTGAGATTGTGTGTGGACTACCGGGAGTTGAACAAGGTCACGATTTACGGAATAAGTATCCGTTGCCTCGAATCGATGACCTATTTGACCAGTTGAGAGGAGCTTCTTTCTTCTCGAAGATTAATTTGAGATCGGGATACCATCAGTTGCTTATCAGGGAGGAGGATGTCTCGAAGAGTGAGTTCTTGTCAAGATATGGTTCTTACGAGTTTCGAGTTATGCCTTTTGGTTTGACCAACGCTCCAGCAGTGTTTATGGACTTGATGAACCGAGTGTTCAGGGATTTCCTAGATCAGTTTCTCATTGTCTTCATCGATGATATTCTGGTTTAATCCCAGACAGAGGAGGAGCACGCCGAGCATTTGAGGCAAGTTTTGCAGACACTCCGTCAGAACGAGTTGTATGCAAAATATGAGAAGTGCGGGTTTTGGTTGAAGGAGGTCCAGTTTTTGGGACATATTATTTCCGACCGGGGAATATCTGTTGATCCGGGGAAAGTATCCGCGGTGAGGGAGTGGGGACAGCCCACGACACCGACAGAGATTCGTAGTTTCTTGGGCCTAGCAGGATACTACAGGAGGTTTATTCGGGGTTTCTCGAAAATAGCAGGTCCTTTGACACATCTGACTCGTAAGGGTGTGCCATTCATCTGGACTGATGCCTGTCAGTTGGCATTCGATGAATTGAAGGATAAATTGACCTCAGCACCTGTGTTAGCATTGCCGAGACCGGGAGTTGAGTATTTGGTTTACACCGATGCATCTTTGCAAGGACTTGGAGGTGTATTGCAGCAGGAGAGACATGCCATAGCTTATGCTTCCCGTAAGCTTAAGCCTCATGAGAAGAATTACCCCACGCATGATTTGGAGTTGGCGGCGGTAGTATTTGCCCTACGGATTTGGAGGCACTATCTTTTGGGGGAGAAGTTCCAACTGTTCACGGACCACAAGTCCCTAAAATACCTGTTCACGCAGAAGGAGTTGAATATGCGGCAGCGTAGGTGGCTTGAGTTTGTGAAAGACTACCAGTTCGATATCCAGTATCACCCGGGTAAGGCTAACGTGGTAGCAGACGCGTTGAGCCGTAGGCCAGCAGATGAGGTGGCAGGGGTGTGGAAGGAAAAGTGGAAGGAGTTGAGACACCAGGATGCAGTGGCCCGATCTTTCATGTCTGTGATGACTGTTACACCGCAGATTGTCACGAAGGTAGTACGGGCACAGGCTAATGACTCGTTCTGTCAGGAGCAGATAGTTCGATTACTAGCAGAGGGAGCCGAGTCCTATACCGTCAGCTCAGACGGGGGATTACGCTTCAATGGGAGATTGGTGGTTCTGGAAGGGGAGAAATTGCGACACGAGGTGATGGTAGAGTCGCACGGCTCACGGTTCGCGGTACATCCCGGAGGGGACAAAATGTACCAAGACATGAGACAGAAGTATTGGTGGAGCGGTATGAAGAGAGATATTGCTGAGTTTGTTTCGAAATGCGCCACTTGCCAGCTAGTAAAAGTGGATCATCAGAGACCGACAGGACTTCTACAGCCGTTGGAGGTCCCGGTGTGGATGTGGGAGAGCATATCCATGGATTTTATCACGGGGTTGCCTACGTCGTAGAGGGGTTACGACTCCGTTTGGGTAATTGTGGACAGGTTGTCTAAAGTCGCTCACTTTTTACCCGTAAGGACTGACTACACTACGAGACAGTATGCCCAGCTCTTCATTTCAGAGGTTGTGAGACTTCACGGTGTGCCCTTAAATATCGTGTCTGACAGAGACAAGATATTTGTTTCGCGGTTTTGGGAGAGTTTCCAGGAGGCCATGGGCACGAAATTACGGTTGAGTACGGCTTATCATCCGCAGACCGATGGGCAGACAGAGCGCACAAATCAGATGTTGGAGGACATGCTACGCATGTGCATTATTGACTTTGGGGGTGGATGGGAGCAGTACCTTCCACTGGTGGAGTTTGCTTACAATAACTCCTATCAGTTCACTATTGGCATGGCTCCGTTTGAGGCATTGTACGGTAGGCCTTGTCGTTCCTCGACATGTTGGTTAGAGGTGGGGGACAACAAACTACTTGGGCCGGAAGTGATTCAGGATACTTCGACAAGGATTGAGTTGATTCGGAGTCGCATTCGGGTAGCTCAAGACAGGCAGAAGAGTTATGCTGTTGCGAAGAGATTTTTCAGGGAGTTCCAAGTGGGGGACCAGGTTTTGCTCAGAGTATCTCCTATGAAGGGGATTATGCGTTTCGGGAAGAAGGGGAAGTTGGCACCGAGGTATGTGGGGCCATTTCCTATTATTGAGCGGATTGGACCGGTTGCATATAGACTTGGGTTACCGGAGCATTTGCATCGAATTCACGATGTGTTTCATATTTCCTCGCTAAGGAAATACCTTAGAGATAATTTGGCTCATTCTCACATTGCTGTGGAGGACATCGATCTCCAGCCGAATAGCTCCTAAGAGGAGGGGCTAATTGCTATTCTAGACCGAAGTGAGCGAAAACTGCGGTCAAAGATAGTTCCGTTAGTGCGTGTTCAGTGGCGACATCATAATGTCGAGGAGTTCACATGGGAGAGCGAGGATGAGATGCGCGAACGTTATCCAGAGTTATTATTACCAGGTACTTTCTAGTTCCGAATTTCGGGACGAAATTCTGTTATTAGGGGGGAAGTATGTAATACCCCGTATTTTCTGTGATATTTATTTTTGGGATTAATTAATTAAATGAGAATTAATGGGGAATTAATTC
Organism: Sambucus nigra; assembly: GCA_949130495.1. Taxonomy (NCBI): domain Eukaryota; kingdom Viridiplantae; phylum Streptophyta; class Magnoliopsida; order Dipsacales; family Adoxaceae; genus Sambucus; species Sambucus nigra. The sequence goes on along the minus strand of OX422211.1, from coordinate 17,563,875 downwards.
GGATAAAATACTAGCGAGTTGTGAGTTGGTATTTGACTATATTGAGTATATATGATGTTATATGAATGTTGAATTATGAAATTTGTCGTGAGATTGATATACGACAATTTGATCATTTTATTGGGACGCGTGAGGCAGTAATCTGGATAAAATACTAGCGAGTGGTGAGTTGGTATTTGACTATATTGAGTATATATGATGTTATATGAATGTTGAATTATGAAATTTGTCGTGAGATTGATATACGACAATTTGATCATTTAATTGGGACGCGTGAGACAGTCGCGTCAGGATATAATTATTTTAATAATAAAAGTGAATTTAAATTTTATTAACCGTATGGTCGTTTTGAGTGCGCCAACGCGTCCGAAAGGGTCGAGATAGTCAGAAAACACTAGCCGGGGGTTTAGTTTGGGTCCCGGGGTATTTTTAGGCCATACCGGCAACATAAAGGGTATTTTGGTAATTTTGTATTTTTGGGATTTTATAATGACGAAAATTAGGAGTCTTTATCTGATTGGGAATAGACCCACTAAACCCACTAACCAACCCTTAATGACCCAATAAGCTACGGGGGTTATCAAAATAAGTTTCCAAAACTTTCCCAAAGAAAACCCTAACCACCCTAGCCACCTTTGGAGAAGAAGGCTTGTAGAGAGAGAGAGAGAGTAGGAATTCTCCAGAAAAGCTTCATCAAACCAACACCAAATTCAGAGACACTCGAGGCAAGTGATTTAATTCTGTTTAAATTCAGAGAATGTTTCCTCCATGTTAGAAAATTCTAAGATGTACATTTGTTCTTGAAAGTTAATGAAAAACCCATGAGTTTGGAATTTGAATACTAAATTTTGAGAAGAAATTGCATGTAGAATCGTATAGAAATGATTACCCTGATGTTAATATATGTTGGATGTAACAAAAACGGATCTAATTTGAGTAAATTGATGATTATAAATTCTAGGGTTTATGTTCTTGAATATTTGGGGAAAAGTGTAGAGATTTGATGAATTGATGATGATTAGGATGAATTGGTTCTTTAAAATACGTTAGTATATAACCTTGTTATGTTTAGGGATGATTAGAGACCATAACACATTGTTGGGACTAATTTTGGTTGAGATTTGAGGTGTGGAAATTGGTGAAAAACGAGATAGAATTTCTGGGCTTGAATCTGGTCACTCGTTAGAAGACCTACCCAGGTCGTTCGAACAAACTCGTTCGAACGAGCTTCTAACGAGTTGACAGTTTGGGGTTCTAACGAGAGGGATGTTCGTTCGATAATCTCGTTCGAACGAGATCTCGTTAGATAGCCCAGTTCGTTCGAACGAAATCTCGTTTGAACAGCCTCATTCGAACGAGACTTCTAACGAGCTGGCAGTTTAGGCCTTTTGGCCTGTTTTGATTTTTGGAGTCCCGTAAACTTATTCGAGGATAGAGATAACATTCCTTTGATGGTGTATTAGTATGCTTGGGACATTTGGGATATAATGAGGAGTAAATTATATAAGTGTGGATCAAATCAAATAGACATTTGAGTTGAGACGTGAGTGCCTACTACGATGTGAGAATGAATTATGGCGCGTATAAATATGGACCGGGATTATATAAGTTGTATATATATTAAGTTGGTACGAGAATGCGATAAGTACTACAATTAAACTACGGTGATTACTAAGATGCGTGTTTACTTAGAATTGATATATGATTTGTGTGTATGACATACCTACCATACTTGCTATCACGAGAGGTTTGCGTTCGCTTAGGGCCCTCTAATCCTTGTGTTTCCCGGATTTAGACTGGTTACCTCGATGAACATAGGTCAGATAAGGACTTATTGGGATGTTAATAAGTCTGCTGATCGTGGGAGCGCAGGTATGTGCGTGACCCATATGATGTGACTGTGTTCGCCTCCATTATTTGTGATGTTGTTATCTGTGAACTATTCCTGAGAGATTCGGAATATGTGATACTTATGTACGTGATGTACCGGGATGGATAGCAGAGTATGTGTGCACCGCAGCTTAGTCTCGGGGTGCTTATATTGTATATTTATGTTGTGGAAAATATACGCTTAATAAACTGGGAACTTTCATATGGCATTGTGTGTATAACTATGGAATAACAAAAGGGATGATCTATAATGAGTTGTATTACTTTTACGTGAGAACCTGAATCTACGTTAAGCCCCTACGTAATTGCGAGCATTATAATGTCAATGGGAACTGAGTAATAAGGGTAGAACCTATGACAGTCTATCTAGATATGATGTCACTTAGCTAGTGGTTAGATGGGTATTTACGTTAAGAGTGCACAGTTAGACGAGAGGTGAGAATTCCATGTGAGTGCACGTCCTAACATGTACTTTGCATTTAATGTTTTAAATATTTTTAAAGCACTTGTAGGTTTTTAAAATATCTCCACATTCGGGCTCTGACCCGTTTGCTTTCAAATCTATTTTTCTTGTAAAACCATTTTAGGTGCCCAGCCACAAGGACACCATGCATAGGATACTCATTCAGGTGACGAGATGTAGCTGTTTGTGGAAGCTATAGGGATTTGCTTTTAGACGCTTCTACCATTTGGATTCATGATTCAGTATTTATCAGTTGTAGGGCATGTTGCCCATTTCTATTAGAGACATCTTTCCATTTCAGTTTTTCAGACTTTGTCATGTATTGATTCTGTATTCAGTTTAGTTATTTCAGTTTGTGGTATTGTAGTGAGGAGTTTTCCTCCAGATTTTATTTACATTATGTGATGGTTATTCTATTTACTTCGTTATGGTGAATGGTGTTATTATTCTTCATTACACTTGTTGCATGTTAATCAGACTTTAATTAAAATTTGACAACTTACTTTTTAAATACTAGGTGGTTAGTAATCATTAAAATGTTTTCGACAGTGATGCTATTAACTGGACCAACTTGGCATTTTGAATTAATTTAATTAAGGAGTAGCTACCCGGTATTTAATTAGTCGGGGTGTGACATGTTGTAAATTTGATTGTATGTTTATTATTTTGTGAACTCAAGAGATGGAGTTTTTTTGAAGGATGGATAGTTATGGGTGGAGCTAAAGGCACCCTTAAAATTTATACCCGGCACCACTGCACAATATTTTTAAACACATTGTACAATCACTTTAAAGCATACAGTGGTGCCGAGTATAAATTTTGGTGGTGCATTTAGCAGCACCCGATAGTTATATCTCATTTTGGGGAGATAAATAATAAATTCCACATGCTTTGTCATGTGTACAGTTTGTCCCTTCCAATGGTGTCTACCTGACTCCCTCTTCTACTTTTCATATTTTAGCTCAATTATTTTGATCTAAATTGAAACAATTAACTATGAAGCCACACTAAACTTTGTGTTTTTATGAAGAAGTAATTTTCCCATTTTCTGAAATGCGTGCTTTGTAGTTGAGGTAAACAATGAAATTTCGTTCGGCCAAAGCATAGCTGTGTAATCGGTACGATGTAACTAGCATAACCCTCGGTAATGGGGTTTTAGCTTTTGTTGTTAGAATGAGTGTTGAAATTGTTGATTTAATTTGTATTCTATAAACCCAACTGGGTCTGAAATATGTATTTTTCTCATCTTTCCTTGTTAGTGAGAAAATTGAGATTGTAATTGAGGTCCTGATAGTGATTTGCACTTTTTTGTTTGCTTTTACTTATCTCTTATTTTGTAGTGTTGTGCACGTTTAATCTACAGTGGTAGTATTAGTTATGATGTATTCATTTCAAGTTATTATGTGTCAGATGTCTCAACCCGACAACTATTTATCTCAGATGTCTCAGCCCCTCGCAGAAGTGTATCTCTCAGTCCCTCGCATTTATCTCAGATCTCTCATTTTTTTACCTCCAGTGAAAAACTCAGGTCTATATCTCAGATCTTCAAACATGGCTGGAGACAATATTATAGAGTGAGTTCTTAGAATGATTGGTAGTATAACAAACAATTGTTGGCATATAGATGGAAAATTAGTGGAGGAGAATGAGATAATATTATCCATCACTTTTCCTTTTCTTTATCACCAATTTTTCACTAAAAACAATAATTGATACCAACCTCTTTATGGTTGATACTGAAATTCCATAATATGGTTCATATCTGTACATATTAGGACAATGAATGACAAAAGCACATGTAATCGCACAATTTCGAGGCATTAAAGATGAACCACTCCTTTCGCGTTCCATGTTTTTTGAATAAGAGACTTATTGTATCAGTCTGGTATATGTGAGCTCTGTCTACAATAATAGCACCCTAGTAACAAAATTTTTGAAGTACGTTGATTAATCTTAATATTTCATCAAGTTTGAAAGATGAGTTTGGAACCGAAAATCGATCCAAACCAACTCAGGTTTGGTTCGTTTCGGTTCTACATAATCCTTATTTCGGTTCCGGTTCCAAAAAATTTTAACCCACCAATCCCAATTCGGTTCCCAGGTTAGTGGCGAAACCAAACCAAACTGAAGCTTGTGCACCCCTAATTTGAGATATGTTAGATAAACAATGCAATTTTGTTCGGCCAAATCATAATTGTGTAATAGGCATGCCATGTCATTAGCATAACCCCCCTCGGTAATTGGGTTTTAGCTTTTGTTTATTGTGTTATAATGGGTGTTAAAATTGGCGATTTAATTTGTATTCTACAAACTCAACTAGGTCTGAAATATGTATTCATCTTTCTTTGTTAGTGAGAAAATTTAGATTGTAATTGAGGTCTTGATAGTAATTAGCACCTTTTTGTTTGCTTTTACTTATCTCCTATTTTATAGTGTTGTCCATCTTTAATCTGCAGTGGTGGTATTAGTTGTGATGTATTCATTATAAATTATTATGCATTCTTTTTCCATTTTTTTCTTATGATTATGCCATTGCATCAGCATGTGCTAGATGGTATGTTTTCTTTTAGTGTGTGGGTTGTTATTTGCCACTTAGATAAATAAATAAATTTGTTTTTAATACTTTTTGTACATCATATATTTCAAACTCTTATAGACACAATACTATTCCCTACATCCCAAATTAAAGTCCATGTCTTTATTTTGTTTAGATTAAGGATACACTCGATCAACGGTCAAGATTAACTCTAGTTCACTATTATGGAACTTGGTTTGTTGATTATGTCCAAAAATGAAAAGTAGACCCTTAATATGGGACAACTCATAAGGAATAGTCGACTCTTAATTTGGGACGGAGGAAGTATATTTCTTAGTTGATGGACTTGCTAAGTATGACTATATTGGTATGGTAGTGTCAACACTCAAAACATTCTTTATTTCCTATTGAATGTTATTTCACTCTTCAAGTGAATATGAAAGAAACAACAAGTATGCATTATTTATTAACATATTCCCAAGTTTGGGTATGACTTGAATTGAATCATATAAAGGATATTTATATTCAAGACATGCACAATAATTTATTGGACTGTATAATGAAAGTCTGTTTATTAACTCTTCTTCGATTTTTCCTTCATTAACAAGTTTCATGTTTAAGCTTTAATATCTTTACCGTTAGGAGGAGATTCATAGAACAACTAATTTAGCAATCATCCCATAAAAAAAAACGTTGTTGTAGAATGTACAGTATATGTTACCAATGCTACTGAATGCAAAATTTTAGGCTTATAGCAGTGCAATACTGCAACGAACTTGCTTATAGCAAACATGAAATTTTCGTTATTAAGGTTGCAATGTATTCTTGTTTGGTCTTTTAGATTATCATTTAATTTTATCTTTGTATTATTGTAATGTGTTCAACACTTATTTTAAAAATATAAAACACAAAAAATCAACCCAAAAATTTTCTTTTACCATTCTTAAAAAATGAGTCTGCACCGTACAGACTCATTTTTGAGTCCATAGGTGAGACTCTCTCTCTCTCTCCCTCTTTTGAGAGACATACAGCCAGACTCTCATACAGATCAAGTTTACATACCAAGTTTTTTAAAATAGTAAAAAATTATTTTTGATTTGAATTTTTTTATATGGTATTTGAACATTTCAATTGGCTATATAAAAAAATTAGCTCAAAAAAACATTTTTTGCTATTTAAAAAAAATGGTCAAAAGCTGTGAAATTTTGATCGATTTTTTAAAAATAGCAAAAAAGGTTATTTTGGGTTGATTTTTTTTATATGGGTCCTTCGAAATGTTTAAATACCATATAAAAAAATTCAATTATAAATCATTTATAAAAATGGGTCCGCACCAGCGGTATGTAAACTTGGTATATATGGGAGTATGGCTCTCTCTCTCTCTCGCTCTCTCTCTCTCTCTATAAGAGAGATAGAGAGAGAACTCTTTAATTGTATTGATAAAAAAGGTCACATGTGGTGATGGAGGATTGTTTTTGCAAATTAATTTTTTTTTAGTTGATTGGATTTTAGGTTATATAGGTTTTGTATTCCCGGCTTCACATTGACCTTGCTTTGTTGGAGAAGAGTTCTTTAATGTCAATGATGAAATTGAGTTGGTGGAAGGCAGTTGGAGGGACTAAGACAATGCTCGAATCTAGTTTTTCACCAAGTTACATGAGTTGTTTCCAGCAATTTGAATCGACTAATAATAAACTACTGAAGCTTTTTTTACAAAACAATCTAATTCATTTAAAAGTGTCAAATTTCATGACTCCACTCTTCTACATGATATTAGAGAGTTTTTATTAAATGTTATTTTAGAGTTCTTTGTATTTTAATAAATGTATTTGACATATTTGTTGATTTGCTGGTGCAACAGATCTGAAGACTATTATTATTTAAACTAATTAAGTAGATGCATGTTGGATGATTTATATTTAGTTATTTTATTTTATTTTATTATTATACAAATGCTCTCACAAATTTTTATGGTTTTTAGACTTTCCACCCCACGTTTTATAACGATATTTGTGTTTTCACCCCACTTTTTGATTGCTTTGTGATCGTCAGTGAAATCCGTTAGTTGTCGTCAAACTTTTCAAAAAAGACCATCTAGAAATTTTAGAGTTTTCTAATTCTTTTTCTAAAAATCGGAATCTATCATCACTTTTTTTTTGGATAATTCTAAATTTTTAAAATCATGCTCCATGTCCATAAGCTTCTCACGAAAGAAATCTCTTCGAGTTTGAATAGTTTGCAAAAGTTCCATAGCATGTTTAAAACGAATTTTTTTTCCAAGAATTTTAATTTATTTAGCAAACTTCAAATTCAAATGAGATAAATTTTTAGCACGGTTACAAAGCTCATTAAACTCCTCTCGAATATCAAAATCATCATCATTTAACACATCAGATAACTTATCATTATAGGATAACTCCTCTCAAATATCAAAATCATCATCACTTAAAGCATAGGATAACTTATCATTGTAGAAGTCCATCGAGAAGAAAAAAACAAACCCAAGAGAGAAGGATAAATGGCCACCCTAAATAGTACTAACCAAGGATCTACACGATAATTAGTGCAACCCGCTCTGATACCATTTGTAAGCCGCTCAAATACCATTTGTAAGCGTGTGAACACGCCCGACAAGGATGGTTCCAATAAAAAATTCTATTTTTGGATTTTTCAATTTCAATTTTAATGATTAAATCTTCAAATAAATACGCCATTTTTTAAAGCGATTTGTAGCGAGAAACCAATTTAACCAATCTTATACTTTTAACCTAAAACATGCATCTAGGTGATAACAGATAAAATAAACCAATCGCACAACATGTCGATGTACGAGGAAACCACAAAGGGAAAAACCTCTGACGACCTAGCCAGACTATTCACTATAATATTATTTTACAAAGCATAAACAGTAGACTTACATAACGACTCGATCAAATATAAGCCTTTACTCTCTTCTATCTTCAACAAATTCTCCAAAGTGCAACACATGAATCCACCCATGCAAGCTGTCATAACACACGAGTCCACGCGTGGCTCGGTATCCACCGATGAGGCTCAGCAACCGTCAAACATCACAATTAGCACATTTGCAGTCCAACACACAAAACAAGTTCTCTCAAGATGAAAGAAACAAAATTTGGTGCAAAAACATAAGATATCAAAGCATAGTAATTATGGAACTTGGATCTTAAAACATAAGGGTGAAACTTGGGGCTTAGAACTTTTGTACACAAGTGTAGACATGTTTTTCACCAAAAGTCCTTAAAAATTATGAGTTCAAAACACCTTAAATACTATTTGGACAATATTTCAAGAGACGAGTCATTCGAATGAAAATTAAGGTCGTTCGAATGAGAATAGCATCTCGTTTAAACGAAAACCCGAGTTCGTACGAACGAGAATGCAATCTCATTTGAACTAGTTTCAAATGGGTTCTAATGAGTTTGGTTCTACTTGGCATAACATCGTTGTTTGATGTTCGTTTGGTCTTCGTTCTAACGAGAACGTCGCGTCGTTCAAACGAGATATAAAACTCGTTCTAACGAAAATAACCTCATAAAATATTTTTTCTAAAAAATATTAAAAACAATTCGAAACATGTTTTAAATCAAAAATTAAATACGCATTCATACATGTGTGATTCTAGATAAATTTGAAGACATTTTTGGCACTAAACATGACACGACATATCTAATCTTTGAAGCTTGGCCGCTACATCTTCATCACACTACAACAAAACACTGATTTTGTGACTGTTTGCATGTAACTGCTAATGAGGGTGACAACTTTATCACTATTGGGAGCAGTAACAGAATTATTTATAACTTCCATTAGGAGTGATAAAATTTTTGGGTAATGAAAAATTTAAGTGAATTGGTTTGTCACTGCTAATGGCAGTGACAATCTTCTCATACAATTAATTATTACTACTACGAGAAGTCACAAACAGTCACAAATTTTATCATTAGAGTTAAATTATGATTCCTAGGAACAATCACACATTTATAACTCCCATAAACAATTACAGATATTGGCATGCGATTTAATTTGTGACCAACACATTTATATCCGCTAGGAATTTGTAAATATAAATTAATTTCTCTCGTCTCTCTCCACTCTCCTCTCCCATCATTTTCATATCTCCTCTCCCACTAATTTGTAATACCTCTCCAAGCGCTCGCGCTCTCTTCATCGTCTCTCTAAGATTCGGTAAGACCTCGTATCGGTAAAATCTCATAACGTTTATCCTCTTATCTGTAAATGTAGCTATAGGTTAAGTGCTTGATCTGTAATTTAAACATTTATCCTTTGATTTCATAGCTAGGTTTATTTAACCACTTTATAATTTCATCAGTGGATCAATATTGATGTTTGTGATGTTATAGCTTTTATGAGCTTCTCTTCATCGTATCTCCAAGATCTCTCCAAGATTCGGTAAGATCTCGTATCAGTAAGATCACATAACGTTTAACCTCTTATCTGTAAATGTAGCTATAGGTGAACCCTTTGATCTGTAATTTAAACATTTAGCCTTTGATTTCGTAGCTAGGTTTGTTTAACCACTTTATAATTTCATTAATGGATCAATATTGATGTTTGTGATGTTCTATCTTAATTCGTGGATCAAAATGCATGTTTATTTTTTCTAACTGTAGAACTTTGTTTCCTTTTTAGTCATTCATTATCGCCATCAACTGTATGTTCATTTTTTATTATTAATGAGAATAGTTGATGCATTTGTTAATGTATCTACTTGGTTTGTTAATCTAGGGTTGTCCCTATACGACCTGTATGGTTTAGCCTTTCTAGGGCATTTTCCGTTTTGATTGCAAGCTATAAAATTTGTAATATAAATTATTTCTACGGATTAATTTTTCTTGGAAATTGATTTTTTGATTTCTGATTTTACCAAGAAAAATTGGTAGTTTATTGTTTGATTGCAATATTGTCAATCCGTTGACTTAAACCATTTCCCATGGGCATATCTATTTATATGTGCAGTTCCTTTTAAAGTAGAGAATGTTACAACACACAATCTTTTGTTATGTATTGGTGTGGTATTTAACCTCTGCCACTTGAGTTACTCGTATAGTACATTGGCTTTTGGACTTATGCATCTTTTCGTACCAAATCCGAGCTCAGTACTGATTAAGACACTACTATGCAAAGGTACGGCACAAGTCTTTGTTTGACAACATTAAGTAGAGGGTGATTTTCCAACTGTTCCTTTGAATAGTAAAATTCTTTCTCACGATCCTCATTCATTAAATGGACTTCCACAAAACCTTAATAAAAGAGGTATTGAATTATTGCTCTTGTTTCCGTTGAGAGATATTAACCTAGGATCCATACACTAAAATTTCTTGATCGTGTTTGGGGATTTCTTTTGAACAAGGGCTCTAATATTCTATGAAATTACTTCACTTCCCTCTTGGTAACCATGTACCCTAAGAAATCGCCTAATGAATACCAAAGACGCATTTGGTGGGATTGAATTTCATCTGGTTTGGGTTCATGATTTTGATTTCCTGTGCCAAGCGTTCTAAGTTATCTTCATTCCGCCACTTGAATGTACTCAATATGTCCTCGGCTTCCCTCCACTAATTGACATGTCAATTAAAATATTTTTCTCCTCATTCAAATGAGAAACATAGGCATGTTCACCAAATGTTTGTGCTTGGTTATGGATTATGGTTATTCATCCATCAACAAATTTCATTCACTTACCACAAACTTCCATCGAGCAGTATGCCCTTTAATAATAATAGATATAATTTTTTAGGAAATAACTATGTGTTGACGGTCATACATTCTTTTTGCATCCACTAATTATATCCCAATAGCACTAGACGTGGCTAACGACAGCAGTGGCAACTGACAAGGAGGATTAAGGTTGATAATTATATGTATCGTGCTATTCGTGAGTGATATGTTTCATTCCATTACGTCATTTTTTTTCGGGGTGCATGTGAAAAAAGTAAAGTTTTCAACTTATTATAAATTTCAATCTTTGGAAAATTTACAATACATACTTTTTATTTACTATAAAGGAATTCGCCAACTTGTCTGACTGTTCTTTTCAGGGTAAGATGATGTATATACTAAAGTAGAGCATGCATATAGAAGCGCGTGTATGATCAGTTAACACAAACTGAGCCGTCTTCCTACCCTTTATGAGCAAGTCGTTAATCTTATTAGGTATTTGGTAAGTAATGTAAAGTGTTGTAGCATAATTTAGTAATATATCTGCTAGTGATGAAATAGTATTGAAAGTGTTATAGCATAAATTACTTTGATTTCTTATTCCTACAATTAGAGAATAAGGAGGATAGGGATCACATTGTCATTATTTCTAGGACATGTTAGAGGTTTGTGACGAGATATAATGATGGAAGATAATATATCCTCCATCTTCTAGTCTAAAAAAGTATAAGCCCGGAGGGAAAATTTCAGAAAATAAAGAACTTATCGAAATTGACAATTAAACTGTCTCAAGTTGTTCACCTATTGCATTAACATTCGTCAAAATAGTCGCACATTGATTCAAACATCATGTCAGGAAGTTTCCATCCCTGATGACACATACACACCAATGTTAAATTACCCAGTAAAGATATATACATAGTTCACATGGAAAATTAAACATTCTATAAATCATGAGAAATTTTGAGCACGAAATAACTATACCCAAAAGGCATGTTATTTGCTAAATATTTGAATGCATCATATACTTCTGTTTTTCCCATAATAGATTGAATGGACAAGTTCTGAGTTTACATCACCAATGCTATCTTTAGGGGATGCAAGACAAGTTGGATATTTATAAATAAATACTTGGGTGTTTAGACTTTCACACTTTGCTACATTAAATGGTTAGATAGTACTACCTACTACTTTTATGAATTTTCCCCAATTCCGTATGTTTAATCAAGCTTAATGTTCGCGTGCCACTATTGTAAAATTAGAGCAATTGAAAAAATAAAAAATAAACCAAAAAATGGCCATTATAACCCAATTGTTTGCCTAGAGATGGTTTCATGACACTGTTATCATTCCTTTAGCATTGCTTGGCATTCTAGAGTAACACCAGCATGCCTTATTTCTCAATTTTCCATTGGTGAGGCTACTTTGAGTACGCCATCCATCACATAATACAATGTGGATTATCTTGGTATTATTGAACCAAAGTATACCTTTTTTGAACTTGCTAAAAAGACCAAACTTCTTCCAACATGGGCTCACATATTTGGTTTGGACTAGTATTGTTACAAGTAACCATATAATGAATTCATATGTACTATAGTCAATAGATCTTAAATATTGATAACATAAATAAAAACAGGACAATTTTTTGTCCTGTCATTATTTAGGACAATCATCTGTTACATATCCAATTCAGAAAAAACCTTTTTCTTAAAATTATAAATAATAAAGGCAAAAAAATACATAACCCTGTAAACTATTAGAGTTAAAATATTTTTTATAATTGCGGGGTAATGAAGGTTTCTCAAAGCATTTGACTGCTGCTTATAGATCTTTAATCTGCACCTGACACAACAAACTATAGTAGATGGCCAAAGAGGATTGTCACCTATTCAAAAGATGGTGCGTGAGGAACCAATTTAACTAGTGTCTTGAAGATATAGAATAAGTGTGAATTATTAGTAAATTAATCCATATTTATTGGGTATATTTTGATCTCGTCTCTCGAAGCATTATCCAAAGGGTATATCTAATTGCTTGATTAATGCTGCATGAAGTGGACCTCCCGGGTTAATCTTCTCTCTTGGTCCAAGTATGTGAGACATTCATAATTTTCTTGCTACTCAAGTGTTTGGGGATTTCTGTGAACAAAGAACATCCAGGGGATTAGTAGGTATTTTTATCTAGGATTATGTGTACATTATTGAGTAAGCATTATCTATAATGTTTTGGCTCCAGTACTAACTACTCATATTTGATAATCATTAGTATACATTTGTAATAAAAAGTGTTTAAGTGAATCTCATTAGGTGATTTATTTATTGAACTTCTCTATGAAAGAGGGAGTTTTAATTAGGAGTTCCCTGGGAGGCCTTGTATAGTGAAAATTTTGGATTATTAACTACCTGTGTTCTTTTGAAGTTGTGCCATTTCTGGAGATATAGAAGTATTATCCTAAAAATGGACATGTGTCATTAAAGTGTTATGAATGAATTGGATTTTTGGAGTTAATATGTTTTTATTCCATAAGTACTTCATTTTCAACAAGTGTTCATGTAACACAATCAATGAAAATCAAGGTTATATTAATATGAAATGTAACAGGAGATGAACAAAGTGCTCATCTATGAACCATGTTTTGTCATATGCATATCTATATATGGTTGGATACAAGGCACTAAAATAAAGCCACTATATATGTATTAACTTAAGATGGTTTGGAGTCACCACAATGATTTATTGTTTTTTCCATGATTGTAGGACATGCTCACCAAGTATAAGGTTTATTTAAATGATATAGACTTTCTTATTATAACGAGTCTCAAGTTTTGCTTATTGCTGCTAGCTCGGTGCACCTAGACAAGCACCTAGCAAGAAAATGTGTCTGTCATTGGCGTGTACTCCCAACTATTTTGCCAGGGTTGACTACATAAACCATGTTGAGATTTGTGTAGGAGGTGAATATTGTCGAACAAACACCCCTTTTGTTTGTTCCACGTAACTTTCATAGTAGTATTATCTCTCTTTAGGCTGCATATATGGTGACATTGATGATAATTTTATTTATATCTGTTTGTTGCAGATAATAGTGTAGAATACTATTGTAAATGTTTTAAACTTGGTAACGACCAATCGAATTGTTTGAAGAGGAGGGATCAGCATATAGTGGATAAAAATAAAGGTATTATACCTAAGACTGCTTGGTTGAAGAAAGACAATTTATTAGAGGAATTTTATTGTATTCAAAATGGTAATGTTCAACAAATATCAGAGAAATCGAGGCCCTGTGAAGGTTCCCATTACCGTGGATATTAATGCAAGGGAAGATGATGATATCTCAACTCGTGTAGATCGCATTGAAGTGTAAAGTCCCCTGAAAATTCCAGTGAGGTGGGGACTAAAAAGAAGAACAATCGAAGTACTAAATATTGGGTAAATAAAAAAATTATAACTATTGGGAGTAATGCTACTGTTATGGTTAAGGAGGGAGGATTTAATCGCTATTAGAAATGACATGGATACATAAATTGGGTGTAGGGTAGGCGTTCGATCAAATGCCACTTTGACTAAGGTGGGGGTAATGAGGCAACAAATGGAACTTCAACTCAGGTATGATGAAAAGGGCAGTGTTGGTGTTAATTCAGATGGCATTGCGAATGACAGTGAGGAATCACAGTTATAATTGCATCAAGAGAAAGATATCAAAATCACTCAGCAGCAGAAGTCTACAACTTTAGAAGCATCTAGTGGTAAACCAATCAATAGAGATACCATAGCACTCAATCAGCAGTGTAAATCATATGTTGAGAGAACATAGCAAAAATATGAGGAAAATGGACCGATGGGAGAAACTTTAACAGCTGTCTCAAAGAACCAACTATCAAGAAGAAAGGGAAGTAATGGAAAATGGGACTGAAATGATAAAAGCCAATATATGCAATCCAAAATGTGTGGGATATTTATCTAGTGCTAACCAAGAAGAGAAAACATAAACAGAGGATGGAGAAATTACTGAAGGAGAGAAAGGTACTGGCGAGGTGGAAAGGGGGATAATAGCATAGCAGGAGAATGATCCAGCTGACAAACAAGAGACAAAAGTAGAAAATAAGATAGAAATCGACTCAGAACTGTAAGTTAGCCACGCAGAAGGCATCATGGTAGCTTAATTTTTTATTTATTCGATGTTTATTTTGTATTTGGCGCTCGAGATGAGTTTATTTGATGTTAAATTAAGTTTAAACAAATTTTATGTGTACAGGATATATGGAATGCCCGAAATATAAATGAAATTTTGTCATTTTTTTACTCTTGTATAATGTTTGTATCAATTTTTTTAGATTTGTTACATGTTCATGGCATTTCATCTACTCTTACTTTTTTATTCTATTGAATTTTTTAAAAATACAAAGATATTTATAATTGCTCTTAGAAGTGACAAACTTAACAAAATCAACTTTTGTAACTGCTATCCGTTAGCAATTACAAATATAATATTTATAAATACGGTTAAGCAGTCACAAGTTCAATATTTGTAACTGTTAATAGCAGTTACAAATATTAGATTCGTAACTGCTGAGAACAGTTACAAAATGAGAGGGGTAATTTCTATCACCATGTCATGACCCCCATAGGGGTTATAAAAAATTGTGACTGTTGTTAGGGGTGACAATTTTCTTTTGGAGAGCCCCTAAATCGTGGCAGCATAGAGCAGTTACAAAGGTTATTTGTAACTGCTAATAGCAGTTACAAATTTTTTTTTTAGTGTAGTGGGGTATAACCACGTTATTGAATTTGTTGAACCATGAACGAGGTGATTGATTAAGGATATAAAGAGACTTCTGAAGACTACACACTTTTTCGAAAAACTCCATTTTCTCTCAAAAAGCTAGAGAAAAGTCCATATAGATGGTCTCAGAGATATCCCCATGTAGGAAGGCATTCTTGATGTCTAACTGATGTAGAGGTCAAGTAAGAAACCGCAAGAAAGATCAATAATCATACGGAAGTAACACTACACCACAATGACCATTTACTAACGCACAATGAGTTTTAGCAATCGGTTTTCTAATGGATATATTCGTTAGGAATAATATGTTGGGAATATGATTTCTAACAGACACAACCCTTTAGTAAATTTATTAATTCTAACGGATTAAAACCGTTAGATATTTGTTATTTCTAATAGAAAATAACTCTTACAAATAATAAAAACCGTTACGTACTTGAGGTCTTATTTTCACATTTATGCTTTTCCTTTTATTTACTAACGGATCTAAACCGTTAGAAGTGGGACTTTCTAATAGTTGTACTCCGTTAGAAAATGTCATATATATATATATATATATATATATCTATATATATATATATATATATATATATATAGAGAGAGAGAGAGAGGGCAGGGATCACCTTCATCATGATGTATACGTCACACTATACATCACACCTAGTTCTAGGCCCTAAGAAATCTTTTTTTTCAAATTTTTTATATTTCTCTTGAAATTAACCGGTCAATCAACCAATATTCAAAAAATTAGGTCAAAATACATTTTATAGCTTTTTTTAAAAAATTCACAAAAAACTGCTGGCGCAGACCCTTATAAATAAGGCATTTTGAGCAGTTTTTTGTGGATTTTTAAAAATATCTACAAAATGTATTTTGACCTAATTTTTTGAACATGTATTTATTGGAAGGTTAATTTTAAGGGAAAAATAACAAATTTGTAAATTTTTTTTTGTGCCTACAACTAGTTGTGATGTATGAATTATGTATAGAGCATGATGTAGGTGAGAATTTTCCTATATATATTATTTGTCAATTTTATAAAATACCGCAAGTGCACGAGATATTATAGAATAGTGAGTGTATGTATGGGTTGAACCCACAGAGATTTGTCAATTTTAACTTTTAAAAGAATTGCAACTGTCCAACTAGATAAAATGGGGTAAGGAAGATATGTAATATTAAACTAAGCAAACACAAATAAAAGGTGTGACTACGAGAATATAATCAAGTGGGCGTGAAATTTAGGACGTTGGATCCGTTTATCACATTTAACTAATATTATGCAATAATTTAAACTTGTCATTCCCAATTTTATAACTCAAATTAAACCGACTCTCATCGTAGTTAATTCGGAAGATAACACGGTTAAGTTCACAATACAATTTAATGTCTCTAAATTTAGACGCCTTAGAAAATACAAGTTTTAAAGTTCTCAAATGTATTTAAGCATGTACTATCAAAACAATCAAAGTGCAAGCATAATCCATCAAAAAATACCATTTTTAAATTTCAAAACTTGATTTGATAAAACAATCTTGAAGGTTTTAAAACGCATGTGTCGCTTTAAAATGAATACCGAATTTTTAAAACATTTAGAACATATCGGGAAATAAAGACGAATTTAAACTACACACAATATTAATTAAACACAATAAACTTCACTTAGTCCTAGTAAAGAAATTAAGCTAGCATAATTGAAGACAAAATATAAATGCAAGAATGAATATTAATTCTCATTAATAAATTAACTTACAAAAATAATCGAGTCTTACAATTGATCTTGACAAAACTTCTCCCACAAAAGAATAATTCTTGGCCCTCAATAAAAATATACTCTCAAAATAATGGAACCAAAAACTATCTCTCAAGCGCTCTAATTTTTCTCCCCCAAAATAATAAGTCAAAAGGTCTTATTTATAGGTTTAGGAATGAGGTGTTTGAGTTGGAGTGAAACTCTTTTTGATTGATTGTATTTGAGCTGATAATTATCTCATGGAGTCTTGTGAAGAGTTGAAAATAATTGAGAAGCCTTTTTTTATATATAAATAATTATCCATAATTTTGACACTATTCACGTCACTATTTGCAGCATCAACTTTAATCGCATTTTTGACCCCCAAAACTTCAAATCTCATTTTCGTCCGAACTTCAAAGTTATGAGTCTTGGCAAAACCTTTCCGAAAAGCTATGGCATGGCCTCAACGGATACTCAAGCGATTTTATAAAAAATATTTAGTACAACTATGTCAACCGGTTCATATCGTGTTGTGTCGCGACGTATCGTAATAATTTTTGCACATCGACTCCTTTGTTGTCCAAATTTTTGGGGTACCTCTAAAATTGAAAAATAAAAATTATTAATTCAAATTTAGGGTCATAAATATTTAGAAAATTACAGAATTACCCCTCTTTGCATTTTAGCCCCCGAAATTCATAAATTGCTCGTTTAAATCCGGAATTCAACCAAATTTGAGAGAGAACTTTATTTTGCCTAGATAAATATATAAAAATTATTTTCAGACCCATAAAGTTTGAAAAATTATGATTTCACCCTTCAGGTTACTAAAATTGTATTTTTAACTCAAATTTTATTCAAACTTGGATTTTTCTTTTATTTTACGAAAATGACTCTAAAAGCTCATTATTTATAATACAATGGGCCTAACAAGGTCTATATTTGGACATAATTCATACAAAATAATGCACTCATCATATATATGTACATATATATATGTTCCAAGGAACCAACCAACCGATCTTTTCTCACAATTTCAAAATCAATGCCAGCATTGAATGGGAGCTAAAATAGTAATCAAAGACAATCACCAAAAAGAAATTCATAAAAACTGATGCTTGTTAAAATTTTCAAATAATTAATGAAGTTGGCATATATAAAAAAAATGAGAGACAGAGATAGAGAGAGAGAGTGAGAGTGAGAGAGAGAGCGCTATATATAATCAATAGCCATCATATCATTGTCCATAAATGCATAAATATGCATAATCGATAACAAGCATAGAATAACCATCCAAACATACTAAAAAAAGTCCACATAAGCAAAAATAAATGTCATGATCCATCCATAAGCAGAATCATATGTACTTCAACCAACAATCAAGCCGTATGAAATATCCCCCACCCGCCAAGCCAACCAAGGTATATAAACCATCTTGAGGATCATCCCATAAATGAGGATCAGGGTCAAACACTTCCTCCACACAAACTATCTTTTCTCCATTCCGGGGATTCTTAAAATGACCCGTTTATCGTGATGGATCTGTCACAACATAACCGTTTGCCAAATTTTTACCAAATTTATTACACAATAGGACTTTAGGTTCGTTAATGGGAACGTGAGGAGGATGATGAGTTTGAGATGCACCAAGCGATGCAAAAATATTGTCCACGTTTTGGATTAGAGGAGAAGGGTGATTAGTTGAGATGGATCGATCACTCATGGGAGTGTTCAACGGTGCCCCGCTTTCTTTCATATTTGATACAATATAACACAACCTGTAACTTAAATGTACGAAAAAACAAAAGTTAAGAGCACGAATAACATAGTGAGTTTGTAACATGGCAAGACGAAACTTAAAAACATGAAAATCTACCTTGAGGGTATCCTCGACAGTGTGTAGTCTTAAGTTGAGTTCATAATTATTCCATGCATATCTTGCATTTTACTTTTGTCCCCGTTCAAGTTCCTTACTTGAAATCCCAATATGAAGTAGTTATGTCCTAAAGATATGACTTGAATATGCACGAACACTTCCCCTTTTGTCCTTCCCAAATACTTCATCAACAACATCGGTGTCGATGCCTCCTTCATCGTGGCTACGTCCTTCACATTTTCTTCTTTTCTTGGCGGCCATCAACTCATTATATAGTATGAACAATAAAATGCTAAACTATAAGTACATGTAAGGATCAAAGACTAAAGGAGGAAAAAAAACAATATCACAGATAAAAAATGAAATACTCACATATTTAGCCTTAGTCCTAGCCATCACATTCACATTTTCATCGTTGTGTCCCGCAATCCACTTATCTATTCGCCTAAACGTTTTGGTAGGATCTTCCTTTCCCTATAAGTTTGATGTCAAGTGTGAGATTAAGAAGTGTTAAGACTGGAAATCTGGCCATTTCAGTTTTAAATTTCTCTATTGAGATGAATCAGAAGGATGTCAATGAAAATCTCATGAATTGGTTGCTTGACCATGCCATGTCATTTCTCGTACTATCCATGTTATGGTGTACAATCTAACACGTCTAGGAATTAGAGGAAAATGTCTCAATACTTTTTTAGGTTCTTCGCATACTCTACTCCCCTTGCGCGTGGTCACTTTATATCTCGGCTCTCCACATTGAGGACATTCCTCCTTATCTTCATTTTCCTTCCAATACAAAATACAATTATTGATGTATACATGAATGATATACGATGTTGATACAGTATATATGATATGATACGGAAATAAATATATCTGTGTGATTGGTATATTTCTTCTTTAGAGGCTGGTTCCACAGGGTTCCTCGGGCATAAGGTTCGACAGCTAGATTATATATTTTCTCTAATGTGATCCAGGGTGGTTGCGCGATGTGGGTGAATCCCCTGGCTTGAGGAGCATGGAGAGTATATCCCAGGTCATATCATCCTGTGTACGAGTACGCTGTTTGTATTCCACTTTCAAGATAAGTGAGTAAACTCGGCTTTGGATAGGCACTATAAGACTGCATCCTCAAGTTATAGCTCGGTGGGATTGTTATTATGATTATGATTGTAATAGGTATAATTATACTGGGTGGGTATGTATATTTCTTGTATATGAAGATGAAATATCATATAAAGTAGACTCATGTAAAGTAAAATTAATGAGATGTTATTCTTCTTCCGGTAGCATTATATCCAGATTTATATGAATATGGATCTTAGGTTCTAGTAAGAACTATATATATATATATATATATATATATATATATATATATATATGTGTTATGTACTGTGAGCCTAATGTATATCGATGAGCAACATTGTCAGGTAGTAGAGTTTTTTGGGGGGTTCCTTATTTGGATTTCGCTTCACGAGACACCCCACGCACGATATGTAGCGCAATGTTGGGAATGGGGAGAAGTTTAGTCCTTAGTACTCGGGTTTACGAGGATCATATAATTTGGGTGAAACAGATTAGTTAGGCGGGGTCGCTTAACTAGGTGGTTTTATAAGGTATACGATAGGTGTGCACTATTAAAAGAGGGATGAGGTGTATCTCATGAGAGTACAATACCAATTTAAATGTGAGAGATTTCATATTTTAAAATATGGCATTCATGAACTTGTTAAATATTTTCAAACTTGGGCACTGACTCGTCTCCCTATTTTCCCTCTCTTGCTATATTTGTATATATATATTAGGTGTCTAGACACAGGGATTCTCGGATGATTATTCTTTTGAGTCAGACGTTTGCTGCAGCAGTTGTGGATGCATACAGGTTTACTGTATACGCTTCTATCCTTGTAATCTAGATAAGAGGTACGGTAGAAACACTCGGGCCAATAGCCTAATTGTATTCAATTATTCTTTTACCGCCTTTTTAGTGCGGCATTCGATTTGGTTGTATTATATTACCGAGTGTTCGGTTATTTTTATTTCATTTCAGTTTTGTACATATAAACTCTGTGGATGTTTACGTAGTTGGATTGGTTAAAAAAATTAGATGATATAAAATTTTGACGCCAGCCTAATAGGTTATTAGTAATTAATTTGGTTTTCGACAGTGATGCTAAGAATGAACCATATGAGACTCCTGTTTTAATTTGATATAGGATTGATGATCCAGTAGTTTATTAGGAGGGGTGTCACAGGAGTGAGGGAATTGATTGGGAATGGGTTCACTAGATAACCAAGATGACTGTTGGAACATGCGAGGATCTGCAACATCGGTTTGGGATTCGTATTGCTTGGAAGGGTGATCAGGCCTGCATGAATAACTCGGTCAGTCACACCACTCGGAGTTGGATTTGTCATGATAATATGCCGAGATGGGTTCTAAAACAGTTTCATAAGGATACACTTTGTCCATGGTGAGTTCTTATTGATATGAAGAGCATGGACACTATTGGGGCAAGTGATTGGCTAGAAAACACGATGTGCACAACGAAGCATTTGACACGTTGATACTCATCATCAGGGGCGATGGAATGTGAGTTCAGTGCGTGGATGACGAATGAGTATCAACGGTGTGGGTGTGAGAGTTGAATCCAATAATTAAAGTGTGAATATTCGACTCGGGATCAACGTTAAACATGCTTCGGGAGAATGGAAAATGGCAAAGTATTCCCGTAAGGGACGTTCTTTGGCCATGATGGGAGATTTTTTTTTTGGATTTTTAAATGTTTTTCAAAAGAAAAGAAAATATTTTTGGAATTTTATGAAAATGAAATAAAATATTTTTGGGTTTTTAGAAAAATAAAGGTAGAAAATATTTTAGGATTTTTTATAAAAAATAAAGGAACAAAATATTTTTGGAATTTGTTTGGAAGAAAAGAGTGGGAAAAATATTTGGACTCTTTGAATTTGGACGAGCTCACAAAAACCCGACTACCTAAGGATGGAATTGGACACACACAAGTCAAGGAGAAATTTTAACTAGCACATAGCCAATTTTTTATTGAAATTTAGGTGAGAGAGTAGCCAAATTTTAATGAAGTCCACGGGCGATAAAAATCATGAAATTTATCTGAGTGATCATGTTTTCAAAAATCTTCTCCTAGATGGACTTGCTAGTTGATTGATTTTAAAATTAATGATAGCCAGGGTAGCACACCAAAATAAATGCGAGAATAAAATCAATTAAGAGCACTTAGTCACACACAAAAGTTGACTCACTGAAATGAGAGGCGTGAGGGTTTACAAATGTACCTCCCACGGTTTTTACATCGTGTGGCGATGAACAATTTGAGTTGACCAGGGGAAGATCTTGCCTATCTCAGTCGGCCTCAGGAGTCTTACCGACCCAAGGTAGAGAGGCTTCTTTTCCTCACCTTGGACGCCCTCTCTCTACCTTGTTTGGTTTCCCTATCACGCTTTTCTTCTTTTTTTATTACAAATTTAAATGAAAAATAAATGGTGTCTCCAAGCACCGCAATACAAGAAAAATAATATAAATGAATCCTAATACATGCCTTATAAATAAATGAACAAGGGTACGAAAAATAAAAGTGTAACACAAATGAATCACAAATAGGAAATCCTCTCCAATGCTTTAAGCTCCAAAGATTGGCAAAAACCCTATTTGATATGCAACTTTTTTGTATATCGTCATTGTCGAAAGCCTATCTAATAAAAAATCTCAATTACCTACAACAATATATAACAAACTAGAATATAGGGTGAGTGAGGTATCAATCCAAATCAAGGGAGTGAAGTGAGAGAAAAGCCAATGTAATTAATTTTGTATTTAATTTCTTTTGGACTTTTTACTTTTTCAATTTTTTTTAGCTTTTTTTCAATATTAAAACAATTTTGAGATTAAGGTGAATTTAGAAATAACTAAACTAAAATCAAATATCTAAAGATTAACTAAAAATTATGATGAAAATGAAGTGAACTCAAACTAAATGAACATGTAAAATATGAAATAGTGAGAAAATCAAAGTGAGAGCAAACAACAGATGGGATTACACCATAAATTCTAGTTAATTTTATTAATTAGTTCGTTCAAATTAAACGTCCCAAGTTAGTATCAAAATTACCAATTAACTCTCATTGCTGTAACAATCCGCTTAAAATAATAACGGTTGGCCAACCCTATACTATAATTAATCAGTAATTTCAAGTGGATCATTCTCAGCTTCAACTGACGATACTAATATAAACATAGCTAACTACATAATACAATAACAAGCAAGTGCCAATTTTTTAAAAAAACATACAAAGCAATAACCAACCAACAACAAAATAATTACTGAATAAGATAACATATGCACATGATGATGATAAAAAGAAGTAGCTCTAAATTACATCATAAGTGCAAAAAGAAAATACCTGAATATTGTATCGGGTCACAGACTATACAACAAATTTAGAAAAGAAATATAACAGTGCTATCTATAACACTTGGGTATAAACCCGATATACAAATCAATTCCTAATCTATATTTACAAAAGATTGGGGAACGGCTACAACAAAATCCCGCAACAGTCTACAACTGCTACAGCTCCACAAACATAGGATAGAAAGCATCATTGTCGTCCTTGTGGAGGAACCCCTCAAATAATACAATATATATATAGCAAGAGGAAAACATAAATGGTTCAGAGCCCGAGGTGTGAAAATATTTTTAGCAAGTGCATTAAAATTCATAATAATTATAAATGCACTATAACCTGATTTAAGTGGAGTCGCACTCTCCTAAAAATCCAACTCACACATTAACTAGAACGTGATCCTAAACATATGCACATGATCCTCAAATAACTACCCAACTCTTTCTAGGGACAATTCAGTCTAACCTACGCCTAAATCCACACTTGCGTAACCCATTATCTAAAACAAATCCATAAACTTCTTATTCTAACTTATCCCACGTGCATATAAAATTATATTAACTTATAAATATACATATACATATCTATTACTAGAATTTAACAGATTCTAGTTATTAACTTACACGAGTTATTAGCATCTAAATGCTAAGTACTAAACTTCTCCCAACTCTCAACATTGCACCGCGTTTCGTGCATCGGACGTCTCGCATAGAAAAATTCAAACAAGGAACCCGCCCGATACACTACTCCTTGACAATGTTGATCGTCGAGATTCATTATGCCCTCAATGCACGATGCGTATAACATCAACTACTTAATTAAAATATTGTCAAGTTCATTCCTATAAAGCAATACTTCGGTATAACATATAAATCTGAGTACTAAGGACTAAACTTATCCCCACTCCCAACATTGCGCGGCATTTCATGCGTGGGACGTCTCGCAAAGCGAAATGCAAACAAGGAACCCCCCCCGATACACTACTCCTTGACAATGCTGGTCGTTGAGATCCATTACGCCCTCCGTACCCTACATATAACTACAAATACATATAAGGAGAAATAATCCCTAATCACATAAATAAGATAATGCTTCGAACCTTCTTAGGGGTCTATAACATACTCTAGTTATAAAGCACAATCATATAACCCTAACAATAAAGTATACATGACACACTTAGCGTACATTTAAATATCCAAAATCCAATCACTTATGGATATAAAATACCTCACAATGATATCATCTTCCAAGAATTACTCGCTTTATCCTAGGTTATCCTATAACGGATTATCATCACACTGCCACGGTAATAAATAAAATCACAACGTATAGGATGCGGTCATAGTACCGAAACTGAAAGTGAGAACGAATCATACCCAAGACTTCTCACCCAGAAAAAAATCACACAATAAGTAAATGACGACTATGACCTGGGGACTATACGCACCCTACTTTTCAAGCTAGGGGCCTCACCCACATCGCGCAACTTCCCATGATAGCACTGGAGGGTATGATCACACAATAAGTATGTATATATATATATATATCATTCACCCTAGATATACATACAATCACACCATATATATACAAACCATCACACAAGGTATTTACATCACGCAATATAGGTATACATACTCTTATAAGTCCGTGTGTCTGAAAGTAGAAAATTCATTATAAGTATATAACTCTCGTTATACTAACCGTTACTAACTCACATAACATCCCATCAATCTCATATTACGACCCCTCACTTGGAACTTACTCAATCCTCACACCTACTAGTATGAATAGTCTCCCAATTCAATCAACA
The DNA here is from genome assembly GCA_949130495.1 of Sambucus nigra. Classification (NCBI taxonomy): domain Eukaryota; kingdom Viridiplantae; phylum Streptophyta; class Magnoliopsida; order Dipsacales; family Adoxaceae; genus Sambucus; species Sambucus nigra. The sequence goes on along the minus strand of OX422211.1, from coordinate 17,538,639 downwards.
TTTAGGATACTATCTATATCTGAATACATACCGATCAACAATCATTATCCCCAATCCATATTATGGCACAATCGATCATACGAGCCATTAATGTTATCACATTTGTGATTCAATCCAAAAGTCCAACATATTTAGGCGCATACTGCCTCTCTATTATAGACCCATAACTATCTCCAAATAAAAAACTCGATGACAGTGAGATTTCCCACTAGGTTATACGATAATCCTCACTTTATTTTCTCTCGAAATAACTCAAGACGATCCCATTATTTCATCATAAAGGAAAATCCTTAATAAAAGTATCCAAAACATACTTCTCGTAACATATATACGGTTTTCAAATCAATAAACCCAAATGAAACGGAGCGAAACTGACTCTAGAAAAACCTTGCCCAAACAGCCATGTTTTCGAATCGAGTCGGCCCAAATCCGAATCGATTCGTCCCAGCGAATCGATTCGCCCCTAAATGTGAATCGATTTGGTCCGAAGGACCTGGGAGTCTATCTTAGGCAGAATCGATTCGGCTTTTTGTTCGAATCGATTCGGTCACTCAGACCTGGAAACCTGCAACATTTCAAATCAATTCGAAAAGGGGTCTGAATCGATTCGGCCTGTTCAGAAGCTACGAAAATGACTACTTTCTCCCAAAGCCAAAATTTCCAAAAATCATATTTATCATCTTCTCTCCATTTTTCTTCAACCCAAACATATTTCTAACATCAAAACTCGTTATATTTCTACCCAGCTAGTTTTAAAACCTCAAATCCATATATCCACACCTTAAATACAAGATTTAACCCAAAATCTAGGTTTTGACATTTTAAACTCAAAATCTATAATTTAAATCCACAAATCATGAAACATAAGAATTATTTAGCAATTTTAATCACTTGCCTCAAAGTTGTAGAGTCTGAATCTTCCTCGAAATCGTGTAATAGCTGGACTCCCCAAGCTTTTCTTCTCTTTCTTTTCTTCCTTTACTCTTCTCTCTCTCTCTCGCTAGGGCTTGCCCAATCTCAAGAATGATATTGTTATCTCACGGCGGCTTTTTAAGACTTAACTCCAAAATACTCAACTTTAAATGATAATACACACTTTAAATGACTCGGTTACTCCAATTCAAGTCAAACGGACTTAAAAATATTCTGGAACCGAAATAGGAGCCAAGTACAGCAATTCGACTATCTCGACCCTTCCGGGATCAACCGCACACTCAGAATCGTCATTCAAAATACTTTCTAACATCCTCAAATTATGACCTCCATTGCCAATTTAAATTTCTCCAGTATAAATAAATATTTAATTCTCCCAAATCATTAAATTATCAGTCCTGAAAATCGTGGCGCATTACAAACTTCCCCCCTTATAAGAATTTCGTCCTTGCAATTAAGCTATGCCTAGTACTCCAAACCTCAACTAGTTCTTAAGACACCTATCCTCAAGATCACTATACCTATTCCTCCCACTTCTCATGGCAAATCATTTTGATTAAAGACCAAATCAAATCCAAGCAAGGAACCCTCCCAATACACTACTATGTAGCTCTGTCAGGGATTGAGATCAGTTAGATCGGAACTAAAGTTTAAAAAATATTTTTGAATCATTTGATATTGCCTGAAGTCCTATAAAACAATTTTATTTAAAAAAAATAGTTTATGTCTTTCGACATCCAAATCAAATACCTTATTCCCAAGACACAAGGCGCCAACAAATACAATACTCTTCCCAACCATTTAGTTCTCAAAACTAGCATAACACTGAGCCAAAATCACTAGCTCAATAATAACCCGTTCAACCCTGAATATCTTAACTAACGAGAATCCCTCACATCATAACAAAACATTGCCATACACTAGGATCTTCGATTACAGTAACATTACAAATATATAAGTCTAGCAGAATAATAAAATGATAGATTTACTGTTACTACTCAATGCATTTCAACGGTTCCTATGTTCAAAACAAAGTCGTAACTGTATACTAACTCATCACAAGACAATCTATTCTTCCAAAAGATATCGTCTAAGAGCCTCACTTGCTCACTCCTCCCTTGCAGGTCATCCCATACATAACAGGGTTATAACAACTAACCACTGTTCAAAATCTTATATGCAATACTCCCAATGCCTCTCAAAGTATAACCTAATCGTAAAGGAAAATGATTTACATATTACCTCCCTAGTCCGACTGCACCCCGTCATCGATGGGATCCTGCTCAAATTCCTTCGGTCCAAACTGGCCTATGATCTATTGTAGAGGTTGCACATCCAAAACTTCCTTAAAAAGTGGCCCTGTACCTCCTTCGGGACAATCCCTCTTCCTATGGCCTATCTCTCTACCAAAGAAACATCTACCAACAAATCCTCCCTTCCCAACCTAAGGAACAAAACGCTGTTGCAGCCCTTGATAATCGTATTTAAACCACCTTGATCCACCAGCATCCTCTTTACCAGACTTACTTGATGAACCCGCGCCTCTAAATTTCTTACCCCCTTGCGAACAAAGACGATATTCCTCACACTATAACAATGCCGCATTAACTACCTTGACGAAAGTCAATAACGCCAGGTTCCCTAACAAATGCTGTCAAATTCTCAATTCTAAACCTCCCACAAACCTTGCTATTCTCTTATCCTCTATATTGACCTCATCAAGCACTAAATTCGCCAATCGAGTAAATTCTTCTTCATACTTGACTACCGTTCGATCACCTTGAAACACATCCAATAATCTCCTCCTCATTTCCTTGTAAATCGTGAAAGGAAAATACCTTCAATCAAAGCATTCCTAAAAATTTAATATGGGTAATGCATCTCTCTTCTCCGATGTGGTGATTGACTCCCACCATTGGAGAGTTTCTCCCGTTAATTTAAAGGTGGCAAGAAATTCCTTTTGCACCTCACTACATTCAGCCATTCAAAGTTGCCTTTGCATACTCTTCTTATAACGACTAGCAAACATCGCATCAGATCCCCCTCAAAATTCTGGAGGATGTCTTTTTCGAAAAACTTCCTATACTCTTTCCCACGTAGATGGCCCCAGTTGGGCTTGGGCTGCTTGAGCTGCAGGTTGATATGCCATCGCAGAGATGGCAGCAGTTACTTCTTATGCCACAATATTTGCAACATCGGTTGTGGTCATAGTCCCTTGAGGCATTTGGGGTTCTATATTCTCAGCCCCTCTGTTTGCCCTGTCTGGATGACCTCTCTTCGCTGGCATCTGAAACAAGAACAAATGTATTAGAATGTCGTTCAAGTTATTTCATATAACAAAAGAAAATATAGACGTAAAGAACACAACAGTCCTAATAATAGGGCTCTACATCAAGAATGCTTATGGAAGAACGCAAAAGACTCGCACAGATCCTAAAGACATTGTGGGTGGCCAGCCCTATACTATAATTAATCAAGAATTTCAAATGGATCATTCTCAGCTTCAACTTACGATACGAATATAAACATATCTAACTACCTAATACTATAACAAGCGGGTGCCAATTTTTTTAAAACATACAAAGCAATACCCAACCAACAACATAATAACTACTGAACATGATAACAAACACACATGACGATGATAAAAAGAAGTAGTTCTAAATTACATCATAAGTGCAAAAAGAAAATACCCGAATATGTTATCTGGTCACAGACTATACAACAAATTTTGAAAAGAAATATAAAAGTGTTATCTATAACACTTGGGTATAAACCCGATATACAAACCGAAGCCTAATCTATATTTATAAAAGATAGGGAAACGGCTATAACGAAATCCAGTAATAGTTCGCAACTTCTACAGCTCCATGAACATAGGATATAAAGCATCAGTGGCGTCCTTGTGGAGGAACCCCTAAAAAATACAATATATATATATATATATATATATATATATATATATAATAAGTTACAAAACTTATGTATGTCATAAGTTTAATCGATGATGTCTTGAGGAATTAAATTCTACACTACCTCTTTTACCCTTTAAAGTTTTAGATTCCCCCTCTTTTTACACCCACTAATTTGTTTCCCATTCTCTTTAAAATTCAAAATCAAGGGTAAAATAGAATATTGACCCATTCTCTCTCTTTATTTTTCTTCCTCACTTTAGTCTCTCCCTCCCTCTCTCCCTTTGTCTTTCTTTGGGTTGTACGATTAGCTCTGGCACAACAAGGAATCTGACGCGCCGGTGACTTTAACCCACGAACCTTCTGCTGACCTCGAACAACCTTCCACGCCGGCGACTACCTATACCCTTGAACCTCCAACCTAAAGCCACCCTGCTTACCACCGACCCTGAAACCAAACATCCTCAAACACGCCGCCAGAAACTCCTACCCATGCCGATGAGCCTAAACCGAAAAAAATGGTGACTATTTTCTCTATTCTACTCAGATCCGGCGAACCCACTTCCATATCCTACCTACCAAAAACCCTGTCAACCAACAACAACAAACAACAGGTAGTTTTTTTTCAAAGTCTAATGTTCATTTGATCTCCGGCTTTACCTTCTCCGTCAACGATCTCAAAGGCTATGATCTCTGGCAATAATCTATGGCAACCACCTCTATCAAGGTAATTTTTTTTAGTTGTACATGTACGCCTTTTTTTTGTGAATGACAATCTCTCCCTTTGTTGGGTTGCCATAGATCTCCAGTAACGATCTATAATAAAAAAAAATTAGACTTTGAAAAAATAATTATTGTTTGCTAACAAAAAAAACCTCTCCGGTAACCCTCCAAAAAAACCCAAAATTAGATATTCGTCAACTATTGTTGGGTTACCACAAATAGTTTCTGGAGAGATAACTGCTTGCTAACAAAAAAAGCCAACGATTTGATCTCCGGTAACGATATGCAGCTTTACCCTCTCCGTCAACGATCTCAAAGGCTACGATCTCCGGCAATGATCTATGGCAACCACCTCTATCAAGGTAAACTTTTTTTGATGTACCTATACTCATTTTTTTGTGAACAATTGATCACTATTCGATAACAAAAAATTCTCTGTTCGTGTAACAAAAAATTCACTCCGGCAACTATTTGTGGGTTTCAAACAAAGGTCTGTTTGAAACCACCCCATTTTCAATCCCATTTTTAACAGTCCAATTTAATGAGCATTTTTCATGAGCATATTTTTGAAACAGGCCCAGTTTTAACTTTCATAGATTTGATGAGCATTTTTCATAAGCATTTTTTTTGTTTCTATATTTTGGTTTTAGCCCCAAACACAGGTTTCATGACCCATTTCGTCCGAATCAGACCCATTTCATACTTCCTTCTATAGATTTGATGAGATATAAATGTATACGATTTCATATATTGTTGTTGATGAGATATAATGTATACATGTGTTTTTTTTGTATTTTTTATCAACTTTGGACCAAAGATCGTTGGTTTGGGTAAGATAAGATTTATTTAGTCAATCCTTTTTTGTTTAGATCTGCTAAGAGACTACTTATTTTAGTGGGTTTGTTGGGTTCTTTTTTTTCAGATCTGTTCAGATGTTCTCATATAAGATCCTTGGTTTCTTATTTTTTTCAGATCTCTGAAAACCTCATTACTTTGAATGATTATGATTGAGATGGAGACTTGAAGCGATTATCATCTCAAAGACTATCATCACCACTCCTTTTCTTTTTTCTCAAAGGGACATCACTTATAGGTTGCTATTTTCTAACTATATTCTCATTATAGATGTTGACAATTCATCATGTTTTTAGTTGTTAAGAAACATGAAAAAAATTGTGTTTCTACTAGATTTTTTGTTTTCAATTGATTGTTTGGTTAAAAATTGTTTAATATTTCTGTGAAACACTTTTCATAGGTCCTATTATATACATTAGTAGTAGAAGTATTTGTTTCATAGAAGTATTTGTTTCGTGGAAGTATTTGGACTTTTGAAATATGGTAAGATTGGTTGTTACCCCTTAAAGCATGGTGGATAGTCCAATAAACAAAGGATACTATGCCCATTTTTTTTAAATTGACATTTTTTTTAAATCTGGTATAGTGTGAATTTGATTGATGAATATTATATATTTCGTGTTATATACGAGTTTATTTTATGAATATTATATATTTCAAGTAATTATAGCCAATTTTTTAAAAATTTCATTTTGTTTTGTTAGGGAAAGAAATTTTTCTTTTTACAATTATGTACATAATTTTTTTTGGGTGTTTTGCTATTATCAGCGTGCCTTCAGGCACGGGCATACCCTAGTTTATATATATATATATATATATATATATATATATATATATATATATATATATATATGGAGAGAGAGAGAGCAAGGGGAAAATATAAACGGGTCAGAGCTCGAGGTGTGAAAACATATTTAGAAAGTGCATTTGAATTCAAAATAATTATAAATGTACTATAACCTAATTTAAGTGGAGTCGCACTCTCCCGAAAATCCAACTCACCCCTCAACTTGAGCACTCACCTAAACATATGCACATGATCCTCAAATAACTACCAACTCTTTCTAGGGACAATTCAGTCTAACCAATGCCTAAATCCACACTGCTGTAACCCATCATCTAAAACAAATCCATAAACTTCGTATTCTAACTTATCCCACGTGCATCTAATTATATTAACTTATAAATATACATATACATATCTCCTACTAGAATTTAACGGATTCTGGTTATTAACTTACACAAGTTATTAGCATCTAAATGCTAAAACTTCTCCCAACTCTCAACATTGCACTGCGTTTTGTACGTCGGACGTCTCGCAAAGCAAAATCCAAACAAGGAACCCCCCGATACACAAGTCATTGACAATGTTGATTATCGAGATACATTATGCCCTCAATGCACGATGCATATAACATCAACTACTTAATTAAAATATTCTCTAGTTCATTCTCATAAAGCATTACTTCGCTATAAAACATAAATTTGAGTACTGAGGACTAAACTTCCCCCCACTCCCAACATTGAACTGCGTTTTGTGCGTGGGATGTCTCGCAAAGCGATATCCAAATAAGGAAGCCCCCGATACACTACTCCTTGACAATGTCGGTCGTTGAGATCCATTACGCCCTCGGTACCCCACGCATAACTACGAATATATATAAGGAGAAATAATCCCTAATCACATAAATAAGCTAATGCTCTGAATCGTCTTAGGGGTCTATAACATACTCTAGTTATAAAGCACAATCATACAACCCTAATAATCAAGTACACATAACAAACTTATCTTACATATAAATATCCAAAATCCAATCACTTATGGATATAAAATACTTCACCATCCTATCATCTTCCAGGAATTAATCGCTTTATCTCGAGTTACTATATATCGGATTATTATCACACCTCCATGGTTATAAAAATAAATCACAACATGTAGGAAGCGATCATAGTTCCGAAACTGAAAGTGAGAATGAATCATACCCAATACTTCTCATCCAGAATAAAAATCACACAATAAATAAAGGATGACTATGACATGGGGACTATACGCACCCTACTCCTCAAGCCAGGGGCCTCGCCCACATCTCACAACTTCCTATGATAGCACCAGAGGGTATTCTCACAAACTAAGTATATATATCTCATTCACACTAGATATACATACAATCAAACCATATATATACAAACCATAACACAAGGTATTTACGTCACTCCATATAGGTATACATACTCTTATAAGTCAGTGTGTCTGAAAGAAGTAAATTCATTATAAGTATGTAACTCTCGTTATACTAACCGTTACTAACTCGCATAATGTCTCATTAATCTCATACTACGAACCCTCACTTGGAACTTACTCATTCCTCACACCTATTAGCATTAATAGTCTCCCAATTCAATCAACATTTAGGATACTATTTATATCTAAATACACACCGATCACCAATCATTATCCCCAGTCCATATTATGGATCAATCGATCATACAAGTCATTAACGTTATCACATTTTTGATTCAATCCAAAATTCCAACATGGCTAAGCGCATCCTGCCTCTCTCTTATAGACACATGCCTATCTCCAAATAAAAAACTCGATGATAGTGGGATTTCCCACTAGCCTATACGGTAATCATCACTTTATTTTCTCTCGCAATAACTCAAGACAAGTCCATAATTTCATCATAAAGGAAACTCCCTAAAAGTCTCCAAAACACACGTCTTGTAAACCCAAACGAAATGGAGCCAAATTTACTTTAGAAAAACCTTGCCAAAATAAACCCGCTTCCGAATCGATTCGGCCCAAATTCAAATTGATTCGGTCAAAAGGACCTGGGAGTCTGTCTTAGGCCGAATCAATTCATCTTTGGGTTCGAATTTATTCGGTCACTCAGACCTAGAAACCTATAACATTCCGAATCGATTCGAAATGGGGGCTGAATCGATTCGGCCTGTTCAGAAGTTACGAAAATAGTTATTTTCTCCAAAAGCCAAAATTTCCAAAAATCATATTTATCATCTTCTCTCCATTTTTCTTCAACCCAAACATATTTCTAACATCAAAAATCGTTATATTTCTACCCAACAAGTTTTGAAACCTTAAATCCATATACCCACACTTCAAATACAAGATTTAACCCAAAATCTGAATTTTGACATTTTAAACCCAAAATCCATAATTGAAATCCACAAATTATGAAATAAATGATGCACAAGAATTATTTAACAAGTTTAATCACTTGCCTCAAAGTTGTAGAGTCAGAATCTTCCTCGAAATTGCATAATAGCCGAAAACCCCAAGGTTTTCTTTTCTTCTTTTCTTCCTTTCCTTTTCTCTCTCTGTCTCTAGGGCTTTCTCAATCTCAAGAATGATATTGTTATCTCACGGAGGCTTTTTAAGCCTTTACTCCAAAATACCCAACTTTAAATGATAATACACACTTTAAATGACTCGGTTACTCCAATTCGAGTCAAATGAACTACAAATATTCCGAAACCCAAATAGGACCCAAGTACAGTCATTTTGACTATCTCGACCTTCCCGGGAACGATCGCATACTCAGAATCGTCATTCAAAATACTTTCTAACATCCTCAAATTATGACCTCCATTACAAATTTAAATTTATCCATATAAACAAATATTCAATTCTCCCAAATGATTAAATTATCAGTCCTGAAAATCACGGGATATTACAGTTGCAAAGGTAATTTTAATAATAACATTTTAGAGAATTAAATTTAACACTCCTACAACTCTTGAAATGTAGATCCAAACATCATATAACAAATCAACCGCTAGGATCGATTCGCTAAATTAGTTTAAATCATAAAAATAAGATTAGAGTTGAAATTCGAAGAATTAATTTTACTTTCAGAAAAACCTATCTCTTGTTTGATTTTAAATGAAAATTAAGACTAGAATCTAAATTTTCTGTCAAAAATCATTTACCCTCTCTCGAGGTATAAATGAAAATGTAAGAGTGAGAAGTTAATCATCAAAAGGAAATTTAATTTAATTAAACTAATTAAATTCAATTAACATCAAATTAATGGATAATCCCACCCCTCGAAAGGGGATTTAGCCTAACACAATATGAAACATGATAATCAAATGAACAAAGGCAATAATATAAGTATACAAAAGAGAACAATCAAACCAAATCTCTTTGCATCCAATTGAACTCGAATCCTTGAATGAGAAGTGTACAATCATCCAATTGAGCATCCAAATGATTTTTAATAAAATATATACACTCGATTGAATCTCTCACAAATTGATCACTCACTAATCTAAAAAAAATTGAAATTAAAATAAGAAAGAAAATGAAAAATAATAAACTATACAAAAAACTAAACTAAAATACAAAAAAACTTATTTCTCTCTCAATTCTCTCTACAAATCTCTAGAATCCTCCTTTAAAACCCCACTTAGGATTTTTAGGTAATCCCCTCCCTTGTCAAATGGGACTTGGGTCTTCTTTTATATGGCATATGGAGCTAAGGGTATATTGGGTAGAGATAAGAGTGTGCATGTGGTGTGTGAGGTAAGGGAGAGGTAAAAAATCAAATTGTTAAAAGCTTATTTTCGGTATTGGGGTAAAAGGAGTTAGGTGGGGGGTAATTTTGGAATGTGGGTTAAAATGGGCATTTAAGGCATGTGGGTTTTATTTTTTTCTTGGCAGGTGATACATGGATTGGTCGTGGGTTTCAGAGGTGATTTTAAGTCTGGATAGATCGGTTTTAGGTTGGTGCTTAGGGTTTGGATTCGGGTTTAGGGACTATAATTAGGTCTAGATTTATGCTTCGAATTAGAGCAGTGATTGGATTGGAGGTCTGTATAAGGTGGGGGAATGGGTATGCACGGGTTTGATCCAAGTTTCGGTGTACGGGTTTGATCCAAGTTTCGGTTGTGGTCGAGCTCCCTTGGGTTAGGAAATTGTTTCGGGTTAGAATCGAATTTGGTTTCGGTTTCTAGGTCTCGTGTTGTGGGGATACAAGGTCGGTGTGGGTTTGACAGGTCCAGGAAAGGGTTGTGTTTTGGAGGGTGGTGACCATCCAGGTTTGCCAAAATCTCATTTTATCCAAACTCCACCTGAACCAAATCCATCTAGGAAAATTGTGCCAATGTCGATTCGTGGAAAGAATTGTGCAATATTGCCTACATAAAATTTCCATGAAATTTTTGTCGTGGAAAGAATTGTGCAATTGTGCAATATTGCCTGCAGATGAACCAAATAGAAACGTCTTCCAAGATCTGGACGAAGTTGAGTCAATCAAATCCGGAAAAGGAATAGTTGAGAATGAGGAAGACAGGTACCTATTCAAGAAAGGGACCTTATCAGAAGGACATTTATCTTTAAATGAAGTTGTTTGGAACCTATTCATCGATGGGTCATCCCGTGAAAGCGGGAGTGGAGCGGGGCTGATAGTGTTAGCACTAGATGGTACTGATATTGAATATGCACTGAGGTTGAACTTCAAAACTTCTAAAAAAGAGTCAGAGTATGAGGCATTAATAGTAGGTCTCTCCTTGGCAAAATCCCTTAGTGTTGGCCAACTCCTAGTCCAGAGTCACTCAAGGTTGGTCATCAATGAAATTCTGGGAGTGTATAAGGCCAAGGATGAAAGGATTTCCAAGTACCCGAAGAGGTAAGAATGATGCTAAAAATCTTCAGGGAAGTAAAGATGGAGAGGATACCTTGGTAAGACAATAATCAAGTCAATGCACTAAAAAGGTTGGACTCAACAATAAGGACGGAGATAAGAAGAACAGTCCCATTGAGATTCAGCTCATGCCGACCATTAAAGAAGAAGAGGTTGCCAAACCTTGACTCAACTTGAATATGGGAGCTTCATGGATGGATACTCTTATACGATACATTAGAGAGGGATACCTACCAGAGTCGAAGTCAGAAAGGAGAAAGCTGAGGTTTAGATCTTCCAAAATCTCAATTATAGGAGATATCTTGTACAAGAAGGGGTTCTACTCCCTCTCCTCAGATGCGTCCACCATTCAAAGGTTCCACACATCTTTAAAGATGTACATGAGGGCTCTTGTTCCAGCCACATATGAGGAATACCTTTAGCTAAGAGGATAATAACTTAGGGATATTGGTGGCCGACCTTGGCCAAAGATGTTGCTGCATACGTGAAGAAGTGTGATAAGTGCCCAAGGTTATCCACTATCCCTCATCAACCTATGATTGTAATTAGTTCCCTTGTCAATTTGCAATATGGGTCATTGATTTGGTAGGACCCCTGCCAAGAGCTATAAATAATTATCAATTCTTGATCGTTGTAATTGATTATTTCTCCAAATGGGTAGAGGCTAAGCCAATGATAATAATCACTGAGCAGAATACCTTCCAGTTGATCTAGAAGAACATCATATGCAGGTATGGTCTTCCAAACACCCTCATCTCAGACAATGGAGCCCAGTTCAAGAATTTTTCCTTAAACAAATACTCTAAAAGAGTAGGGCTCAAGAAGTTTTTCTCTTCTCCTGGCCGACCCCAGGCAAATGGTCAGACCGAGGTCTCAAACTGAATAATTCTTGATGGGATAAAAAAGAGGTTGAAAGAGGCCAAAGGAAGATGGACAAAGGAGGTATATGTCATTTTATGAGCCTACAAGACAACGACGAGGACACCAATGAGAGAGACCCCATTTATGATAGCCTATGGCTCAGAGGTTGTCATCCCAACAGAGGTAGGACTTACCACTCATAGAGTTCAGACCTATGACCCTCAGAGTAATGGGGAAGAGAGAAGACTTGATTTTGATTTAATGCAGAAAGAAGAGAGGATGCAGAGATAAGACTTGCAACATACCAACAGAGAACTGCAAAATTCTATAATAAAAGGGTGAAATCAGGGCCTAGAGTTGTGGGAGACCTAGTCATAAAGAAAACGTGGCAAAAGGAAAATAAGATCCATAAAAATTGGCACGACCCCTATAGGGTAGTTGATGAGGTTTTGTTTGGTACTTACCGACTAGAAAATCTTAAAGGAGAACCTTTCTCCATTCCTACGAATGTCGATCACTTGAAGAAATATTACTTATGATGTTGCAGTTCCTTATTTGTAGCATACATGTATCAGTTTTTCCCGCAATGTTGTGCTGATACTTTAGTTATATGCTTTAAACATCATTAGTTTGGTGAAAGATTTGAGGTGAAACATCATTATATAGTGACCTCAGACCTTAAACATCATTAGTTTGATGAAAATTTATGAGGGTAAACATCATAGTTTGGTGACCTCAAACCTTAAACATCATTAGTTTGGTGAAAATTTGAGGTGAAACATCATAATCTGGTGACCTCAGACCTTAAACATCATTAGTTTGGTGATAAATTATGAGGGTAAACATCATTATATGGTGACCTCGCACCTTAAACATCATTAGTGTGGTGAAAATTATGAGGGTAAATGATATAGTATGGTGACCTCAGATCTTAAACAACATTACTTTGGTGATAAATTATAAGGGTAAACATCATAGTTTGGTGACCTCAGACCTTAAACATCATTAGTTGGGTGAAAATTTGAGGTGAAACATCATAATTTGGTGACCTTAGACCTTAAACATCATTAGTTTAGTGATAAGTTATGAGGGTAAACATCATAGTTTGGTGACCTTGGACTTTAAACATCATTAGTTTGGTGAAGATTATGAGGTTAAACATCATAGTTCAATGACCTCAGACCTTAAACATGATTAGATTGGTGAAAATTAGGAGGTAAACATCATAATATGGTGACCTCAGACCTTAAAAACATTTAGTTTGGTAAAAATTATGAGGGTAAACATCATAATTTGGTGACCTCAGACCTTAAACATCATTAGTTTGGTGATAAATTATGAGTGTAAACATCATAGTATGGTAACCTCGGACCTTAAAAATCATTAGTTTGGTGAAAATTTAAGAGGTAAGACATTTTAAGAATAACATCGTAAGAAGCAATAGAATATGAAGAAGATTGGACTAACGATTGTCATTAAAAATATGATTTAAAAGTCAGGGGCATCAAGAAGCCATCAGAAGTTCATAAAATTTAAGAGGTACACACAAGAAGGGAAATGAAAACTACAATTTGTAAAAGCTTCACAAGAAGAGGGCTTATGTCTCTACCGCTGCAGTCATTTTGTCAAGGCCGACGTTCATCACCTCAGCACCATCATCATAATGGGTAGCATCTTCAGTCCCAGTGACCTTTAGGGGAGTAGTCTCGGCCGAAGAAACATTAGCCTCCTCAACTTCCTACAAGGCTTGAGTAAATCGAGGATCTCTAAAGCCAAGACCCACAAAGTCTGAAGCATCCAAGCTCACAGAATCTTTCTCCTTAGTGGTTTCCCACTTTGATACACTTCTCTAGATATTCTAAGCCAAAACTGAAAAATTCATCAAAGACCTTATAGTCTTCAATGGTCTTCTTTACAGCATCTTCTAAAGTAGCCCTAACTTCAACATCATCCTTAAACTGGAGGGCATCATCCTCGGCCTTCAGAGCTATATCATGGTCCTTCTTGAGCTTGGATATGTCATTGTCCCTCTACTTGACAACTCCCTATAGCCTTTCAACCTCTACATTCAAAGAGGCTTTAACTTTCTCAGCTTCTTAACCCTTCTCAATAAAGGGAATCTTCTTCGGAGTCCTATCAACAAAGTGATGGAAAGATAACATGCCCTGTAGAAGAAGGTCATAGGTAAGAATATATGAGGTACAATCTCTAAAAAGTTGAGGTTACACTTGTGAAGAGAAAATGATCAAATTAGAAAAAACTAGTTCCTGAATGGATATGTGGAGAGCAAACTCTCCCAGCAACAGGACGTCCAAAGAACATAAGAAATGCTTGTCATCTTCAGTCATTATTGTGCCAATAGCATCGAGATACTTCAGACTATGGCCGATCAAGATGTCATTTCTTTTCAGTTGAGAAAGACGAGCAACTAAGGCATCGTCTGTCGGGATGGGGATATCATAATCCCCGTCCTGAGCCTTACTCTGCCTCGTATTCTCTGGGTCAACCATAAACTCCCTTTTTTATTAGCGTCGACAAAGGATGTTCTGACATTCTTCTTGGTGGCAGGTGGGGTTACATTTTTTCCACCCCTCTTTTCCATCAGCTTCATAAGATCGGGTGTAGACATTTCCCAAAGGTCGTCTGATATACCTATTGGGCGCTCTGTAAAGGACAAGTCTCTGAGTTAGTCAGTCAGAGATATAAAACATAAGAGGTGTAACTTGTGTAAGAGAAATTAATACCTACGAAGCTCTTCCAAAGGACCACCCCCTAAACCTGTCTGAGATAGATAGTAGGGGGTCATCAGGTGTTCATATTTAACAAGCCGACCCTTCTCGCCCTGACTGCGAAGGTCTTCAACATTTTTATAATTGTCTTGGATAAGTCCAGGGTCAACTTTGGTATAAAGTGAGACCTTCCCCCATCTTAGAGGGGTCCTTGGAACCGATGCTCCAGAGGCCTCACTTGAAATAAATTTCCATGCCCCAGAAATAAAGAAATATCGAGGTTTCCAGTTATGGTTCGAAGTTTGGGTAACCAATATTATTTTCTTCTCTGATTTACTGGCAAAGGAGGGGTAATAGCTAGGGTAGTTTTTAGCAGAGTAGGGCACATAACAACCAGTGAAAACTTTGAGTGGTGGACAACCCTCCAAAGGATAATGGCCCCAATCATAACCCTTCAGGCATTTGGGGATAGTTGGGAAGGGGCAAGATTTATATGGGAGAGTATAACTCTGATGGAAGGGTGGATAGGAAGATGAAAGACTAATTTGAACATCTTCTCATAAACACATATCTCTCTATCTCGGCCATCAAAGTCCCTCTCATCCCTAAGAGGTTTCCTAAGGATGATGGAAGAATTTATGAAATAGAGGTGCCTAAAAGTAAGAAGGTTGTATTTGCTTATGGTACTCCCATACTCGGCTGCCTCAGATGTATCAATATCACTCTCCTCAACATCATCATCATCCCAGAAACATCGGCCCGAGCAGGTGTTAGAGCACTACCAGGAAACCTCTGAGAAAATTCTCCCCCAGTGGCAGTCAATAGGGGCATGTCCTCAATAGGAGGTGGAAGTGCCACACTTGGCCCTATGATTTCAAAATCAAAAGAAATATGTGAAGTGTTAGCACATTGGTGTGATGAGGCACGACTTGAAACCTCGACTACCTTAGGAACCTCACCTTGCCTAGGAGGGTATTCCATAGCCTTTTGAGAAGAGTCTACAAACATGGGGTCTGAGGAGGATGACTCAGACTCAAATATTGGTGTTGGATCCTCAGGAACCTCTGTAGGTTTAGTAGGATTGACTGGCTCAGGGTATATAACCTTCAGGGGTGGAGGAAAGATGGGTAAGAGAGGAAAGGCCTCAGCCCTACGAGCTTCCTCTTAGGCTATATCTATTTGCCGAATCTTCTCGAAGGTCTTCTCACAAAGAGATGAGAACTATTATATGAATTGGTACAAGGGTCTGAGCATAAGTGAGACGACACTACACTTAGGACTCAAACCACAAACAGGTACACAACTTAAAAGAACATAAACTCAAGATCAGAAAGGGAAAGTTAGAAAGTTTCAAATGAAGAACTTTAAGAACTTTAAGAACTTTCAAGAATAGGGTCACCGGAGAAGGTGACCGAAGGTTCATCAAAAACCTAAAGTAGGGTTGTTTGTGACTAAAACAACCTCGGAGCTACCTACAACTATCCCAAAACCACCTAATCACTATAAGCCTATCCTAATAACCATTGGTCAGTGGTGCAAATCCTTACCGAAAAAGAAAAAGTTCATCAAAAACTCAGAAATGATGACATTGTAACTAAAAATGGAAAATAGAGGTGTAAAATAATACCTGGCTAGTCGCGAGAGAGATAAGAAGAGGTTTGGGAGCAAAGAAAACGCTGAATCATAGCATCAATGTAAGGCTTGAAGGGAGAGGAAGTTGCAAAAGTCCTAGGCGAGGTGATGAGAATCTTGTGATAACCATCGGCAAGGTCGTCTTTCATAAGTTCCGCCCCTCATACACCAACCTCGGCTGGCCATCAACTGAGGTCAGTAAAGTCTCATGATACCAATCAATTAGCATTGTCATCATCGATCCCAACCGCATTATAGCTACCTCATACCTAACCTTGGCCAGTCCTCCTGGCCGAGGTCATCATGGATATGACAAGAAAAAATGTCTGTCGGACTACACCAACCTCTTACTCGCCCAGGTCGAGGTTACAACCATTAAGGACATAAGGCTGAGCTATGCAAGTATATGTAAGGTGTGGAGCACGTGAAAAAATTAGTTATAATCGAATCATTCCCGTCATATGAGGGAATATTGAGGTCATCATTATCTACATAATATAATCCAAGTGTCATTCTCGTACTGGCTTGATCCTCATGCACATGATCATTGCATGCTTGTGGGGTATATTACACCCCCCAAGCACGATATATAGAGGTCATCCTCTACCTTATAAAGGGGATCTATAATTGCAACCCTAGCTAAAACTCTGTTGGTTTACACAGTAGAGATAGAAAGATTGTATCTATGGCCATTAGTGCCTTCATCTAGTGATATCTACTATATATACACTCTTATGCTACCATTGTTATCACCAGTTCTATCTTGTCAACACCTTACCCAGTGGTGCTATTTACAGCATCAGCAATCATCATACCTCTAACCCTGCCAATCGATAGGTGACCCTAAACATAAAACCGATTAGCAGGGAAATGGACCTGCTAATGGGTAGTCTTATGCATATATTTTCAAAAAAATGATTGTTGAATGCAATTTGTAAATCCAAATTGCACACATGGTATACTATTAGAAAGGTAATTCAGATGCTTTTAAGATTCCTTTGGGCTGCTCCCGAGTCTGAGAGTTGACTTTAGGTGAAACGAGGCTCGAAAGCTCCCATCGGTCCTTTGGAAAAAACAGTGTCGAACTATAATGGATCATTCTTCTAAACTGTAAGTTAGAATTTCATACGAGGTGGACCTTTGGAAAGGTTATATGAGGTACTTCGATGCTACAAAGAGCTTCGCTTGGTTCGGAGAGTTGACTTTGGTCAAATGGGCCCCAAAAGTGCCTGATAACCTTTCAAAGTAAAATGGTTCATAGTTTGTATAGTAAAGATGATTGGTTCACGAGGTAGACCATTGGAAAGGGTATTTAGTTCCCTTCAAAGATTCATTCATTCTCGTTCGAGCGGAAGAGTTGACTTTAGTCAAACGGAGCTTGAAAGCGCCCAATGGTCTTCAGATCAGTTTTTTAAGGAAAATGGATCATCTATCCGAATGGTTATATCGTTTGATGCATAGGGTTGATCGTTGGAAAGGGTTTCAGTGCCCTTTGATATTCATTAAGATTTCTCTCCTACGATGAAGTTGACTGGGGTAAAATCAGGGCCTAAGAGCGCCCGATGGCCTCTAAATAAATTTTTGATAGTAAAATGGTCCATTTGTTTAAAATGTTATGCCATTTCGCACATGAGGTTAGAGCCTTTGGAAGATTCATTGAGATTTTGATCTGACAATTGAGTTAACCAGAGTCACACGGGGCCTGGGAGTGCCCGTTGGCCTCTAGAATGGTACTCGAAGTATAACATAGGGTTTATAGTGAATTAGGGAGGTGATAGGGACGTAAGGAGAGACTTAGGGGGTTTCTAGAATGTGTGTCTATAGAGTCCCTCGATAGGTGAGCTGGTAATAAGTGAAAGGCATTAAATAGACACCATACTTGCTCGAGTTGCTTTCCATGAAGGATTTTTTGCCTCCATGTGCGACTCCTCCCATTTAAGTTGCGAAATCTTTGGAAGAAGATTCTATTTTTTCCCCTTGTGTATTTGTCACCCGTATTATCCAAATCCCTCATCCTCCCTCCAAAATTTTTAATTGGGGATGGTTCATTTCTTACGCCTTACACATGCTTTCCGTTGTTCAAACATAATTCTTATTTTTCATAATGTATGCATGAAAGTGAGGGTCCCCCGTTGATCCTCCAAAGTCAAATAATTTTTTGGGTGGACCTTAAAAAATTTAGACTTCTAGTGTATAGTTAGTTAGAAGTCCAACTTGTAGGTTGTAAATAGTTTGTTTTTATTTTTCTTATCTTTTTTTCTTACTTTTTTATCTAGTGTAATTAGTTAAGTTTTGGTTACTTCTTTTTATTATGCTTGGTACTAACATGTTTTGTAGAATCATTGGACTTATACTTTCATGATATCGCCCCATTTTGGGTAATATCGCTCTTTTCCTTTCTTAACTTGGTTCTTAATTTATATTGAGGACAACGTCAGGTTTTAAGTTAGGGGGTGTGGGATATTCTATTCGTTCTTTGGTAGTTTGTTTGATTGATTATATGTTATTCCCAAGCATACTTTTCATGTGGAAAAATAAAAATTTCACAAATATTTTCTTTCTTTTTTCTCCTTTATTGGGCATTTTGCGTTTGTTTTCGATGATAAATTTTAATAATTGCCTGGTCCAATAGACAACTTAACGATTCATGTTCTCGATTTTAGAAGTTATTAGACTTCAATCCCCATATAATTTATATTATGAATAACTTCACGAATTAAACTTTAATCCCATGAGCAAATTCAGTTTTCTTGCTTATTGATTTGGTTTAAGAATTTTATAACTTGGTAATCTTTCGTTGCATTTTATATACTTACACCGAATAATATTGGAGACATATCTTCATTTGTAAGTGTATACACTATTCTTTCTTCTTTGAAAACTTTAAATTCGTCGGTAATCTCTTTACTCTTTCATTGATCGTTCATTAATTGAGTTCATTTATGAAATGTATTACTTGAGCATGATTTTCAAAGTTTATTTTGATTCGTGAATTGTGTAAATTTTAGGAAATGATCATAGGTCATCCTTGTTATATCACCCATATTAGCCTTAACCTCACCTTATATGTTTTCCCCAGTCAACCCCTTTGAGCCTAAACATTAGCCTTTTGTTTCATTACCCAAAATCCCATAATTAACTCCGTATTGGAGTTTTAAACCATACATATTACCTTCCATGCCTTTTTTTGGAATGTTGTTTGGGATTGAATGATGTTTTGAAGTTTGGTTTCAATTTAAGCATGTGAAAAGAGTGAGAAAAGAAAAAAAAGTGTAGTGAAAAAGATAAGAAAAAGCGAAAAATGCAAAATAAAACAAAAGAAAATGTTAGAAAAAGAAGAAAAGAAAAAGAAAGAGAAATTTTGTGGATGATGTATATATGTGTTCAATAAATCCTTGTCGCTCTCCAAATTCATATCTAATGCTTGTTATGGATGTTATTTTCCAATTTTGAAATTTCCCATAATTTCCCATTATCTCGAGTTTTTCATATATGAACATTTTGAATCCGTACATATTTCCTTCGTTTCATAACCAGAACCTAACCTACATTACAACCCTATACAAGTCCTATGTGATCATTGGGTGAGTTCAATTTAAATGTTTAAATAGTTTTGATAATCGGTGAAAATATATTTCGCCTCTTTTAATGGCGGGATCTTTCATTGAGATTACATGTTTTTCATTTTCTATATAGCGTTCTTCATTAGTGACTTATGTAGGGCCTAGTTTCCATTTACATTCACTCTTTATGCCTGCATGTTCCGTGTGTTACCTCCCTATTTCGAGTGAATTCATTTGATGAGTGTAATGACCATGAGGATTGAATATATGCATGCTTTAATGTTATTTATCCGGTTTATATAAGTTTTTGCCAAATCATATTTTGCATTTGCTCTCCCTCTCACTTTTAAAGTTTCAATTCTATGAGGTGCATTCAACCTAATAATAACAACGGACTTTAGCTTAAATTCATTCAATATGCTAATAACAAGTTTGAAATCTTGTTCGTTATTGTTGAGTATGTCGCATGTTGGGTTGGGCATATTTTAAGGAAACTATTTGATCTTTGTGGGTTTCATCCCTAAAAATCCTCACGAGACGACATTCATCCAGGCATATTACATATGCTAAATACAATCGTTCGCCCGCAAAAGTGGCCTTTATCTTTTTATCCATTTTGTACTATCTCTTGTCTATGGTTTACTTGTAGTTCTTGTTGTTTCCTATTTCATTGCTAGGGACTAGCAATGTGTAAGTTAGTGGGCGTGATATGACGCAAATATTACGTATTTTACCCGTTAACCTACGCGCTATTAGCCCCTTCAATTATCTGAATCCATATATTTATGACCGTTAACTAGACAACCTCAAATTTCTATATTAACATGCTTTGCAGGAGTTAATTGAGATTTTGTAGGTAATTAGGTACTTAATATGGAGTTTGAACGCATTCCAAATACGTTTCGTACAAATCTGCATGCACAAGGGCAATTTGAACATTTTATAGCTTAGGCATGTGGTCCAACATCTCCACGAAAGTTGTTTCTCCCTGAGAAAGCTTCGTGTGGCCGTAAATGATGCACAAATCCGATCCCTAATGAAGAAGTTACGAGACTTTTAGCGCAAGAGATCCACAAACAAACAAAATCAAGGGAAGAAAAGAAGAAGCATGGGAGAATGACCTGATGGATGGATCGATCGATCCTAATCGTCGATCGATCGAATCCTTCAATTTTTCATTTCGCAGAAGATAGTGGGTTGTGACCTGTTCGATTGATCAATTGACTCTAGGGGTTGATCAATCGACCCTTTTGTTTTCTCTGAGATTTTTTTCTTCATTTCTTTTCCCTTTTCTTTTCTATTTCTTTTCCCAACTTACTATTTAAGATATTTTTTTGTTGTAATAAAGATATAATTAGTTTTAGTTAGGTTTTTCTTTGTTTTCTCTCTGGGAGCTAGGGTTTGGAGATAAATTTGGGTGTGGCATTTTCTCCCTCCTAGGGTTTGCTCGTATAGTGGGTTTACCCATTGCGATTGTGTAAGAACACTATTTATTGTCTTCTCTATTTATTCAATCTTCCATTTCTTTAATTACTTGCGTTATTTATTGCTTTCTAGTGTATATTTATTTCTTGCATTTATTACTTGTCATTTACCGTGATTTATATCTAGTTTAGTCTAGGGTGCGATTAATTGAACGCACCTCGCGTTTGATATGTTGCTTTCCTTTGGTGATGGAGATTATCTGTTTAATTCGATGGGGTTATTCTAGTTATTAAGCCTATGAGATTTAACGGGGTATATCATGTATGCTCTATATTTATGACCTTTCGCACGTAACATCAGGAATATTACGCCAAATTCTTATTAGGCTCTTATGATGATTTAGGGTGTGACAACTGTGGATTTAATTAATTATCGAAACAAGACCCGATCTTAATGAATTCGTAGTCCTGTGTAACCATTTATGTGTGTTAAACCGAGGTAAGGGATATAAGTCGCGTCCTATATATGGCTCTGACCCGTCTGTTGCATTTACTCTCCCTTTTGCAATATATATATATATATATATATATATATATATATATACAGGTGCCCAGCCACAGGGACACCGATTCTAGATACTTTGATGGTTTGTCGAGCTGCAGCTATTGTAGAAGTTGCGGGTCATTGAGATTAGATGCTTCTCTTAGTTCATTCAGTTCCTAGTTCAGATATCTCAGTTCAGTCATGTGTCTCCCATTCTCATTAGTGGAGTTGTACTCAGTTTACTTTGTAGTTATTTTCAATTGTATTGAGCATTTATTATGGTTTGGTTTGTGGCTTGAATTGAAGGATTTTTATCCAGTCTTAATTATTTAGTAATTGATTCATCCAGCATTCAATTCTTGTATATGCTTTATAATTGCATGTCCAGAAATTAAGTAAATTAATTGGTTTCAAGTTAAATTGGAAAATGTTTTGACATTAGCTTAATTAAATGTTAAGTAATTAATTGGATTTAAGTTTTCGGCAATGATGCTAAGAATGAACCAATCGAACATTCTGTTATAAATTTTATAGAGGACTGATCCCCCGATATTTAATTGGGCGGGGTATCACAGGTGGTATCAGAGCATCATGTTCTAGTGTCCTTTAGGATCTGTACGACTTATTACATTTCAGCTTAGCGTTCTTTGATGTAGAGACTTACTATAGGATTGTTGTATTCCACTGCGTATGCGATTCACGCTCTCCTGCGATTTAGTTTAGTAAATCCAATTCACATGCGAGAGTTATTGGACTTTCTACTCCGAATAATATGGGACGATGAGCGAAGGCCGTTGGCGGGACTGCAGGAGGAGGAAAATAATTGAAAGTTGTGAAGCATTCGAGGAATGGTAACAGTGGTAGAAGTCACCAAAAGTAATATCTAAGTGTGATGGGATAATGGAGGGAGCTAATCCAAAGGAAATAATCTAATGTAGAGTGTAGTGACACTCAGAATTTTTAATTCATAAGAAATTTTTCTAACTCAGAGAAATAAAAAAGAGTAAAAATAGTTAATCAGACTAAGATATTGGGTACGGGTTGACCATTTAAAAATTTTCATCTTCTGGTCATACAGAGATATAAAAGAGATGTTCAACTTATCACCACTAGGTCGGTAGAAACCGACCGTAAAGGATGAGTTAACTTGGTAAGAAAACTTCGTAACCGAATTAGGAGTCACGGAAGATAAAAAGGGTCCGTAAGTTGCAATGGACTCATGGGTAGAATACCATAGGGTGAATGGGAGGTGCGACTAAGGTGACTAGTGTCAATGTCATCAAAGTATATGTTTATTAGAATATGTCAACGCCCCAGAAGAAAGGGAGCCAATAGAGTTGTGATACCTAGCCGAAGGGCAAGGTTGAATTCAATAGTATTAGTAGAATATCACCAGAATGTATACCCAGTGGGGGAAACCTATTTAAATGATATGATTAAATCTTAACGAAATGGTGATGGATTCAGTTATGACCAGCATGTCGACCATATGCCCTATAGAGCGTAAGAAACAACGAAAATAACAACTGGGGTCCTAGAGAAGGACATTCCAACAAGTCCAGGAGGACCAGTGAAAGGGAAATTACCCTGTATGTAGAGATAAGGGTTACTAGTATTGAATGTGATCACTTGAGAAGTGAATTTGATAATATGGAGAGTAATAAACTGTGCCTGTAAGGCATATCAGTTGGAGAAGTAAAATGTGAAGTGTAGGAATTGGGTCAAGAGAATTGGGCCCAGTAACTAGTAACCCGAGAGTAGTGGGTCTAATCAGGACCAACGTAGTCCTCAGTAACTGTAGCATACCATATTTTAGGGTCGAAGGGGCTAAAATTGGGGTATGCAATCGTACTTGTGAGGAAAAAATGATTTTTGGGTTTATTTTGAGGGAAAGAGGAATATTTTTAGTATTTATGTTTTTCTTTTTGAAAAGGGAAAAATATTTTTGGTATACTTTGAAAAGGGGGAGAAAGGAAAAATCTTGTGCATGGTTATTATTATTAGGTTCCACTTGTATTATGCTTTCATATGATGCAAGAAAAATGTTGGATAGGACCCAAGCCTGGGAAAAAATAGGGTACGTGATGCTAGATATGCTTTGACTTATTTTCAGATTCATGGTTAGGGTCTTGTTTTAAAAATGGTCAAAATAGCACAAAAAATGGCTGGTAAGGCGACCTAAAATTTTGACAGAGTTTTGCTATATAACTGGCAAAGTAGGTATAAATGTCCTAAGGTAGACTCTTATATAAGGATGATGCAATTGGTTGGTTAGTGGAAAGGTTTCCCCCTCTGGCATGACTTCCACGATATACCTTTTGCCAATAAGTGCAATCATTCATCAATATGTGTGGATAAGCCATTTGATATACCTGAGTGTACGTGAATCGCCTCATGATATACCTCATGGAGAAGGTACGTGTGAAAGTGAATTTGATATACTCGATGTACATAAATGATTTCCATGCTATATACACCATGTCGTGAGTTTGGTAAAGAAGTACGATACGGGGGAACCGTTCGATATACGTCGACGGTACTATGCCAATGGAAGGTGGGAATCATATCACTTAGGTTAGACATGCCCGCATGATCGATAACAATCACGAGACAAATTTTTGGTCAATATTGCAATGCTCAAGTGACGTAGTGTGCAAGAATACATTGGTCTTAATTAATATTTTATGGAGCAGCTTATGTATGCTAAGCGAGAAATAATACTACCACTACGAGGAAGAGCATAAGATATACAAGTAGTATGGGATAAAGGGGAATAAGCATGGAGAATAAAAATAGTATATGGATCATGGAGACTATACAAGACATGTTAATAGATACAAGGTGTGTGAGAAATATGTGCAAGGTGGGATAGTGACATGTGTATATGTGTGAGTGAAGGAAATATGTGGATATGTACAAGTGATATGAATTTGGAAGTGTAAGCTAGTGAGACTAAGCATGGATATCTATAAGTTGTGTGTGAAACATGTTAATTAGCGTGAAGCTATATACAAGTGATAAGAATGTGAGAGTGTGTGCCAGTGTGACTAAATATGAGTATCTACAAGTGGTATGTGAAACATGGTGACTATAAGTGAGTAAATGGTGAAACATGTGATAAGAAGATAATATAAACATCATGATAGGACCAAGGCATATATACAAGATGTAAGTACGAGAGTAAGGAGAACATATAAGTGGGGGAATATGTACACATGTATAAAAGTAGAATAGAAAAATAAATAACACCCATGTGAAAATAGAGTCCAATCCTCTAAGAATTTTCCCTAATGGAATTATCATTGTGGCTATCCGGGTTGAATTCCTCTAACACGGGTCGACCCTAAAATCAAAGGGGAGGGAAAACCATAGAAACACTACACCAAATACTGCGAATGGTCATGATAAAGGGGTCACGGCTCACAGTCGTAACCAGTTGGTCACGGCCCAAAATCGTGACCAAATGCAAAATGGGCATGACAAAATCCATAACTCGATGTGGTCACGGGTCATCTTGTATGTGGTCACGGCTGTAGACCTTGACTCCTATGGGTCACGTCCCTAAGCCGTGACCCCTCCGTGACCATTATGATGCCAATCTTCCTTCTAATTTTAGTCATGGATATAGTCATGGCCCTTAGTTGTGACCACAAACCCCAATACACAAGGAGATGGTCACGGCTTAAGTCCGTGACCATTAAATGATATGAGTCACTACTTTTGACTGTGACCATGATCGTATTTCCACGTCGACGTGTTAAGAATAAATGGGTCACGCCATATGGTTACAATCCTAAGCCGTGACCAGAGTCTTTATACTTAAAAAACACAGAACAATTTTTCATTTCTCTCGAAAACTTCTAAACCCTCATTTTCCCTCCCTCTCTCCGGCGATTTCAACTCTCTCCTTCTCTCAATCTCAATCTCAAAGGTAATCTCAATCTTCTCCTTGTTATTTATTTCTGTGCGTGTGTATTTCTTTGTGTGTGCATATTTCTCTATGTGTGTATACGTGTGTATATACGCGCGTGTGTGTGTGTGTATGTAGGTGCGTATACATTATCATTGTTTGTATTGTGTATATGTATGTGTATACTATAAACGTGTATGTGTGTGTGTATTCTAGAAAAAATACATATATATGACTAATGTTGGTTTAAGTTTCAAACTAGGGCAAATTTTAATTTTATGGATATTGTTGGTTAAATTTCTAACTAGGGAAAATTTTAATTTAATAGATATTATTGGTTTTAAGTTTGGGGCTGAAATATAAAAAAATACATCTCTATTAATATTGATGCTAAATTCGGGATTAATTTTAGAGGCTTTGTAAAATTAAGTCCAAAAACTGCATAATCCATAGGAATTATTGGCTTAAATGACAAAAGTTGTAAGATGACAAAAGTAGTAAAATGCATGATTTAGGATTTATTTTAGGAATTGATAGCTTAAGTGACAAAAGTAGGTATTCAAAACCTAAGAAATTAACGGTTGATGATTCATTAGAGCCATAATTTATAGGAATCATATTCACGCCCTCATACATAATAACTCGTTAATGATTCATTAGGGCCATTATTTATAGGAATTATAATCATGGCCTGATTCATTTTTCTCAGGAAACATGAGTCATGCTGTTACTTAATGGCAACAAGAGTGGGAAAGGTTGCAATTGGACAGCACGCATACATCTTTCATTAATGAGCCTCAATTAGTGGGTACTCCAATTTATTGGTATGGGAATAGGAAGATCGAACAATTTAACTACCTTGTAAACTGTGGAGTTCATCTCCAGCAACAGTACTTGTTCGATTATTTTATGTTTTCCCTGCCAGAAGGTTAGGATGAAGTTGTACAATATATATTTCGCGTACATAATCCCGATAGACCATTGACCTTGCTTACACGGTTAGAGAAGGTAGAAAAAAAATCACCCATTATGGATAGAATTACGTACAAAGGGAATTGACGAAGACTGTGATGTCTCATGACATATGCACGTCAAACTCAATCTTGCCAATAGGCTGAAGAGGATGAGATTTCGAGTTCACGTCGCTGACATCTATTCCTCCATTAAAGATACGCTTCCTCCTAATTAGCCACGTGCAAAAATCCATAGGTTTTTAAAAACAAATCCCGACTGGATGGACATCAGACACATTGAACTTTTATTAAAGTCTTGCCATGAAAAGGTAGATTATAATATACGGTCAACAAATTTATTTGGTTAATTATAATTTCATATTGAACTTTGAGATTATGAATCTATCATTATAGATACACATTGAGTTTTATTATTTTTTCTAGAAAATATCGGGGGGTAATGGAAATAAAGCTCCAACTGAGGACATGGCACAACCCACAAGAAGAATTCTCATCACCAATTGGTGACCAATACACATCTCCGCCAGAAATACACTCCACTACTCCGAGTTGTAGTAGACAAGGTACTCCTAATAATCCAACAGACACGCCCAACGCTCCTGAACCTGCCAGTTCAGTTGAGAAGAAGCCCATTGGGTTCTCTCAATAGGGAAATAACCCCACAGAAGATAAGAATCACGTTCAATAATTTCAAGCCAAGTGTTTATCCTTGA
Organism: Sambucus nigra; assembly: GCA_949130495.1. NCBI lineage: Eukaryota > Viridiplantae > Streptophyta > Magnoliopsida > Dipsacales > Adoxaceae > Sambucus > Sambucus nigra. The sequence goes on along the minus strand of OX422211.1, from coordinate 17,511,197 downwards.
CAAAAATGAATGTGCAAGTGGGAAGAGCTGACAATTGGAACCTCGTATATAAAGCTATTAAAGATGACATCTACGAGCAACTCAACAAACAATTTTCATTTTCAATAAGCTCAAAAAATAAAGCTCTTTCTTAGGTTGCTGAACAACTCCGAACATGTCGGAGAAACATTAGGCAATAGCATTTCCTTAAGGGAGCATCGAGCTCTAACATTTTGGCACTCAAAGAGAAAGTTCCTTTAAACGTTGAGATGCCAATCGGTGAATGAGATGATTTTTTGGAAAATGAGGCGAAGGACTCGAAAATGCTACAAAGGGAGAAAAAATGATCAAAAAACTGATGTCCAGTGGATTGGCTCGAAATCTTATGAATATTTGAGGAACGAGTGGTTGACCAAGACAAAAGGCACCCCAGATAAAGGAAAGACACCAAATATGGCCAACTTGTACGTGCATGCCAGACGAGACAAAGATAATAAATTCCTTCCTCACTTGGACAAGACTCTAGAATCAATAGATTATATTAGTAGTCCATTGGATTCAAGACCGTTCGACGACATTGCCAATAATGCCCTCGCATAAACCCTTGGGAAGGACCATGGAGGGAGGAGGAGAGCTTTGGGGTCACATATGTAAAAAATAAGATTCGAACACTATGCCCCTATAGTGGACGAGCTTTCTTCTGTTAATAAGCATTTTTCACCCAACGATGAACGTTATTCTAGGACTGAAGTGGAACGCCCAACGATGAACGTAATTTTATTGATTTTTATTTAAGGGATTAATTAAATTAAATGAGAATTAATTGGGAATTAATCCGTACATAAATACTAACGAGATGTGAGTTAGTATTAGATTATGATGTAAAAAATTGAATATTTCTGAGTATATATGGTAATATATGAGTATTAAAAATATTTAAATTGTCACGAGGCAGAAATACGACAATTTGGGAAATTTAGTTAGAACACGCGTGTCAGTCACGTCAGGAACGAATTTATTTAAATTAAAATGTAAATTATATTTTTATCAACCGAATGATCATTTTGAGTGCGCTAACGCATCCGGAAGGGTCGAAATAGTCAGAAAACACTAGCCGGGGGTTTAGTTTGGGTCCCGGAGCATTTTTAGGCCAAATCGGCAACCAAGAAGGGTATTTTGGTAATAATAAAAAAAGGAGATTAAAACCCACGAATTTTTTAAGTAAATTAAAGATTATTAAAAGAGCCACTAAGGCCATTATCAGCCAAAAGTGAGAGGGTGGGCTATGGAGGTTTTGAGAGAAGTTATAAGAGAGGCTAGAGGGTCTATACCAAACCATCTCCCCATCACCAAAAATTGGAAAGGATTTGTGATCGGAAAGAGGAGAGAATCAACCTTGAATCATCGACAACAATCTGAAGAACGAATCTAAGGCAAGTGATTTGATATTTTTAAGTGCATTGAATATTTCTTCCATGTTTAGTGTAGGAATTGTTTTGTCTTGAATGTTTTGAGGAAAACATAATGAAATTGTTGTTGAAACTCTAAATTTGGGTTAGGGATTTGCATGTAGAATGACTATAGGATAATTTAGTATCCAAAAACTTAAATATGATGATTTAAAAACAGATTTATGATGAGTAATTAGGCATAATAAAATTCTGGGTTCATGTTCATAGGATTTGGGGTAAAATTTGGGGATTAATGATAATTGCATGTTGATTAGGAGGATTTGACCCCAAAAATATGTTAAGAAGTGACCTAAAGGGACTTAGAGAAATTTAAGAACATTAAAATGCTATTGGGATGATCTTAGGATGAATTTAAATAAGAGAAAAAGGAAGAAAACGAGTTGGGAATTTTCTGGGCGTTTGCTGCCATCTCGATAGAAGACCTGCCCAGGTTGTTCGAACGAGACTTCTAACGAGATGACAGTACCACTTCTAACGAGTTGGTAGTTCGTTCGAAGTCATTTCATTTGAATGACACTCATTCGAACAGCCTCGTTCGAACGAGATTTCTAACGAGTTGACAGAATGGCCTTTTAGGCCTGATTTTATTTCGAACCTCCAGTAGACTTGTTTAATCGAGTGTTAACCTTTCCTTGTTGACCAGTAGGTATAGTTGTGAAGATTTGAGTACGTTGAGGAGAAAAACATAGAATTTTATGGTAAACCGTATGACAATTATGGGTTAGGAAATAAGTACCTAAAATTTACGACGTGAGAAGGGTTGTTAGCTTTTATGTATTATATTCGGGGACTTGTAAACGTGTAACATTTAATGATGGTATAGAATTGAGAAATATACCTCTATTACTAAGATAAAATATCTAAGATGTGTGAATGCTTAGAATATGTGTTTATCTGTGTATAACATACCTACCATACTTGCTATCACGGAGGTCGGCGTTCGATCAGGGCCATCTAATCTTTGTGTGCCTACGGGGGGATTTAGTTTGGTACCTCGAGGACATAGGTCAGAGAAGGACTTATTGAGAAGTTAATAAGTCTGTTGATCATGGGAGCGTATGTATGTGCGTGACCCATGTGATGTGAACTATGTTCACCTCCATTATGCGTGATTGTTGTTTATTGAAAATGATTCCTGAGAGATTCGGAATACGTGGTCCTTATGTACGTGATGTACCAGGATTGGATAGCAGAGTATGTGTGCACCACAGCTTAGTCTCGGGGTGCCAGTATTGTATATTTATGATGAGAATAATATACTGCTAATTAAAATGAATTGTTACGTATAAATGTAAGTGTGAATAATAGCAACATTTTTATAGAGTTAAAAATGGAAAATCTCTAGTGATTAGCATGATTACTATGGGAACTAAGAACAAAAGTAAAACTCTATTTTTAAATTAAGATGTAGGGACTTAAATCGTGAATCGTATAGAAATGTTAAATTGTGTATTGGAGTAGTTAGATATGGAAATAACTAGAACGGGTACGGGTACGATATGAGTGCACAATTAGTCGAGAGGTGAGGAACTCAGGTGAGTGCACGCACTATCATGTACTTTATATATATTGTTTAATTATATTAAACACTTGTTGCATTTTAAACTGTTATGACAATCGGGCTCTGACCCGTTTGCTTTCAAATCTATTTTTTTTCAAACCCTTTTTAGGTGCCCAGTGACAAGGACACCAAGCACAGTAGTTCCATTTCGGTGACGTGCTATAGTTGTTGTGGAAGTTACAGGACCTCGATAATAGATGCCTCAACTTTCTATCTTGACTCTACTTCAGCCTTGTTCATCTGTAAGGCATGTCGCCCCTTTACTTTTAGAGACATCTTACTTACTCAGTTTTTGTTTCACATTTTGGGTTGTAATTAAATTAATGAATCAGGCTTTGTATTTGTCCATTTCAGTATTCGGATTGTTGTGAGGTGTATCCCTCCAGAATTAGTTTATTACATCGTTATTCATTTGCGACTGTGATGTGGTTGTGGTATCAGCATTTCATAATTTAAATGGATTGTATGTTAATCGAATTTTATTAAAATTGACAACTCACTGTTTAAATATTAGGTGGCTTGTAATTATTAAAAGATTTTTGACGGTGATGCTATAAACTTAACCAACTTGGCATTTTGTGTTAATTTGAATAAAGGAGTAGCTACCCAATATTTAATTAGTCAGGGTGTCATAGGTGGTATCAGAGCATCAGGTTCTAGTGTCCTTAGGATCTGTACGGCTTGTTATGTTTCCGCGTAGCTTTCATTGATATAGAGCCCTATATTTTAGGATTATTGTACTCTATTGTGTATGTTTCGCTCTTCAGTTATTTTGAGATAATAACTACGAAATTATAAGACTTTACTCTCATTTCAGATGCCTCCATGACGCGCACAGCGAGTTCCCAGGGATGCTCAGCCCGAGCCACAGCCTGCACCAGTCCAGGGCACCATGAATGCCGCAGAGGTTACCCCTATTGTAGCCCAAGCGATAAATGTCACCCTCGCAGTTGTGCAGCAGGCACCACCCCAAGCGATGGGAGTAGCGCCAGTTCAGGCTGATGCATTCTCGTCTGCTTGGGAACGTGTTCGGGTTGGGTTTCAGAAAGCACACCCTTCGGAGTTTGCACGTAGCTCCGATGTCATTGTGTCCAGCCAGTGGAAGAAGGACATTCAAAGACATTTGAGGATGTATGAGTGCACAGAGGTACATAAATAGATACTGACTACTTTTAAGCTAGTAGGATCAGCGTTGTAGTGGTGGGATTCCATTACCACCACGGAGGAGAGAGATGTCCTTTCTATACAGGAGTTCTGGGTGCGGTTCGAGCGCAAATATTTTCCATCAGTCGTTCACACCGAAATGAGGAGGAAGTTAATGAACCTCAAGCAAGAGGGGAAGACCGTAGCCGAGTATGAGGACGAATTCATTAATCTCTCGAACATTGTTCTCGATGAGATTCCAACCAAGAAGAAAAAGATTCAGAAGTGTATGGATAGATTGACTTAGAGGATCCGTCAGCACTTGTTGGGAAATCTTTCGTTAGCCACTTATTCTGATGTGGTTAACGCAGCACTGCTTCACTGCCAGGACCATCGCTTTCACATGTCAGAGAGTAAGCGATCAGGAGAGTCCAGCCATTAGGGTAAGAGGGGGGGAAATACTGCCAACGGGGCACAATCTGCTCAGTGTCAGCATAGGTAGGGAGATCAGGGTTCCCAACAGTGGGATTTTAAGAGGTTCAGATCTGGGGGTTTCAAAAATGGTCAGGGAGGTTTTTGTCAGGGACAGCAAGGTCAGCACGGCCAGCAGTGATAGCACGGCTAGCATGGCCAATAGCAGCAATTTCATCAGGGCCAGCACGGCCAGGGAAAGAATGGCAAAGTCCACCAGGGCCGTGGGCAGTAGGGTCAGAGAGGGAGGAACTTTCTGGGGAAATGTTTCATTTATGGCAAGATTGGCCACAAGCACCAGGAATGTTCTGATAGGGGTTGGGCCCCACAGCAGCAGAAGTAGGGTGCTCGACATGAGCCGCAGAGACCTATGTTTCCCATCGCCCTCCCAGCACCGCCACAGATGCCATCTTTGCCACCCATCCCAGCAGTCTCAGTCCAGCAGGGACAACTTCATTATGGGCGAGTTTATCAACTCCAGCATTCCGTAGTCCCACCGGATCCACCTGCTATTGAGGGTATGTTCTCTGTTTAGGGGACTATGGGGAGTATTTTATTTGATATGGGGGCCACACACTATTTCATTGCCACCAGATTTGCACGCACTTTGGGGTTGTTAGACACTGCAGAGAGCACGATTACTTGCGTAGATTCACTGTTGAGTAGGGGTTCCGTGATTTCCCTTATTTGTAGAGGTGTGGGTATAGGGATCCGGAGATTTACATTACTCGCTGATATGTTAGTATTAGAGATGTATGTGTACGATGCGATTGTTGTTATGGATTGGCTAGTTGCGTATCGAGCCATGATTGATTATTTCAATAGGAGTATCATTTTTTCCATTCCCGGGTAGGAGATGTTTTTAGTGAGAATGCCTCGCCCTGAGGGAGGATCGTCCACCCGCTTATACTATATAGAGGAGGAGACCTCTAAGGAAGTGTTATTAGCACTCGATTTGATTCCATTTGTTAGGGAGTTTGCTGATGTATTTCAGGATATACCTAGACTACCTCCGAGTAGAGAGATAGATTTTGTGATTGATATGATGCTGGGAACTCAGCCAATTGCCCACGCACCTTACCGTATGGCTCTAGCAGAGATGAGAGAGCTAAGGGTTCAGATAGAGCAGTTGTTGGGTCAGGGGTTTATTCGAAGGAGTACTTCGCCGTGGGGTGCCCCTGTGTTGTTCGTAAAGAAAAGGGATGTATCGTTGAAATTATGTGTAGATTATTGGGAGCTGAATAAAGTCACGATACGGAATAAGTATATGTTTCCCCGAATCGATGACTTATTTGACTAGTTGAGATGAGCTTGCTTCTTCTCAAAGATTAATTTTTGATTGGGATACCATCAGTTGCGTATCAGGGAACAGGACGTCTCGAAGACTGCTTTCTTGATGAGATATGGTTCCTACGAGTTTCGGGTTATGCCCTTTGGCCAGACCAACGCTCCAGCCGTGTTTATGGACTTGATGAATAGGGTGTTCAAAGAGTTCCTAGAACAGTTCATCATCATCTTTATTGATGACATCCTGGTTTACTCCCAGACAGAAGAGGAGCACGTTGAGCATTTGAGGCAAGTTTTACAGAAGCTACGTCAGAACGAGCTATATGCAATGTACGAAAAATGTGGATTTTTGCTGAAGGAGGTTCAGTTTTTAGGGCATATCATTTCATATCGGGGGATATCTGTTGATCCAGGGAAGGTATCCGCGGTGAAGGAGTGGGGAAAGCCCACGACACCGATTGAGATCCGTATTTTCTTGGGCCTAGTAGGATACTACAGGAGGTTTATTATGGGTTTCTCAAATATAGGGGGTCCTTTGACCCATCAGACTCGCAAAGGTGTTCCATTCATCTGGACCGATGCCTGTCAGTTGGCATTCGATGAGTTGAAGGACAAGTTGACCTCAGTATCTGTGTTAGCATTGCCCTGACCGGGAGTTGAGTATCTAGTCTACACCGATGTGTCCTTACAAGGACTTGGAGGTGTGCTCCATTAGGAGAGTCAGGCCATAGCTTATGCTTCCCGCAAGATTAAGCCTCACGAGAAGAATTACCCCACCCACGACTTTGAGTTAGCGGTAGTCGTATTCACTCTTCGGATTTGGAGACACTATCTTCTCGGGGAGAAATTTCGATTGTTCACAGACCACAAGTCCCTACAATACCTCTTCACATAGAAGGAACTGAATATGCATCAACATCGGTGGCTTGAGTTTGTGAAGGATTATCAGTTCGATAGACAATATCACCCAAGGAAGGCTAATGTGGTAGCATACCCGTTGAGCCGTAGGCCAGTAGATGGGGTGGCCCAGGTGTGGAAAGCTAAGTGGAAGGAGATGGGACCCCAGGATGCAGTGGCCCGATCGTTCATGTCTGCGATGACTGTTACACCTCAGATTGTTATGAGAGTGATAAAGGCCAAGGCAAATGACTCGTTCTGTCAGGCACATATAGTTTGATTACTAGCAGAGGGAGACGAGTCCTATACCGTTAGTTCTGACGGGGGATTACGCTTTAATGGGAGACTGGTCATTCCGGACGGGGAAGGCTTACAACACGAGATAATGACAGAGTCACATGACTCACGGTTCGTGGTACACCCTGGTGGATAAGATGTACCAAGACATGAGACGACAGTACTTGTGGAGCGGGATGAAGAGAGATATCGCCGTGTTCATTTATAAATGCGCCACTTGTCAGCTAATAAAGGTGGATCATCAGAAACCAACAGGACTTCTACAACCGTTAGAGGTTCCGATGTGGATATGGGATAGCGTATCCATGGACTTTATCACGTGGTTATCTATGTCATAGAGGGGTCACGACTCCATATGGGTAATTATGGGAAGGTTGGCGAAAGTTGCTCATTTTCTGCCCATGAGGACATACTACACCATGGGATAGTATGCCCAGATTTTCATTTTGAAAATAGTGAGACTTCACGGTGTACCTCTAAATATCGTGTTTGACTGAGACAAGATATTTGTTTCACGATTTTGGGAGAGTTTCCAGGAGGCCATGGGTACGGAGTTGCGGATGAGTACAACTTATCACCCGCAGACTGATGGGCAAACAGAGTAGACAAATCAAATGTTGGAGGATATATTGCGTATGTGCATCCTAGATTTTGGAGGTGGTTGGGAGCAGTAACTTCCACTGGTGGAGTTTGATTATATCAACTACTATTAGTTCCCCATTGGCATGGATCCATTTGAGGCGTTGTACGGTAGACCTTGTCGTTCCTAAGGATGTTGGTTAGAGGTGGGGGATAACAAACTCCTTGGGCCAGAAGTGATTCAGGACACTTCGGCAAGGATAGAGATGATACGGAGCCGTATTCGGGTAGCTCAGGACCGACAGAAGATTTATGCTGATGTCAAGAGGTTCTTCAAAGAAATCAAGGTGGGAGATCAGGTGTTACTCAGAGTATCTCCTATGAAGGGGATTATACATTTTTGGAAGAAGGGGAAACTAGCACCAAGATACATGGGGCCATCTCCTATCATAGAGTGGATTGGGCCAGTTGCGTATAAACTCGGGTTACCGGAGCACTTGCATAGGATTCATGATGTGTTCCATATTTCCTCGCTAAGGAAATATCATAGGTACAATTTGTCCCATACTCACATTTCTTTAGAGGACATCGATCTTCAGTCTGATAGTTCCTATAAGGAGGTGCCGATCGCTATTCTAGACCACATCGAGAGGAAAGTGAGGTCGAAGATAGTACCATTAGTACGCGTACAGTGGCGGCATCATAATGACGAGGAGTCCACATGGAGCGCGAGGATGAGATGCGCGAATGTTATCTAGAGTTATTTTCCTGCATCATTCTTCGATATCACCATTCACTTGGTTGTGCATTTATGCAAAGAAGCTTTATTATGTGGTCCCGTTAGGTAACGTTGGATGTATCCTTTTGAGTGCTTGATGAAAACCTTCAAAGATTACGTAAAGAATATACGGTATATTTGAGGGTCATTTGCCGAAGAATACGTAAGAGTGGAATAATTATTATATGCTAGGGAATATATGCCAGAACAAAAGATAAGGAGGTTCAATCCTCGTAGAGGAGGAGTGATCGAGGAACCTAACGAGTTTGAGGACGAATTACCATTTAGGAACCCTAAATAGGTGAAACTCACAAATATACAATACGAGAAAGCAACTCGTCGTGTCTTCGAATGGCAAGATAAAGTCGAAGAATGGAGAGAGTGGGTATCTATTTAATTCTTATTCTTTTATTATATGTATTTTATATTTTATGATCTAAACTCTACAATTTACTCGTAGGAAGTACGAGAATGAAATTGCCTAAAATTAAAGGAGAAATTGCACGATAAGTGATTTTAGGGCATGGGTGTCAAAAGAGGTAAATTTTACATCTCATGTGTGCGATTATTTATTCGCGTGTGATAAAAACACGCTCTAATACAAATTCATTAATAAATGCAGCTTCTAAAAATAGGTGATGTATGTTCCGGGCTTACACGCCTAGTAAAAGGCCCTAATTTTCATGTGAAATAGTTTAAGAAATTCTGCACCAATGGTTTTGATTTTATTTCATATCCATATAAGGAAAATAGGTAAATTTCACAACTTATGTGTGCTGTTGTTTATTTGTGTGTGATAAAAACACGCTATAATATAAATTCATTAATAAATGCAGCTTTTAAAAATAGGTGATGTATGTTCCGAGCTTACACGCCTAGCAAAAGACCCTAATTTTCGTGTGAAACTGTTTAAGAAATTCCGCACCAACGGTTTTCATTTCATATCCATATGAGGAAAAACTTTTGATGCAAAGTAGTGGAATATCAATTTTTTCCTTGACCACCTATATCGCTAGCAAAAGCGATAAAAATCTAAAGAATACGATGCTAACCTATTATGGGATAATCTAATAAATACTAGAACTTGATTACTCAGATTTCACAAAAACCGTATTCTATTGTGATTGGGTAAAGGTGGAGGATACTACGAATGCTTGTAAAGTTGATCCTGACTCCAAACTTATTACAGTAGATTTATCAAAGCTGAAGAGTTCCAAAGGGTATGACTACTGAAGTGGATGCATTGAAGGCTCCACAAGAGTTCTAATCAACTCTTGATGACAACCCTAATTTCAAGGATCTTTTAGTTGATTTAGAGGAAGATTGAGTATCAAAATATTATGTTAACCTTTTCAATCTTATTTGTATCATATTTTGATATCAACATTGTATTAACGCTTTACTTAGATGTATGAATGTTTAGTTACTTTTACGAATGTTGAATATGATTTATGTAAGTTAACTTTCGATAATATGTTATGCTCAGTCGAATATTTAGTTACTTTCATAAGACGATCGGTTTGAGAATAGAGTTATTTCAGTTTGTGATTGGATCAAATTTACCCATCTCAATTTCCATACGTTTCTATACATATACATTTATTGGTCAGTTTCATTAATGCAGTGTTCATAAAATGAAGTTAAATTGTCTCGATTTTATGAAGATTGTATTAAAGAAAATAGTCAACAAATGTACATGTCAAAGAATACGTTGGGGGCTTCATGATCAATTTGGTCCAATTACACATTCAGAAGACTCTATTTAATGGCCATCGTGGATAGCAAGAATCAGGAACTTGTAATACCCCGTATTTTCGAAGATTTAAATAATCATGTGATTTATTACTATTGTGGGATTAATTAAATTAAAATGTGAGAATTAATTATTAATCCGGATTAATTATGAATATTTAGTAGCGTGACGAGAAGTTAGTAATTATTAATATTACAGTGAGAATAAGTAACATGGAATGACGATTTGAAATAACTTATCATGAGAGAGAAATACGACTGTTTGGTATATTAAGTCGGGGACACGCGTGTGAGTCATGTCAGGACTAATTAAGTGGAATAAAAAGGTAAATTATTTAAGTAACTCGTATGATCATTTTGAGTGCGCCGTTAAGTCCGGAGTGGACAAGATAGTCAGAGAAACTCTACCCGGGTATTTTATTTGGACTTTGGAATATTTTTAGGCCAAGCTAGCACCCGATAGGGGTAGTTTTGTAATTTGGATTTTTGGAGGAATTAAATGGACGAAAATCTGAGAAATATTATATCAGATAATTGGGGACAAGGGAGAGAAAATTCGAAAAGATGAGAAACCATGTTCACCACCTTGCACAACCACCACCACCATCGTGTAGATAGGAATGCAAGGAATGCATCCATACCAACAACACCAACGGATCAGACCTTCGAAATCAAGGCAAGTGTTTATTGCTTGCTTTCTTAAGCGATAATTGTGTTCATGTTAGTCTAGTGTAATACCTTGTATGTTTGTGGCTTTTAATTGTGGGATTTATTAAATATAATTGAGATAAATTAATTTAATTTTATTCCGGAATGTTGTTTTAAATATTTACTAGCGTGACGAGAGCTAGTAATTTTTGGAAATTTTCTATTTTTTGAATGTTACTGGATGAGTATAGTAATATATGAGATTTATTTTTATAATATTGTCACGTGTGAAAAAAATGACATTTATGGAAATTTAAGTCGGGACGCGCCTGTGTCGTGTCGGGACTAAATGTTGTTAAATACAAGTGAATAAATTATAAGTTGCTCATATGGTCGTTTTGAGTGTGCTAAAGTGTTCGGAAGGGTCGAGATAGTCCGAAAAGTGTACTCGGGGGTTTAGTTTGGGTCTCTGGGCGTTTTTATGCCTAATTAGTACCCGGGAGGGCGTTTCGGACATTTCCCAATTACGGGTAATTAAACCTACGAATTTGCAAGGGTTCTATCAGATGTTAAGTGTTATACTTTGGGGTTAACACAACCTAATACTAATGACGGCCATTGGAGAGGAAGAGGAGAAGCTCTCCAATGATTTCTAGGCCAAGAACACCTCCGATTGCACCGCCGTCACCGCCAAATGGTAGATCGCGCAACGAGGATCTTCACCACACCAAATTCTTCCACAAATCATAGACTAAATTTCTAGGCAAGTATCTATCTTGATTTTGTCAAGTTAATGCATGCTTTTATATTAGTCTTAGGTTGATTAGAATTAGTCTTCTTAAAGAAAAACGTTAATTGAAGACAAAAATTGCATGTTGTAGAGGTAGAGATTATATTTCTGGAAATCCATTTCACATGTAGATGTTGAACCACGAATTTCCATGGTATAAGTGATAGAAAATCTGGAAATGTGTTATGTAGGATGTTGTTTATATGGGTATACAATACTTATAGTATAATTGGTTGGGAGTTTGGGACTGAAACATGATAATTTGGAGGAGTTTGGGGTAACAATTCCATAGTTAGGTTTTCTGCAGTTTTGCCATAACTGCTTGATCGATCGATCGACCACCTTTTATCGATCGATCGACCCTTACTCGAAACTTGCACTTTTCCTCGTGTTAGATTAATCCGATTTTATGCGTGGTAAACCTTGATTAGCGTTGCTAGAACATAATGGAACATAAAGAGGACCAGTAGGGTCAAGATAAACCCCATTAAGTGGGACTTTAATATGAAGCAAAATAAAGGGGTAAATGGGGAGATATTCATACTTAGGAAATCATACGTTCGTTGATTTTAATAATCGAAATGTCTAGGAAATTGGAGTATAAGGCAAGTGAGGGCCTACTGAAACTGTACTTAAGTAAAGGAAACACTTTGAGAGACGAGAAGTGAGTTTAAAATGACTTAACTGCGACAATAAAATAAACGAGTCCGTTATATGAAATAATCAAGTAAAATGTGTAATAACGGATAATTAATATTATGGGTCGTGAGCACACCCAATTTAACAATGTGGATGTGTGTATATACATATATATATGACTGTGTGATTATGCATATATTATATCTGTGTAAAAATCATGCCCGCGCTACTTGCTATCCTTGAGGTTACCGCTCTGGGACAGTCTTATCTCGATGGTACCTTTATGGGGGATATTGACTCGTACCCTAGAAGATAGATATCCTTGGAACAGGCTATCTGATCGATGGTCAGACGGTCCTAAGAGACGTGAGGGTATGTACTGACCTCTTAGAGACTTGTAATCTATGCTCGCCTCAATGTTGTTTGTGTGTGTGTTAATACAGTTCGAGAGTGATTCCTAACTTGTATTTCCCTTAGTACGAGTGATATGGGGACTGGATAGCAGAGTACGCAAGCACCATAGTTTTTATGTGGGGTGTCGTTAGTATATATACAATTATGAGTGATTGGTATATATATACTTATATATTGAAGTCTAGCACCATAGTTTTTATGTGGGATGTTGTTTGTATATATATTATACGAGTAATTAATATATATATATATATATATATATATATATATATATATATATATATATATACGTGTAACTATATGAGAACTTTCTACTGAGTAAAATAGTAGTTAAGTAAAGTATGAAATTCCTCAACTTCACTGTAAGTATTCGGAAATGTTATAACAATACGGAATTATTCTAGATAATGTAAGAAATCTTGAAGAGATAGATTTTTCTAAAGTGAATATCATAACCTTAATTTCATGGGTTAAGACTTATGGAGAATAAGTTAGAAAGATACATGGGGTTCATTAGTACGATAGACGTGCACACTAGATGAGATGTGAGAATTCTCAAGAGAGTGTCGCATACTAATATGACTGTTGCATTAGCCGGTAAGCATTTTAAATACTTACTAATTATTTTAAAACTCTTTTACAATCGGGCTCTTACCCGTTTACTGTTATCTCTTATCTCTTGTATATATATATATATATGTATTGTAGGTGCCCAACCACAGGGGCATCTTACTTAGGATTCTTTGGATGGAACGCGCTATAGCTTTTGTGGGAGTTGCAGGTCATTGCTTAGAAGACCTCATTGTTGACTCTACTTCTAGTTTAGTTTTATCCAGTGGGGGCATGTGTCGCCCTTTTCCATTATTTAGTTGGTTTTGTCAGAGATTGTAATTCTTTTAAATTTTAGTATCCTTATTTTGGGATTTATTACTGGTAGGATGTTTTCCTTTAGTGTCTTAAATATTGGGATTTATGATTTATGGTTAAACTCTTGAATGTCCATTTCTATTCTCATACTTAATGTGTGACTCTTAAAATGTTAATGGTTAAATGTTTCATAATCGGATTTAATAAAATGGAAATAAGGTTTTAAATGATTTTTTCATTTAGCTCAATTATTTAGGGTGTTTAATTGGAAAAGTTATTTTTGCGACAGTGATATAAAGAATGAACCAACTGTTCACCTTGATTTTAATTTAATAAAGGAGTGATCGCCCGGTATTTAATTAGGCGGGGTGTCACAGGTGGTATCAGAGCATCAGGTTCTAGTATCCTTTAGGATCTGTGCGGCTTATTTTTCTTTAAGCGTTGCTTTGTTTGATATAGAGCCCTATGTTTAGGATTGTCTATTTCTTTGATGATATTTCTTTCTCCTGCTATAAAGTATGTCTCTTAGTGAATTCGAATGCATTCGGATGTGTACGTATGTCGAGCGATAACGGATGTCAGAAGAGGACCGTTAAGCAGACCTCAGGAGGCCGGGCTTAGTTGAGGTGGTAAAATATATCCGAGGATGATGACCGTAGTCGAGGTCACCTCCATTATGGCACGAGAAGCCAAGACAAGATAGGTGACTAAGGCGCAACCATGATTTCCAAAATGCTGCTATAGTCGAATGAGGTGCGATGAGTAAACTCACCCAACGTATTACAAAACGTGTAGAGAACTGTTTGTGGAAATTCTAGAAATGCGGGAATTGTGTGTGTTTAACAAAGGAGGTAAAGTATCCAATGGTTTAGATATATGACGGAATGTGGCTAACTGAAAGTGAAAATTTAGAGAAAATTTTATTGGCTTTTGGTACGAATTTATAATGATGGGAGTCAACCACCAATTTTAGAAGTGGAACTCTATGTCTAAAGGAGAACCCTAGGCATAGTGTTGATCGTATGATCCTTCCTCCATTGTTCAGGATTAGAAGCGAATGTGGTTCTGAACTCATCACGGGAGGGCATGACAGGGGTCCATTTATGAATATGAATCTTAACCATTAACGAATTTTGTATCGGGAGACGTAGATACAAGTGGAGGAATTGACTCCAAGTGGGAGATCGACTCGTAATAATAGTTGATAACACTCAAAGAGGAAATTCTAATGGATGGCCGATTTAGAGGTTGACAACGTCATATTTTGTCAATATAGATGAGAACGCTTCTTTGTGGGGGAAGCTAAAAGAATTAAAGAATTTAGTCAAGAATAAGACTAAATACAACGGTGGTGGTGTAGCACCAAAAAAGGGTGTGGGTACACATCAGGGGACCCATTTAAATACTTCAGATAGTTAAATTCTTACCAAGAGATGGTAAATCTAGTAAGGACTATTATAGTCAGTGACATGTTCTTTAGGGCCTAAAAGACTAAGGGTAAAATCGGGATAGCTTACAGGAATCGAGTCTACTAAAGTCCGAGAGAAGTACAATCCTAACCTGGTTAGTAGGACAAGTAATAAGTGGATTATGTGTTGAGGTATTTTATGCGTAGAGAAATCGCTCGTGATAATATGTTCCAAAGTGAGTAAAATGATAAGAATACAGTGCCTAGTAAAGGACAACGATTAAAGAAGTTTTGTCTTGGTTTGGGCAGACGTGTTACATCCGAAAACCATTTGTGCAATCAAGACAATTGCTAAGGTGGAAGTATAAGTTGTAGCCTCAAAGGATGAGGCGTGTTTTTGTGACACGAGCGAGTCACTATATTTTGTTCATTACTAGATTAGCATGTGAGACAAGTTTAATGCATATAATTATAAACGTTTCCATTATGTGAATATTTTTCCCTAGCGTAGCGGGACTTTTCTTTAGTAATATCCGCAGAGGATGAATGTGTATATTAATAGTGTTACGTATTTTATTGAGGTTACTCGTCGTAGTGATACGATATACGAGTATGGTATTATCTTTGATAAAACGTTATAGAAATGGTTAGTACGATAGTGGGCATTTATTGCAAGGCTATCGGAGTAGTGGCATTAGTGCAGCATGTTTTGTTTTGGCTAGGCTTTACCTGTAAGAAGGTTGGACTCGCACTGATATTATCTATTCTAGAGACTTCGGAGGAGATAGTGGGTTCGAGATATTCGATGCCAATGTATGTATAGACTTTGTTAGTATGATTCAGTTTGTATCAGGATTTACCGTTGAGCAAAAAGACTTGACTCAGTATTATGTTTAGCAGTCCGAACTTAGTGATAGGAAGAGTGAAGTGTTATAACAATACGGAATTATTCTAGATAATGTAAGAAATCTTGAAGAGATATATTTTTCTAAAGTGAATATCATAACCTTAATTTCATGGGTTAAGACTTATGGAGAATAAGTTAGAAAGATACATGGGGTTCATTAGTACGATAGACGTGCACACTAGATGAGATGTGAGAATTCTCAAGAGAGTGTCGCATACTAATATGGCTGTTGCATTAGCCGGTAAGCATTTTAAATACTTACTAATTATTTTAAAACTCTTTTAAAATCGGGCTCTTACCCGTTTACTGTTATCTCTTATCTCTTGTGTATATATATATATATGTATTGCAGGTGCCCAACCACAGGGGCATCTTACTTAGGATTCTTTGGATGGAACGCGCTATAGCTTTTGTGGGAGTTGCAGGTCATTGCTTAGAAGACCTCATTGTTGACTCTACTTCTAGTTTAGTTTTATCCAGTGGGGGCATGTGTCGACCTTTTCCATTATTTAGTTGGTATTGTCAGAGATTGTAATTCTTTTAAATTTTAGTATCCTTATTTTGGGATTTATTACTGGTAGGATGTTTTCCTTTAGTGTATTAAATATTGGGATTTATGATTTATGGTTAAACTCTTGAATGTCCATTTCTATTCTCATACTTAATGTGTGACTCTTAAAATGTTAATGGTTAAATGTTTTATAATCGGATTTAATAAAATGGAAATAAGGTTTTAAATGATTTTTTCATTTAGCTCAATTATTTGGGGTGTTTAATTGGAAAAGTTATTTTTGCGACAATGATACAAAGAATGAACCAACTGTTCACCTTGATTTTAATTTAATAAAGGAGTGATCGCCCGGTATTTAATTAGGCGGGGTGTCACAGGTGGTATCAGAGCATCAGGTTCTAGTATCCTTTAGGATCTGTGCGGCTTATTTTTCTGTAAGCGTTGCTTTGTTTGATATAGATCCCTATGTTTAGGATTGTCTATTTCTTTGATGATATTTCTTTCTCCTGCTATAAAGTATGTCTCTTAGTGAATTCGAATGCATTCGGATGTGTACGTGTGTCGAGCGATAACGGATGTCAGAAGAGGACCGTTAAGCAGACCTCAGGAGGCCGGGCTTAGTTGAGGTGGTAAAATATATCCGAGGATGATGACCGTAGTCGAGGTCACCTCCATTATGGCACGAGAAGCCAAGACAAGATAGGTGACTAAGGCGCAACCATGATTTCCAAAATGCTGCTATAGTCGAATGAGGTGCGATGAGTAAACTCACCCAACGTATTACAAAACGTGTAGAGAACTGTCTATGGAAATTCTAGAAATGCGGGAATTGTGTGTGTTTTCCAAAGGAGGTAAAGTATCCAAAGGTTTAGATATATGACGGAATGTGGCTAACTGAACGTGAAAATTTAGAGAAAATTTTATTGGCTTTTGGTACGAATTTATAATGATGGGAGTCAACCACCAATTTTAGAAGTGGAATGCTATGTCTAAAGGAGAACCCTAGGCATAGTGTTGATCGTATGATCCTTCCTCCATTGTTCAGGATTAGAAGCGAACGTGGTTCTGAACTCATCACGGGAGGGCATGACAGGGGTCCATTTATGAATATGAATCTTAACCATTAACGAATTTTGTATCGGGAGACGTAGATACAAGTGGAGGAATTGACTCCAAGTGGGAGATCGACTCGTAATAATAGTTGATAACACTCAAAGAGGAAATTCTGATGGATGGCCGATTTAGAGGTTGACAACGTCGTATTTTGTCAATATAGATGAGAACGCTTCTTTGTGGGGGAAGCTAAAAGAATTAAAGAATTTAGTCAAGAATAAGACTAAATACAACGGTGGTGGTGTAGCACGAAAAAAGGGTGTGGGTACACATCAGGGGACCCATTTAAATACTTCAGATAGTTAAATTCTTACCAAGAGATGGTAAATCCAGTAAGGACTATTATAGTTAGTGACATGTTCTTTAGGGCCTAAAAGACTAAGGGTAAAATCGGGATAGCTTACAGGAATCGAGTCTACTAAAGTCCGAGAGAAGTACAATCCTAACCTGGTTAGTAGGACAAGTAATAAGTGGATTATGTGTTGAGGTATTTTATGCGGAGAGAAATCGCTCGTGATAATATGTTCCAAAGTGAGTAAAATGATAAGAATATGGTGCCTAGTAAAGGACAACGATTAAAGAAGTTTTGTCTTGGTTTGGGCAGACGTGTTACATCCGAAAACCATTTGTGCAATCAAGACAATTGCCAAGGTGGAAGTATAAGTTGTAGCCTCAAAGGATGAGGCGTGTTTTTGTGACACGAGCGAGTCACTATATTTTGTTCATTGCTAGATTAGCATGTGAGACAAGTTTAATGCATATAATTATAAACGTTTCCATTATGTGAATATTTTTCCCTAGCGTAGCGGGACTTTTCTTTAGTAATATCCGCAGAGGATGAATGTGTATATTAATAGTGTTACGTATTTTATTGAGGTTACTCGTCGTAGTGATACGATATACGAGTATGGTATTATCTTTGATAAAACGTTATAGAAATGGTTAGTACGATAGTGGGCATTTATTGCAAGGCTATCGGAGTAGTGGCATTAGTGCAGCATGTTTTGTTTTGGCGAGGCTTTACCTGTAAGAAGGTTGGACTCGCACTGATATTATCTATTCTAGAGACTTCGGAGGAGATAGTGGGTTCGAGATATTCGATGCCAATGTATGTATAGACTTTGTTAGTATGATTCAGTTTGTATCAGGATTTACCGTTGAGCAAAAAGACTTGACTCAATATTATGTTTAGCAGTCCGAACTTAGTGATAGGAAGAGTGAAGTGTTATATCTATCCTCTAGAGATGTGGGAGTTGAGAGTTATACCCCTATTATTGGGGAAAGGAATTTTTAGAATTTTGATCGTATGTATTCGAGGTTTATATAATGAAATTACCATCAACCAATACGGGACGATAGTGAAATTGGTGAAATGTTCTTTGTTAAGCATAATTACGGGAGGAATTGTAACTTTTAGGTCAAGGGACGGAATAAAGGGGTACATGCTATGGACGGAGGACCTAATGGATTTCGATAACCGACAATGCTAGGTAGTAGTGTATCAGGCGGGTTCTTTGTTTGGATTTCGCTTTGTGAGACATCCCACGCATGAAACTTAGAGTAGGGTTGGAAATAGGGAGACGTTTGGTAACTATTCCATGAGTTCGATAGCCTGGTTGAAATGGGATCAAGGAATTATGTATGTAAGTTGGAAGTTGAATTTTGTTTCAAAGCCACTGGAGCCGAATTTTTGTGGTAATATAGCATTGAAAGTTATCCCCACAAGTGGAGGGGTGGAACGATGATAAGGAGAATTTAAAAAAAAAATTGATTTCTAGGGTGATTAAGAGTACCCAAATGTCGTAACCGCGTTCAAAACACAAGGTGAATAAGGAGTTGGGATGATTTTGAGCATGGATTATCTGGAAAGAACTTTATTATACATAAGAGATGATCTGTAATTATTTTGATCAATAGAGCGTTACAAATTTATTTTGGTTGTTGTACCTATTTTGGAAAATTGTTGTACTTATCTGTAGAAGGTTGAGATTTATTATTCCTCTTTTATTGTCATGGAATTTGAATGCCTTATTCCTTATACTTTGTTGGATTTAGTAGTTTCACTGATGAGTATCACGCCGTTCTCTCTCCTAGGGCGGTCGGGGTGTTGCAAAATGTGGGCATCTTGGTTAACTGCATTTAAAATCGTCGGAGTCGAAGGTACGTGGTAATAGACGTGTGAAATATATGTTTTTGGGACTAGTATAACGAAGTAGAAGTGATAGAGTCGATTAAACGTCACATGAGTGGAGATAATCCATACATAAGTATGGAATTAGAATAACACACCCTAATTTTATTGGAAGGCTGCGGGAAGCATTGAAGAAGGAGTATTCCTTGAATAGAGTAGAATTTCATTATTATGAAGAACACTCAAAGCGGAGTTGTTAGTAATCAAGTGTGAGAGCGACTTGCACATACAAACGGTGATGATGTTAGCATGAAATAAAATATCCAAGATTGTGCATCGCGGAGGAAAGAGTACGGGTCGAAACTTTTGGCATACACCAAGGAAGGAAGGGGAGTATTACGTGTCACTTAATGTCAGACATTTCAAGGGAAAATCGATGTTTAGTGGGACGTAGTGAGTAGTCTCTACATGCACCGCCCATAGGCAAGGTTTGGTTGAAAGAGTATAATCAACCAAAGAATTTCGTGTTTATCGACAATTCCTGAAATTGGAAGAGGTCGGTAAAGTCGGTAAAGTTTTGGATGGGTTGCCATCCTCAAAACAAGATCAAGGGTTCATCCCGAACATGTGAATTAAGTCTCCGAGAAGGAAGTGATTGATATTCCTTTGGGCTGGTTTATAATATTAACTAGTATGCCCAGACTTCCTTTGAAAGGAAGGATCGCGCCAGTGCATGGTCCGACGCAGTATAAATTTCTGAATCGGGATGAGATTGGTGAATCCCACCTTTGATGTGGGATTTCAGGAACTAGCGGAGATAAGGTTTCGTTCCAAGTAGGATGTATCACCCTTAGCCAGGGAATAGGTGCACGGCGATTAAAGATTAATGGAGCCACGTGAAGGAGATTTTGGAATCTTGGTACGATGATTTTAGGAATGCTCTGTAGAAGCACTCGTACCTGTTTATCGCGTACGAGGTGCTTATTAAGGTTTTGTTATGGAAGAACCTCGACTATTCTTCTTCCGTATGTTTAAAGGTGAGTAGATAATCATAATTTTGGATCGGTTGAGAATAATTCGATAACTCTGGTGGAATTCCATGACTGTTTTAGGCGAACAAGAGTGGTCAAATGTTCGTATGATTTTTCTCAGAATGGGAGTCTGGTATATACATAAATCCGAGTAGTTGTCATGTGGTGAGGTGCGGCCTCCCAGAAATAGTGAGATAATGGAAATCTATAACGTATAGGCGTGACTTATGCGAATGTTGTCGATTGGGAGCACCATGTGAAGTGTCTCCAATGAGAATGTTAAACAAGCTTGCTATGAAGAAGGGGCTATAGTGATTGAGCGCCGCACTATGTAGATAGTTTGCGTATTTACATGGATATCCAGAATTGTGCTACCTGGTAGGCCTTATTTTACGAATTTCGGGACGAAATTCCGTTATTAGTGGGGAAGTATGTAATACCCCGTATTTTTATGGCTTTTAATTTAGGGATTTATTAAATATAATTGAGATAAATTAATTTAATTTTATTCCGGAATGTTGTTTTAAATATTTACTAGCGTGACGAGAGTTAGTAATTATTGGAAATTTTCTATATGTTGAATGTTACTGGATGAGTATAGTAATATATGAGATTTATTTTTATAATATTGTCACGTATGAATAAAATGACAATTATGGAAATTTAATTTGGGACGCGCCAGTGTCGTGTCGGGACTAAATGTTGATAAATAAAAGTGAATAAATTATAAGTTCCTCGTATGGTCATTTTGAGTTCACTAAAGCGTCCGAAAGGGTTGAGATAGTCAGAAAAGTGTACCCGGGGGTTTAGTTTGGGTCTCGGGGCGTTTTTATGCCTAATTAGTACCCCAGGAGGGCATTTCGGACATTTCGCAATTATGGGTAATTAAACCCACGAATTTGCAAGGGTTATATCCGATGTTAAGTGTTATCTTTTATGGATAACACAACCTGAAATTAATGACTGCCATTGGAGAGGAAGAGGAGAAGCTCTCCAAGGAGTTCTAGGCCAAGAACACCTCCGATTGCACCGCCGTCACTGCCAAATGGTAGATCGCGCAAATAGGATCTTGACCACACAAAATTCTTCCACAAATCAGAGACTAAATTTTTGGGAAAGTATCTATCTTTCTTTTATCAAGTTACTGCATCCTTTTATATTGGTCTTAGGTTGATTAGAATTACTGTTCTTGAAGAAAAACGTTAATTGAAGACAAAAATTGCATGTTGTAGAGGTAGAGATTATATTTTTGGAAATCCATTTCACGTGTAGAGGTCGAAACACGAATTTCCTTGGTATTAGTGATAGAAAATCTAGAAAAATTAGGTTTCTTGAGACTTATAAAGATTTTTGCCCTTTTATCTTGTTATAGATGATGAAAATTCGCATGTGTTACATAGGATGTTGTTTATATATGTATACAACACTTATAGTATAATTGGTTGGGAGTTTGGGACTGAAACATGATGATTTGGAGGAGTTTGGGGTAACAATTCCGTAGCTAAGTTTCCTGCAGTTTCGCCATAATTGCATTATCGATCGATCGAGCCCAGAGCATCGATCGATTGATCGACCCCCTTTTATCGATCGATCGACCCCTCATGGAAACTTGCACTTTTTCTCATGTTAGCTTAATCCAATTTTATGCGTAGTAAACCTTGATTAGGGTTGCTAGAACATAATGGAACATAAAGAGGACCAGTAGGGTCAAGATAAACCCCGTTACGTGGGACTTTATTATGAAGCGAAATAAAGGGGTAAATGGGGATATATTCATACTTAGGAAATCATACGTGCGTTGATTATAATAATCGAAATGTTTAGGAAATTGGAGTAGAAGGCAAGTGAGGGCCTACTTAAATTGTACTTAAGTAAAGGAAACACTTCGAGAGACGAGAAGTGAGTTTAAAATGACTTAATTACGAGAATAAAATAAAAGAGTCCATTATATGAAATAATCAAGTAAAATGTGAAGTAATGGATAATTAATATTATGGGTCGTGAGCACACCCAATTTAACAATGTGGATGTGTGTATATATATATGACTTTGGGATTATGAATATATATTATATCTGTGTAAAAATCATGCTCGTGCTACTTGCTATCCCTAAGGTTACCGCGCTGCGACAGTCTTATCTCGATGGGACTTTTATGGGGGATATTGACTCGTACCCTAGAAGATAGATATCCTTGGTACAGACTATTTAATCAATGGTCAGACGGTCCTAAGAGACGTGAGGGTATGTACTGACCTCTTAAAGACCTTGAATCTATGCTTCGCCTGAATGTTGCTTGTGTTTGTGTTAATATAGTTCGAGAGTGATTTCGAATTTGTATTTCCCTTAGTACGAGTGATACGGGGACTGGATAGCAGAGTATGCCAGGACCATAGTTTTTATGTGGGGTTCCGTTAGTATATATATAATTTATGAGTGATTGGTATATATATACTTATATATTTCAGTCTAGCACCATAGTTTTTATGTGGGGTGTTGTTTGTATATATATTATACGAGTAATTAATATATATATGTGTAACTATATGAGAACTTTCTACTGAGTAAAATAGTAGTTAATTAAAGTATGAAATTCCTCAACTTCACTGTAAGTATTAGAAAACGTTATAACAATACGGAACTATTCTAAATAACGTAAGAAATCTTGAAGAGAGAGATTTATCTAAACTAAATATCATAACCTTAATTTCACGGGTTAAGACTTATGGAGAATAAGTTAGAAAGATACATGGGGTTCATTAGTACGATTGACGTGCACAGTAGATGAGAGGTGAGAATTCTCAAGAGAGTGTCGCATACTAATATGACTATTGCATTAGCAGGTAAGCGTTTTAAATACTTGCTAAACTATTTTAAAACTATTTTACATTCGAGCTCTGACCCGTTTACTGTTATCTCTTCTCTCTTGTGTGTATATATATATATATATATGTATTGCAGGTGCCCAACCACAGGGGCGTCTTACTTAGGATTCTTGGGATGGAACGCGTTGTAGCTTTTGTGGGAGTTACAGGTCATTGCTTAGAAGACCTCATTGTTGACTCTACTTCTAGTTCAATTTTATCCAGCAGGGGCATGTGTCTCCCTTTTCCATTATTTAGTTGGTATTGTCAGAGATTGTAATTCTTTTAAATTTCAGTATCCTTATTTTGGGATTTATTACTGGTAGGATGTTTTCCTTTAGTGTCTTAAATATTGGGATTTATGATTTATGGTTAAACTCTTGAATGTCCATTTCTATTCTCATACTTAACCTGTGACTCTTAAAATGTTAATGGTTTAATGTTTTATAATCGGATTTAATAAAATGGAAATAAGGTTTTAAATGATTTTGACACTTAGCTCAATTATTTAGGGTGTTTAATTGGAAAATTTATTTTTGCGAGAGTGATACAAAGAATGAACCAACTATTCACCTTGATTTTAATTTAATAAAGGAGTGATCTCCCGGTATTTAATTAGGCGGGGTGTCACATCTAGGTTAATAAACCATTGTTATGAAAGTTAATTTTGGTGAAATTGGAGAACTATATCATAACCTAGGGCCGATTTGATATGAATTTGAATCCCACATGTAGATAGGATGATGCCTAAAAATTCATGATGATTTCTATGAACCAATCTGGGTTTAATTTAGAAGTTATGCATATCAATTTAAGAACTAGGGTTATTGATAATAAATTGGGGATTTTGAATTATGTGGATGATTGGTGATTATTTAATGATGTTAGGTTATGGAAAATCACATATATATATGTTGGAATAATGTTTGGTGTTGATTGTTGGAAGATTGGGCTTGATCTTTAGAGGTTTTTAGGAATAAAAGTGATAAAAAAATGGAGCGGCCAAATGTTGAAGACGAAACACCACCATCTCGCGCGAAGTCGCGCTAAGTAGGTTGTTCAAACGAGATTGGTATCTCGCGAGAAGTAGTTCGAGCGACAAAGAGATGTCGCGCTAAGTCGAGCGAAGACTGGTTTAAGCGACATGTGTAAGTCGTTCAAATGACTTGGCTTTCTGGTTCGAGCAAGATTTCTAATTTTTAGAGATTTTTCTATTTTTGCCCCTATTTGGGAAATAGTCAATTTGAGTGAGGAAAAATTAGTGTTCGATGAACCCAAAATAGTGCAGAATTATTGGGAGTTGTTTAGGTGTAATGATTCAAATATATGGAACGATGAATTTACCTTGAATATTGAGAGAGAGAGAGAGATACTCATAATTGTAATTGCGTCGAGAGTATTAAGTGATAAATACTTACGATATTATTTTTAAAAATACATTGATAGTATTTAGTGATGGTAATACTACGTATGAAATATGACAATTGGTTGTGTGTATACCGTTTGTGTGTATACCTATATTTGATATTATGTGTATGACATACCTAGCTGCTTGCTATCGCGGGGGTTGTGTTGAGACGGTCTTATCCTGAGTGACCTTCGGGGGGATATTTGACTTGTATCTCAGAACATAGGACTGTGAAGACTTATTTGTGAGTTGATAAGTCGCTGACTATGGGATCGTAGATATGTGCGTGACCCATAGGTATGTGAGCTATGTTCGCTTCCAATACGTGTGATTTATTTATATGGTTCGTGGGAGATTTCCGAACCGATAGTCCTTATTTGAGTTCGAGTTGTACCGGGACATGATAGCAGAGTATGCAATGCACTACAAGTATATCCTTGGGGTGCTGTGTTAGTAAATATATATAATAGGGGTGGATATTTATATATACTTGTGTTATACTTACAATGTGATATTTGTAGGCTATTAATATTGGGTAATACATATATAATAGTGAAAGATATATATATGTATGCTTTTGGTAAACCTAAAATGAGATAATATCAGATTATTAAGATAGTGAAATCTTTAGTAATGTAAATAATAAATACTTGACTTTAGTGTGATAACACTTATTTAAAATGATAAATGTCGAGATCAAATACGGGATACTACTACGAGGGGTAACTAGTAAGATAAGACTTTTTCTAGTTAAGAGTGTATCAGATGGCTAGGTTGGACTAGATGTACATTAGGCGTGCACATTAGTCGAGAGGTGAGAATCTCATGTGAGTGTTCGAACTAACATGCATATGATACTTGCTTTAATGCAATTTTAAATACTTGCTAATAAATCTTTTTTAAAACATCTGGCTCTGACCCGTCTGTTGCATTTTCTCTCCCTTTTGCAATATATATATATATATATATATATACAGGTGCCCAGCCACAGGGACACCGATTCTAGATACTTTGATGGTTTGTCGAGCTGCAGCTATTGTAGAAGTTGCGGGTCATTGAGATTAGATGCTTCTCTTAGTTCATTCAGTTCCTAGTTCAGATATCTCAGTTCAGTCATGTGTCTCCCATTCTCATTAGCGGAGTTGTACTCAGTTTACTTTGTAGTTATTTTCAATTGTATTGAGCATTTATTATGGTTTGGTTTGTGTCTTGAATTGAAGGATTTTTATCCAGTCTTAATTATTTAGTAATTGATTCAGCCAGCATTCAATTCTTGTATATGCTTTATAATTGCATGTCCAGAAATTAAGTAAATTAATTGGTTTCAAGTTAAATTGGAAAATGTTTTGACATTAGCTTAATTAAATGTTAAGTAATTAATTGGATTTAAGTTTTCGACAATGATGCTAAGAATGAACCAATCGAACATTCTGTTATAAATTTTATAGAGGACTGATCCCCCGATATTTAATTGGGCGGGGTATCACAGGTGGTATCAGAGCATCATGTTCTAGTGTCCTTTAGGATCTGTATGACTTATTACATTTCAGCTTAGCGTTCTTTGATGTAGAGACTTACTATAGGATTGTTGTATTCCACTGCGTATGCGATTCACGCTCTCCTGCGATTTAGTTTAGTAAATCCAATTCACATGCGAGAGTGATTGGACTTTCTACTCCGAATAATATGGGACGATGAGCGAAGGCCGTTGGCGGGACTGCAGGAGGAGGAAAATAATTGAAAGTTGTGAAGCATTCGAGGAATGGTAACAGTGGTAGAAGTCACCAAAAGTAATATCTAAGTGTGATGGGATAATGGAGGGAGCTAATCCAAAGGAAATAATGTAATGTAGAGTGTAGTGACACTCAGAATTTTTAATTCATAAGAAATTTTTCTAACTCAGAGAAATAAAAAAGAGTAAAAATAGTTAATCAGACTAAGATATTGGGTACGGGTTGACCATTTAAAAATATTCATCTTCTGGTCATACAGAGATATAAAAGAGATGTTGAACTTATCACCACTAGGTCGGCAGAAACCGACCGTAAAGGATGAGTTAACTTGGTAAGAAAACTTCGTAACCGAATTAGGAGTCACGGAAGATAAAAAGGGTCCGTAAGTTGAAATGGACTCATGGGTAGAATACCATAGGGTGAATGGGAGGTGCGACTAAGGTGACTAGTGTCAATGTCATCAAAGTATATGTTTATTAGAATATGTCAACGCCCCAGAAGAAAGGGAGCCAATAGAGTTGTGATACCTAGCCGAAGGGCAAGGTTGAATTCAATAGTATTAGTAGAATATCACCAGAATGTATACCCAGTGGGGGAAACCTATTTAAATGATATGATTAAATCTTAACGAAATGGTGATGGATTCAGTTATGACCAGCATTTCGACCATATGCCCTATAGAGCGTAAGAAACAACGAAAATAACAACTGGGGTCCTAGAGAAGGACATTCCAACAAGTCCAGGAGGACCAGTGAAAGGGAAATTACCCTGTATGTAGAGATAAGGGTTACTAGTATTGAATGTGATCACTTGAGAAGTGAATTTGATAATATGGAGAGTAATAAACTGTGCCTGTAAGGCATATCAGTTGGAGAAGTAAAATGTGAAGTGTAGGAATTGGGTCAAGAGAATTGGGCCCAGTAACTAGTAACCCGAGAGTAGTGGGTCTAATCAGGACCAACGTAGTCCTCAGTAACTGTAGCATACCATATTTTAGGGTCGAAGGGGCCAAAAAATTAAGGGAAGGCCAGTAAGGCCATAATTGAGGCCTAGAGATACGGGGCCAATGTTTCGATGTCGGGCGGGTGAGCCGTAAAAATAGAATAATATACCCACTAAAAAGGAAGGGAAAATATAATGAATGGAATTAGAAAGGGATAACGATTATAAATAAATATGGGTCGCAAAACATGCTTATGGGGACCCTACGATCATGATAGGCTGATGGAGCTTTATTTCATCCTTGCGAATAAATGATGAGTGCAAGTGACATGGGTGTGTCACAACATATGTGCATATATAACACTAATAATTTGCGTGTGCATTCGGTTTAGTGGGTACGCTGGCGACAGTAGCCTTATTATGTAATTGACTTCCATTTGGTAGCTAGATTTTCGTGCCACCTGCAGGTAGGAGCAAGTGTGGACACTAAGAGAAATTTGTATATGGTATTATGTAACGATTCGTGCTCCTTTGAGCTTTATGATAGTAGAGCATATTATTGTTATATTGTATGGTTACTGGTTATCGAGGGTTTGAACGGTAGTAAATTGTGTGATAAGACTATCGTACTAAAAATTTCAAATTTTAAAAATATTGTTTTAATGAGGCATCACCTGAAAGACGGTTGAGCCTGCATATGAGTTGTATTGTATTGTAGACTTCAGCGAGTATGTTGTCTTACTATGTTGATCCCGGTGAGAAGGGATGTTCTACTGATGTGATTCAGGGTATATTGACTTATTATAGAGAGGAGAGATATAGCTCCTTAATTATATAGCACTAATAACTTGTGATCGGGAGAGCGCCGAATTGTATGATGTCTTTAGTGACATGAAAGTAGACGAGTAGACTCTTATGTTCATAGATGGGAATTCAAGGATATATGCTATGGAGTAAGGAACTAACAGATCTCGACGACCAGCAGTGTTAGGTAATAGTGTATCGGGGGTGTTCCTTGTTTGGATTTCGCTTTGCGAGACATCTCACGCATGAAACTTAGTGAACATTGGAAGTTGGGAGAAGTTTGACTTTAGTAAATGGATTTATTTTCGTAGTGATTGCAATATACGTAGTTATAACTGTAAGATAATAGGTATAGTACAAACTAAGGCCGATAGAGCCGTATAAGATTAATATGTTATAATGTTACCAATCGTTGACACCACGAGCAAACCAGTGGGACAACATAAGATATGATTAGGTGGAAAAGGTAGGGTGACTAACTAGGACCTTACCATATAGTCATGCCAAGTATGTGGGGCATAATTTGATATTTATATAAAACGTCCAGTACGGTGGTGCTGCAATGCACAAAACATAAGGTGTATGGGCGTCCTATATTGTTGAATTATAGTATTTTCCATAATTGAGAATTGTGTCATAATGCGTATTATGAGAGGTAACTCAATGTAGAAAAATGTAACTTCAGAACTTAGCTGTTTGATGGGTTAGGACAGTTAGGACCGTTAATTCCTAGATTTACCACGAGGATAGTATAGGAAGAATTCCATAAAGTTTAACTCAGGAAGGTTGAAACTTACTTTATAGGACATGGAAAGAGCATATTTCACGAGAATCTGAAGCTTAGGGAGAGGGAAAGGACTTGCGACATCTAGTGATGACACTGTCGCTTGAGCCATAGATATGGATGTGGTTATAAGAAAGGTAAACTGCATAACGATATAAAGCCGTAGTAGTGATGGCATAAGCAAAGCAAGACATTACTGAGCTCCAATTGGAAGTGGACCATCAGGAAATAATAGAGTTCCTTCAGTATTAGGAATTCCTTGGTAGTAATGGGAGAGTGAATCCCTGAATCATTACAGAGTTAATTACTTCGCAATGGGATTACGACCCTATGTGGGTGAAAGTGGGTCGGGTAACTAAAGTAGCTCACGTTATGCCAAGTTAGGACAAATCATAACGTGTAACAGTAAACCTCAACCATTATTCCTGGGATAGTAAGGTCATATGGGGTACAATTAGAGTTTTGTCCGATAGAGTCAAGCTTGTTATGACTCGATTATTGGGAATATTTTTTGAGAGGCCATGAATATCGAGATGTGAACGTATCCGGCCTAATACACTCGTAGGCGGATGGGCAGATTGAGAGTTCTAGTTAATGCGAGGTATGTTATATCTCTGATTATTAGTGTAATATCTTCCACTAGTGGAGTTATTGTAAGACGATTCCCCTCAACTTATTGTCGATAGGATTCCATTTGAGGCTATATATATCAATCCTTGTTATCCCGGTGCTTATTGGATAGAGGGGAGGAAAATAATCTACTAGGTCTAGAGGAATTTTAGGGCCCGTTAACCAGGGTGGAAATGATTGGGAGTTTTATTATTGCATGATGGAATGAGGAAATTGGTACCGAGTGATGTGAGACCTTTTTCTATTATTGTTAAGTTTGAGCTGGTAGCGTACCAACTTAGGTTCCATAGTCCTTTGCGGAGGTAGTATGGTGAAAATATGTTAACATTTATAATATATATTGTGTGTAAGACAAAGTTGAAGATATCTAAATATCAATTAACCTACTAGAGCGAGTAGTAGGAGGCTAGATAGTAACTATCTAAAAGTTAAGTGGTGAAACTTAAATGGTAAGGCTTGGAGAGTAAATTATAACATCAGTGAGGTGTTTATTATTAAGGGTATTCGGTAATGTACTGTATGGGCGGTACTGCGTGGATTACATGAGTTTGAGGTTAATACCCGAAGTTGTCCTTACCAGAAATGCCTTATTTTTCGAATTTTCGGACGAAATTCCGTTATTAGGGGGAAGTATATAATACCCCGTATTTTTGAAGATTTAAATAATTATGTGATTTATTACTATTGTGGGATTAATTAAATTAAAATGTGAGAATTAATTATTAATTCGGATTAAATATGAATATTTACTAGCATGAGGAGAAGTTAGTAATTATTAACATTACTGTGAGAATAAGTAATATGGAATGACGATTTTAAATAACTTGTCATGAAAGAGAAATACGACAGCTTGGTATATTAAGTCGGGGATGCGTGTGTGAGTTGTGTCAGGACTAATTAAGTGGAATAAAAAGGTAAATTATTTTAAGTAACTCGTATGATCATTTCGAGTGCGCCGCTGAGTCCAGAGGGGTCGAGATAGTCAGAAAAAATCTACACATGTATTTTATTTGGACTCCGAAATATTTTTAGGTCAAGCCGGCACCCGGTAGGGTGGTTTTGTAATTGGGATTTTTTGATGAATCAAATGGACAAAAATTGGAGAAATATTATATCATCTAATTGAGGACAATTAGGGTTAGGATATACCAAAATAAAGAGAGAGCTACATTGGGTGAGGGAGAGAAAATTCCAAAGGAAGAGAAGCCATGTTCACCACTTTGCACAACCACTACCACCATCGTGTTGATCGAAACGCATCCATACCAACAACACCAATGGATCAAATCTTCAAAATAAAGGCAAGTGTTTATTGCTTGCTTTCTTTAGCGATAATTGTGAATGTTAGTCTAGGTTAATAAACTATTGTTATGAAAGTTAATTTGGGTGAAATTGGAGAACTATATCATAACCTAGGGTTGATTTGATAAGAATTTGAATCCCATATGTAGATAGGATGATGCCTACGAATTCATGATGATTTCTATGAACCAATCTGGGTTTAATTTAGAAGTTATGCATATCAATATAATAACTAGGGTTCTTGATAATAAATTGGGGATTTCGAATTATATGGATGATTGGTGATGATTTAATGATGTTAGGTTATGGGAAATCACATATATATGTCAGAATAATGTTTGGTATTAATTGTTAGAAGATTGGGCTTGATCTTTATAGGTTTTTAGGAGTAAAAGTGATAAAAAATGGAGCTGTCAAAGGCTGAAGACGAATCAGCACCATCTCACGCGATGTTGCGCGAAGTAGGTCGTTCAAACAAGATTGGTATCTCACAAGAACTAGTTCGAGCGACATAGAGATATCGCGCGAAGTCGGGCGAAGACTGGTTCGAGCGACATGTGTAAGTCTTTCAAATGACATGGCTTTCTGGTTCGAGCGAGATTTCTAATTTTTAGAGATTTTCCTATTTCGCCCCTATTTGGGAAATAGTCAATTTGAGTGAGGAAAAATTAGTGTTCGACGAACCCAAAATACTGCAGCATTATTGGGAGTTGTTTAGGTGTAATGATTCAAATATGTGGAACGGTGAATTTACCTTGAAGATTGCGAGAGCGAGATACTCATAATTGTAATTGCGTCGAGAGTATTAAGTGATAAATACTTACGATATTAGTTTTAACGATATGAAACTTATAAGAATAAAAATTAGTTGTTACTTTTGGGACTTCTTATGATTTTGTGTGAAGGATTTTCGGGTGACATATTATCCTTACATATGTTTCTAGAGAGGGAGTATTATGATTTAAAAATGCGTTGATAGTATTTTGTGATGGTAATACTACGTATGAAATATGATAATTGGTTGTGTGTATACCGTTTGATTGATGGGTTGTGTGTATACCTATATTTGATATTACGTGTATGACATACCTAACTGCTTGCTATCGTGAGGGTTGTGTAAAGACGGTCTTATCCTCAGTGACATTCGGGGGGATATTTGACTTTTATCTCAGAACATAGGACTGTGAAGACTTATTTGTGAGTTGATAAGTCACTGACTATGGGAGCGTAGGTATGTGCGTGACCCATAGGTATGTGAACTACGTTCGCCGCCAATACGTGTGATTTATTTATATGGTTCATGGGAGATTTTTGAATCGATAGTCCTTGTTTGAGTACGAGATGTATCAGGACATGATAGCAGAGTATGAAATGCACTACAGGTATATCCTTGGGGTGTTGTGTTAGTATATATATAATAGTGGTGGATATTTATATATACTTTTGTTATACTTACAATGTGATATTTGTAGGCTATTAATATTGGGTAATACATATATAATAGTGAAAGATATATATATGTATGCTTTTGATAAGCCTAAAATGAGGTAATATCAGATTATTAAGATAGTGAAATCTTCAGTAACATACATAGTAAATACTTGACTTTAGTGTGATAACACTTATTTAAAATGATAAATGTCGATATTAAATACAGGAAACTACTACGAGGGGTAACTAGTAGGATAAGACTTTTCTTAGTTAAGAGTGTGTCAGATGGCTAGGTTGGACTAGATGTACGTTAGGCATTAGTCGAGAGGTGAGAATCGCATGTGAGAGTTCGAACTAACATGCATATGATGCTTGCTTTAATGCACTTTCAAATACTTGCTAATAAATCTGTTTTAAAAGATCGGGCTATGACCCGTCTCTTTCATTTTCTCTCTCTTTTGATACATATATATATATATATATGTGTGTGTGTGTGTGTGTGTGTGTGTGTGTGTGTGTGTGCGTGTGTGTATGTATTAGTACAGGTTCCCAGCCATAGGGACACTAGTTCTAGATACTTGGATGGTTTGCCGAGCTGCAGCTGTTGTGGAAGTTGCGGGTCATTGAGATTAGACGCTTATCTCAGTTCATTCAGTTCCTAGTTCAGATATCTCGGTTCGGGCATGTGTCACCCATTCTCATTAGTGGAGTTGTACTCAGTTTACTTTGTAGTTCTTTTCAGTTGCATTGAGTATTTATTATGGTTTGGTTTGTGGCTTGAACTGGAGTATTTTTATCCAGTTTTAATTATTTAGTAATTGATTCAGTCAGCATTCAATTCTTGTGTATGGTTTATAATTACATGTCCAAAAATTAATTAAATTAATTGGTTTCAAATTAAATTGGGAAATGTTTTGACACTAGCTTAATTAAATGTTAGGTAATTAATTGGATTTAAGTTTTCGATAGTGACGCTAAGAATGAACCAACCAAATATTCTGTTATAAACTTTATAAAGGACTGTTCACCCGATATTTAATTGGGTGGGGTGTCACAGTACTCTTTACTTTAACTGAAGTAGTTATATAATTGATATGCATTATCTCTTAAATTTTTTTCATTATAGAAGGAGTACGAGATAATTATTTGTTTTCTTTTGTTTGGCTGTTGGATAATTATTGATTGTTGGCTTGTTGTTGGATAGTATGTTATATGGAGTATGGCATAATTATTGGTTTTGTTTGGTTTGGCTGTTGGACAATTAATTGTTATTGGCTTGTTGTTGGATAGTATGTTAGAAGGAGTACGAGATAATTATTGGTTTTGTTTGGTTTCACTATTGGATAATTATTGGTTATTGGCTTGTTGTTGTATAATATGTTAGAAGGGGTACGGGATAATTATTCCTTGTTGCTTCTTGTTAGTTTTTGGCTGTTGGATAATCATGGGCCCCCCCGATTTGAAAGCATAACGTTAATTTCAAAATATCTAGACTTAAGCTTAAAACATGCCGTCAGGGGGCAAAACCTCGAAAACCCCCCTAAACGGCCCCATAAGAGGCACCAACACCCCGCACTAACACCTCTCACAGGGACGTTGGGGGGGAGGGTGATTTGGGTTTTCGCCCTTTAACGACATGTTTTTAAACCTAATTCTTAATATTTTCAAATTATCGTCATATTCTCAAACCGAGGGTCCCGTGACCACGCGGTCAGTTCTTGTGAATTACGTTGGTCCCGTGCGAGGTGATCAAACTTCTTTTGGGGTTACAGGGTGGGTGTTGTGACGTTCCCCTATAACGGCACATTTTTTAACCCAAGTGTGGATTTTCTCAAATTATCATCATATTCTCAAACGGGGAGTTCCGTGACCACGCGATCAGTTCCTGTGAGTTACATTGGTCCCGTGCGTGGTGATCACTCCCCTAAATGGGTCTCTTGGGAGGTGGTAAGGGGTTTTTCCCTCTAATGGCACGTTTTCAAGCCTAAGTGTGGATTTTCTAAAATTATCGTCATATTCTCAAACCTTCGGGTCCCGTGACCACGCAATCAGATCCTATGAGTTTCATTGGTCTCGTGCGAGGTGTTTGCACCTCTCACGAGGTCATTTGGGAGGTTCTTTGGGTTTTCACCTTCAAAAGGCATGTTTTGTATGAAAGTATACCTTTTCTGGCCTTGTCAAATGCAGCGTGTTGTATAGCTCATTGAAATTGTTTTGGGAAGGAGTCCAGGATAATATGATGCATTTTTCCGTTTGGAGTTTGATAGAGTATTTCGAATACGACTCCTCTCATTACGGGGAGTGTGGCCTTCATCAAGAACCACCAATATACGACACTCCAGGGAACTCAAGGTGGCCTAACAGGCAACTCAACTTATGCTCAGGAGACGAATAATTTGTTGTAGTAGCTCGGTCCCACCATTATGAACAAAAGAGGTGGCCTCACATGAAGATTAACAGCTTCACAACCATCATTGAGGGTTGTCAAGCTGTTAATCTTCTTGTGAGGCCCCCTTATAATATTGAGTTACCTGAACCTTGAAATTAATCCCTTACAAACATTACCGTCACTCTACATAACAAAATCGAACTCCACCATCGAAAATCAATAATGGGATTCACTCATGGGAAACATTTTCCCATTATTGATTTCAGATGGTGGAGTTCGATTTTGTTGTGTAGAATGAGCGGTAATGTTTGTAAGGGATTAATTTCAAGGTGCAAGAAAGGAAAAGAAAGGAAAATTTGATTATGAGTGATTTGCAAGAAAGGAAAGCAAAATTTTATTAGGAGAGAAAAGAAAAGAAGGGAAAGTTAAAAGGAGAGAAAATAAAATGAGAGAAGACAAAGGAGTTTAGGAGAGAAAAGAAAATAACTTTCTTTCCTGCGTTTGGGTGTTTGAGAGGAAAATAATATTTTAAAATAGAATAAGGAACAATTCATTAAAAAACTTTCCTTTCTCTCCATTTCTTTCCGATTTGGAAAGAATGTTTTGGAGAGAAAGTTTTTTAATAATTTTCCTTTATTTTCTCTCCTTTTAAACTCCCAAACGAGAGAAAGTCACTTTCTCGCATACTTAAACTCCCAAACGAAGGAAAGGAAACACACTTTCCCTTCCTTTCTTTTTTCTTTCTCTCCAAAATAGAACTCGCAAATAAGGCCTTAAGGATTGGTCCAACCTCTGGAAACTGAATTTGTCTATGAGCTTGTCATAGTCAATATTGTCGCCGTCTTTGGCCGACACTTCCCATGAGTTAACCACTTAATTTGACTCTCCCTTTCCCTTTATTTCTTTCGACTCGTTATTTTTGTCCATCTCTTTATTCTCTCTAGTAATAGTGTAAAACGTAAACCCTGAGGTGTTAATGTTAAAAGTCGTTAGATGGGGTTGAGTTACCACACTTTCCCCCATACAAGTGGCGTTCAAAAAATTGATTGGACCGGTGGACCGAACCGAACCAAATCAGACCAAACCGCACTATTTTTATCGGGTTCACCAGTTCGGTCCAATTTTTTTTTGCTGACCGATTTAGTCGATCCGGTCCTCGATCCTCCGCATTAAATAATTAGTTTGGACCGACCCAGATCGATTATACATATTAGTACATATATTTTAATTACATTTATACATAAATATTAACTCGAGGAAAATAAGGGACGAAAAAGAAGCCTAAGGAAGGTATGCCCGTAAATAATTTAAAAGAAAAAAGGTGGTTTTGGGGAAAGGTCCTCATAATTCTCAAAATGTATAAAAATAGGACTCCAAATAATTTTATAAATTTAGTGCCTTTACTAAAAAAATAGTTCCGCTGGCTCGAATAAAAAAATAAACTCCTAATTCTATAGAGACCACACAAATAAATATTATTGTACCAGAGAGACTTGATTTATAAACTTGAAAAATATTATCCTAAAAATCTAAATATAGGAAGAAACATGGCCTTTCCTTTAAATCTAAATAAGGTAAAGGTGTTTTTTCCTTCTCTTCTCTTCCCTTGACTCCGCCGTTTTTCTCTCTGACTCTACAAACACAAGTGTGAAGTTCACCCACACCCAAGCCAAACAACTGCTTGGCCACTGTCCAGTGTCTACGCTGCTTCTTTTTCTCTCTCTACACTGCCTCGTCATTATCTACTATGTCTACGCTGCTTCTCGTTCTCAGGTATGGTATCATCCTCCTTATTCTCTGCTTCTCATTCCTGATATGGATGATTAAATCATCACATGTTGGCACTAATCATTCGTTCTCTCTCTCATAAATGTTTCTAGTTGATCATGACTTGGAACCATATGCCTCTAACTCTGTTTACATTTTATTCCAAAAAATGATATGATTGATCTATATATATTTTTAAATAATGTAAATATTTTTAGGGTTTATATTTTCATCCTAAATATTAATTGTTAGGGGTTATTTCATTATAAACAACATTTTTAGAGTTTAATTTGTAAGGTAGTATTTTTAGGGTTAATTTGTAAGGTAGATTAGTAGTATAATTTTTTTTGAATAGGAAGTATTAACATGTTTAAATAGCAGGTATTCATTTTTAAAGTGATTAATTTAATAAGATTAGGACCGACAAGTTAGACCGGACTGACCCTATAAAAAATCGGATCGACTAGGGTTGGGTGACTGATACAATCCGCCTGGTCTTGGTCCATTTTTTAAGGACCGATTTAATGAGTTCGGTCCTTAAAAATACAAAAAACTGGACTGGACCGGATCGTGAACACCCCTACCCCATACAAACTTATACAAACTTAGATGGGTGCCTCGGGTCAAATTAAGAATCTAACCGCCAACTAAAATGTTTGTGTTCTTTCCCTTTTCGTTTCTCTATGGGGATCCAATGCCTTCTAGTGGATAAGGAATCATATTTCTCATTGCTTGCTAAATAAAAATGTTAGTAGGTTATTGGTTGGTCTTTTATGCAATATATTACTCTGAGTAACAAAATTTCACGTAATATCATTTTCGGTATCATGAAAGAATCGTCACAAGTTGATCCAACGGTTCAAATCAACGTTTTGTGATGAAGAATTGAATAAATAATAAACAACGATTATAAGACAATTGCAAGAAAAAATATCACAAAACACACAATTTTGGAGAAATATTGAGAGAAGAATAAGAGTGTTTATAATATTGAATTTGATTAATAAATTAATAAATTGTCACGAGTTGATCCAACGGTTCAAATCAACATTTTGTGATTAAGAATGAAATAAATCCATAAACAGCGGTTATAAGACAATTGCAAGAAAAAATATCACAAAACACAAAATTTTGGAGAAATATTGAGAGAAGAATAAGAGTGTTTAAATTCTTCCACATGCACTTCTCATCATCAGTCAGTTGTATAACAAGAGGAACCTTAAACGCTTCTTGACTTTTGATACAAGGATTCCTTACAAAAAAAACTAGAAATTCTAATAATATTCTTTTCTTTTGTTCTTGGGGAATAAAATCTCCATTTGTTTTTCTTAAACCCTCAATTTTTAATTTTCTTGGAAAATGTTTGCCTACACTTGATCGTGAAGGATATGTTCTAAAGAATCTTTGATGCATGTTTTGCAATGGTTATGGTATTACTTTTGATAATTTGTATAAAACAAAGTTTGGACATGCTTCTTTTAAAGATTGTTTTGATCCTTCATCATAATCGTAGCGTTATTGATGAAACCCTTAAATCTTGTACCAAATTAAATCTAGACTCTCTTTAAGAATTTTCGTGGACAAGATATCTGCAACCAAAAATAGTCAAAATAATAAAGAATATTATCGAATGTTGGAATTAATTAAAAGCAAAAGTGAAAAGGGGTTACTTAGTGAACATAAGGGGAATGAGATGGCCCAAATGCAAAGCTTCAGAAGAGGGTCCTTTGCGTGTATATAAGTAAAACTTTTCTCCCCTATCGTAAGCATCGAAAATGTCATTCAAATCTCTGTGGGCGAAGAACACGCCCCGCCGGAGGAAAACATGAGGGGAACGACAAGTCAGACATAAAACTCTATCGATTAAGGATTGGTCCAGCCTTTGGGAACCAAATTTGTAGATGA
The DNA here is from genome assembly GCA_949130495.1 of Sambucus nigra. Lineage (NCBI taxonomy): Eukaryota > Viridiplantae > Streptophyta > Magnoliopsida > Dipsacales > Adoxaceae > Sambucus > Sambucus nigra. The sequence goes on along the minus strand of OX422211.1, from coordinate 17,472,565 downwards.
GCTTGTCGTAGTCTATCTTGCCGCTTTTTTTGGCTGACACTTCCCATGGGTTAACCACTTGCTCTACCTCTCCATCTTCCGTCTCGTTTTTTTTCTCCATCTCTTTTTTTTCTCTGTAGTAAAAGTGTAAAACATAAACCCTGAGGTGTTAGTGTTAAAACTCTCCTGTTGGGGTTGAGTTACCACACTTGTCCCCATACAAACTTATACAAACTTAGATGGGTACCTCATGTCAAATTAAAAATCTAACCCCCAACTAAAAATTTTGTGTTTTCCCTTTTCTTTTCTCGTTGGGGATCCAATGCCTTCTAGTGGAGAAAGAATCATATTTCTCATTGTGTGCTAAATAAAAAGGTTATTACGTTTTTGGTCGGTCATTTACGCAATATATTACTCTGATTAACAAAATATAACGTAATATCATTTTTTGGTTTCATGAAAGAATTGACATGAGTTGTTCTAACGGTTCAAATCAACGTTTTGTGATGAAGAGTGGAATAAATTAATAAACAACGGTTATAAGACAATTGCAAGAAAAAATATCACAAAACACACAATTTTTGAGAAATATTGAGAGAAGAATAAGAGTGTTTAGGATATTGAGTTTGATCATGAGTGATTTGTAATTTTCGTAGTCTTGAATATTTAGTGAATAAATAACTATGAAGCACAGACTCGACAAATAATATGTGTTTCGATACGACACGTGACACGTGACACCCTTCACGTGATTTTTTCAAAAACTAGGATACGACACACTAGGATACGTATAATATATAATATATGTAATATATATTTAAATATATATATGAATGATATAAATTTTTTTTCCATAAAATACATTATTATAGCATTCTTAACATGAAATTATGAAAATGGACCATATAATACAATATTCAAACACACTTTAACATTAAAAATTATAAAAACGGCAGAATCACCATGACATAAGAAAAAAAATAAAAAATAATAAAAATAATAAAAATGTCATTTTACATGTCCCAGCGTGTCGGCAACGTGTCCCAGCGTGTCGGCCTGCATGCCAGCAACGTGTCCCAGTGTGTTAGCAACATGTCCCAGCGTGTCAGCAACATGTCCCAACATGTCAGAGCGTGTCGCGTGTCAGACTCGTGGCTTCCGGGAGAGTGTCGTTGCTTCATAGATAAATATACACCACTATCGAACACATGCATAATTTTCCGAACCATATATATCGTTGTTTTGTGTGTTTTGTGATATTTTTTCTTGCAATTGTCTTATAACCGTTGTCTTTAATTTATTCCATTCTTCATCAATAAATCAAATAAATGTGACTTGCAGAATTACTCAATTTAATTTACATACAGGAGTGTAAAAAATCTGACCACTTTCTATAGAAATTAAGGTTCATCCTAAAACACCCATGAAATTAGGATATGCACAATGTCATAAACATGAGTGCTAACATAATACTGTTCAACACATATATCAATATGTGTGATCCAACTCGTCTTCAAGGGTCCTTGGAACTTCACACGTACACATTGTCACTCGAAGCGTGCGAGCCTTTAGAGTTGTACAAACCAATAAGATTGACCAGTGTGATGAAGCGGTATGATCAGAGGTTGTTATATGTTAACCCAACCTAGGTGATTTGAACCCTTGGATCAACTCGTGACGATTCTTTCATGATCCCGAAAATAACATTACATTAAATTTTGTTACTCAGAGTAATATATTGCATAAATGACCGACCAAAAACCTAATAACCTTTTTATTTAGCACACAATGAGAAATATGATTTTTTCTCCACTAGAAGGCATTGGATCCCCAACGAGAAAAGAAAAGGGAAAACACACAAACGCTTTAGTTGGGGGTTAGATTCTTAATTTGACATGAGGTATCCATCTATGTTTGTATAAGTTTGTTTGGGTACAAGTGTGGTAACTCAACCCTAGCGGGAGAGTTTACACTAACACCTAAGGGTTTACGTTTTACACTTTTACTAGAGAGAAAAAAAGGGATGGAGAAAACAAATGAGACGGAAGACGGAGAGGCTGAGCAAGTGGCTAATCCATGGGAAGTGTCGGTCAAAGATGACGGTAATATAGACTACGACAAGCTCATCGATAAATTTGGTTGCGAGAGGCTGGACCAATCCTTAATCGATCGAGTTGAACGTTTGACTTGACGTTCCCCTCACTTTTTCCTCCAGCGCGGCGTGTTCTTCGCCCACAGAGATTCGAATGACATTCTGGATGCTTACGAGAGGGGAGAAAAGTTTTACTTATATACAGGCAGAGGACCCTCTTCCGAAGCTTTGCATTTGGACATCTCATTCCCTTCATGTTCACTAAGTATCCCCCTTTTCCCTTTTGCTTTTAATTAATTCCAACATTCTATACTATTCTTTATTGTTTTGACTGTTTTTGGTTCCAGATATTTGCAAGATGTGTTTATGGTTCCTCTTGTTATACAACTGACTGATGATGAGAAGTGCATGTGGAAGAATTTATCGGTGGAGGAGAGCCAGCGACTTGCCCGTGAGAATGCCAAAGACATCATAGCATATGGTTTTGACATCACTAAGACCTTCATCTTCTCATTTTTTGATTATGTTGGTGGGTAAGTACTATGCATTTATAATTTAAAAAAAAATCAGAACTATGTAATTTAAGTTTCTCCTAGTTTTTAACTCAAATGAATACTATCCCTTTTGTATCTCATGTTTTCACACTTGACAAATAATTATGCTTCAAAGTTTTTGGCATTACTTTAAACTTTATTTTTTCAAGAATAAAAATCTGAAGTTTGAATTGATTATGGAAACTATAGTCCTATATTGCTTATAGTGTATTTAACAATGACCTCCTAGTTTATCGACCAAACTACATGGTAGATAGAATCAGCATGCATTGTTCATGATGCATTATTGATTTGCTTCACTCATCTACTGCCCTTACATGTATGTTTTCTCCCCACCGCCTTCTACAAGAACATGGTAAAGGTTGCAAAATGCGTCACATACAATAAGGTGAGCTTTGTAGTGATATTAATATCAAAGTGTGGCAAAAGTTTGTCCATTATTTTTTCTGTTCAATGTTAAGTTGGGTCATCTATGTCTATCTACTAAGTCGATCTTTGAAACGTGAACTATACTTTGGCTGGTGCCTTGCAGGTTGTTGGTATTTTTGGTTTCACTGGTGAGGATCATATTGGAAAGATAAGTTTTTCGCCTATTCAGGTAAAAGCTTTCGCTGCACAGTATAGGTTTATGCTTGAGGTTTCTTATTTCTTATGTCTCTCTCTTCACGTTGCTAATTAGATAGAGAAATTAATGAGGGGGTGGGTGTATGGACGTGGCCACATGGGGCTCACTGGGGGTCAAGTCCCTATTCCATTTGCTTTCTAAAAACATATGCATAAAGTATTATAATATATTTTGGGGTGAAAATATATTATATACAAATATAATTTTAAAAATCTCAATGTTATTAGTTCAACTATATCAACTCACTTCCCTTTTCGATGTTGTTTTTATTTATTTATTTTATTGATTTGTCGCAAAGTTTTCAGTTTTTCATCTAATATTAATATGTTGTTTTAGTATATTTTTTTTTGGAGGGTGGGTGGGTGGGGGGTGAATGGGGAGTGAATGGGGGGTATTTCATGTTTGTTTTATTTTATTGATTATATTTGTAATCCTAAATTGAAAGTTGTTACTTTTTTAGGCATTTTCACAAATCATTGTCTTAAATATATAATGTCGAGTCATTTCAGTTTTGATTGAATGAAACATTTAGTATTTAATTGTTGAATATTCAAGCAGTTTTTAGTTACCTCCCCCCTAAAAAGTTCGCCTTGTAGCTCCTCCCCGCCACCCCCCGCCATTGGCTATGGGCTTGCCCCCCCACTCTTTTAAAATCCTTACTCCGTCCATGGGTGGGTGGAAATAAGAGGGATCCAACTGTTAGTTCTGAGGTATAAATATAGAGAGGGGTTTGAGCTTCAATAGTTTGGTGTGTAAGGATATTTTTCAAGTGGTGAAGTGATTCTCCAAGTTCCCTTTAGAATCAAAGTTTTTATGGCATAAGATGATTGAGACAAGTATGACCTTAAAAAAGACCGAGTGGGATTCCAAATTTAAAAAAAAGACTTGGTGGTATGCTCAAATTGGTGATGAAGTCACTCATTTGAGACTTTACAAGTCCATCCTTGTGTATTTGCAACTTTAATTTTTTCTGCTAGACATAGGGCATGAGCTGAATCTAACTCATTTTTGTGAGGGTAATTAAGTGAAGGTTGTTCTGTTTTTTTTTACTAGTTTGTATTACTTGTCACTCTCCATGATGCTCTTATTTCCAAATACCGTAATTGTGAGGGAGGGTTTATGTTGTGCTGTCTTAATTTTATTATGACCCTAAATAATAAAGATTTGATGAAAATCGACCTTATCTGATTTTCTTTCTTTCCTGATAAGATATGAGATGCTGATGGAGGTGTATATTGTTCTCTTTCTTGGGCATGTCCAATGAAAGAAATGTTAGAACTTTTAACGGCAATAAAATGGAAAAATGAGGTTATTTGGAAGAGATTAAACTTTGCGGGTTTTGTGCATTTCCCTTTTATTTGATAGGTTTAAGCTGATCATAGCTTATAGTGTTTCGTAACGTTATTGGCTTTAACTCATGGAAGAGTACACAAACACATTTAGACTCACGTAATAATCAAATGAAAATTCTCTCAATCTTATATCTCTCTCATATCATCATTCAATATTTCTTACTATTAGATGTATATAAAATTAGAAGAGGAGTCTTTCCTTTTTTAGGCATTAGATAATTCGGGACCAAAAACTCCCGCCAAAAAATGGAAAATATAATAACATAAACAAAATTGCTAATATGACTTAAATGCCATATATAAACACTTCCTAAAAACTATATAATTCAAAATTCATAAATAAAAATTGAAGCTCCTCCTTCCTATACTAATTTTGACACCTCCCTCTTGGCCCATACTTTTTATCTCTCTTCCTCTTGAGAAAGCTCGGCCTCAAGCACAGGAACATGCATCATTAGAGCAAAAGGAACACCCATAACATAGGCGTCAATCTACCAATGCAACACGGGACTCGAACTCAATCCAAACCGGATTGACTTGTATAGCCTTTATGTCCCCATTTTTATGTAAATAATGTATGTCTGATGTAAATAATAAGGTGGAGGGGTATATTTATACATTTAATTTCTTTTGTCTTTTGTCACACTTGTTGTATTTTAGTTCTTAGATATTATAGTTAGGATAAGAGTTTCTTGAAGATACCATTAGAGTAACGATGCATGATAACTCATATATAACTAGAACCTTCTGGAACCCTCTCTTAAGAACTATAAATGTCATCATTCCCCATTGTGAAGATCTTTGGCTTGTTAATATAATTTTCAGATTTATGCTCTTGTTTTTTTCTCCTCTGGATCAAACTTTTGGTGTTTGCATTAAATGGTATCAAAGCAAGGTGAGTTCTTTGGTGTGTGTGTGGTTCCAACCCCATCACCATTAATGGGTCAATAAAAGAAAATTCACATGGCTGAATCTAATGAAGACTTATTGCGTAGGCTAGACAATGTTCCATGAGTTCGGAGCCACTATTGCAATGAATGCACCGAGTGATTTGTAGCCAGCCAACTAGACGATTCCACCCAATTGTCGTCATTTGAGGACCTATTGCATGCAATTGCCATGGTCACTGTGCCATACCAATGGCCACTTGAGACTTCTTTCACCATCGCATTGCCCAATTGCCGATAAATATCTATGCGATGCAAACCCTCTACAACCCATTGGCCTGAGACACCGCTACTTAACACACCGACTTCCGATCAAAACCACAACCTCACCTCAATTTGCTAGGGTGTGCAACATCTTGAATTCCAACCCCAACTTACTGTAAATTATCAAATTTGTCATCGATTGAAACAAAAGACAATAAAACTTGTGTTGAATCAGATGATGTAATCGAGTTTGATGAAAAAGATAATCAATCTAAAATTGAAACATACAAAGATGAGTACTTAGAGGAAGAAAATATGCCTTTTGACGTCCTTCTTGGCTTCGACGAAGTTGTTATATCAAACGGTAGGTCACCACTCGATGTCAATGGTCTCGCTCCCTAAAGATTGTTGATTTGACTTACGAAATGGTCATTATTGTTGTTGTGGACAAGGGATGTTATGTTGAGATTGAAGGAGATAGTCCGAGAACGAAGATGGTTTAGTGAGAGCACTCAATGAGGCTTGTGATACTGAAGTGGTGGGTCTCTGATGTGTGGAGGTATATTTGGGTCTTGAAGTTGTGTGTAAAAGTTAGGATCTAAAGGGCTGTGAAGAAAAAGTGGGCAGTGGCCATCATTTTGAAGTAATTGAGCTGGATGAATTTATTCAAACAAAAATTAGGTCATATTTTTAATAAATCTTAGGTGGTCGGTTTCAATCTTTTAGATCCAAAATCGGATAAGGTTGATTTTATTGGGCTTGAAAATACTGGGCAACCTCTAATTTTTAAGGAGTTGGAAAATATTGTAGTTGGGCCCCCAAAACTTGAAGAAATTTATTTTGAGCCCAGATTACAGAAGAAAAAAGTATTTTTTAAATATTTGTCCGTGTGTCATTGTTGGGTACAATCACGGTTTTAAAAGGAGCGAGGCATAGTTGAGTCGTGGTGTAAGCCTCAACTTTTTTCCACAAAAATCATTAAAAATTGATACTCACTACAATAATATAGATTTTGTGTTAGCAAAAAAGCCATATATATACATATAGACATACACATATATTCATACACAAATATACATATATACAACAAAAATAAAAAATAAATATTCATATATACATATATACAGCAACAAAATATATATATATATATACTGAAAAAATAACAAATACGATCGGTTTCTGAACGAGGAAAAAAAAGGGGGATATTTCGTTTTGAAAGTGGTTCAATGCTCTTTCGTTGTTAACTTCGTCCGTTTTCGACTTGTAATAGATTTTGAGCCTCACTCGTCTTTTTTTTAATCACCAGCTAACGCAAGTGGTTCTGATGAAGCCACGTGCCTTTTTTTTAATCAGGGGCTAAATAAGAGGCGGACGCCTCATATGCCTCTCCAATCAAAGGCGTAAGCCTTAGGAAGGTCCTCCAGTGGTGTACGCATCAGCAGCCCCGCCCTTTGCCTCGCCTCGAGGAATGCCTCGTTTTGCCTTTTAAAGCCATGGGTACAATTTTGGCAAGATTTTCCCAATCGAGCTGGGCTTCTCCAATTCGTCCTTTGGAGTTCGAGGACGAACTTTTATAAATGTGTGAATAATGATATAAACAATAGGGGGCTATATTTGTAATTTTCCTTTCTTTTGTCTTACTTGTCCTATTTTAGTGTTTAGAGATAAGAACTTCTTGAAGATACTATTAGAGTTGTCTTGCATAACTAGCACCTTCTAGAACCCTTATCTAAGGCCTATAAATGTACTCATTCCCCATTGAAAAGATAGAATATTTGGCTTATTAATATAATTTTCAGATTTGTTTCTATTTTTCTCTTTCGATCCAATTTAAGAAGATCCAATTTTCAAGGTTTGCATCAATATCAATGATTCATGTTTTGATTACATTAAAATAATGAACTATAAAAACGATGGAAAAGTACAATGTTACCTAGTACGTGGGTCGATCTAATACGCAATACAGTAATGGGTATGGGTTACGTTGCTTTACGGTACGCAGTGTGTTGGGGGTCGGCTTAATTTTTTCACAAGATAAGATTATAGTGCTAAAAGAACCCCAACAAGAGTTCAATAACAATGTTTGTATTGTATAATATCTTCATTCTATGATATATTAATAGGATATACGAACCATTCTTGTATTAAATTAGTTGAGAAGTCATTTTTCTTCTCATTTATTCTGTTATTGTAGTCCAAGGATCCATTATTATCAATAATAGCTAAAATCATCAATGTTAAATTGGAAATGCCACATTTAGAGATCCGGATCGTGAACAAACCATGTTTCGGGCAGTGACCTATCTCTAGTTATTTACAATAAGGGAAACATAATTTTGGTTCAAGGCCTTTTTCTCAAATGTCCTCCTCCCCTTCTCTATCACGAGACATCACTTTCCAACTAAGTGCGCTATGACAAAGCCATGACTATTCATCTCCATAAACAATAAAATCCCTCCTATTTAAAAGGTATCCAGTCAATGATGATGAAATCACAACATTAGTTAGGAAAGCCACGCCTAACCATGAATCCATGAAATCTGTATTTGAATGAAAATCTAAAAATTTGCAGTGTAAGAGGGGGTGGTTGATGTTTTTTGTCATCCACTTTGCATGAGATATACCATGATGGAGAAAGAATGGGGCTTGGTCTCTTCTGTTGGATCAACTCACAAGTGTTCATAGATTTTAGGGCCATCACAAATGCAAATATGTGAACTTATGAAGAAATCCCTATATTCAATATCATTCTATAAGGTTCTTTTTGATAAAAAAAAATTTTGCAAGGCTGAAAATAAGGGGAAGGGGAATGACAAGAGAACATCCTAGACCCAAATCGTTTTTATCAGTCTTATCTTTAATGAAAGGATACCCCTCAACTAAGTGAAGGGGAGAGACAAGTTCTTCTAATTATGTATCGTTAATATTCCTTTTGTATATGTGATTCCCTAAAGTATGACAAAGCGGAATTCCAAACCAAGGAATGGGTGTGAGTATGAAGAGTTGAAAGAAAAGGTTAAGTTTTAGAGGTTAAGCACACAAGGTGTTCTCCCCAATTCAGTGATCATCCCAAGTGCTGAATTTCCCACCTCCCCCATATTGGTAATGGATCTTTTCAATGAATAAGTCCAAATTTTGAGAAAAAAACTTAAGGGGTCATTGGGAAGAACACTTTACCATGACCTTGAAATTATGTCCAATAGGAAGAACTCCATTATTATTTCTAGTCACAGACTCCCAAAGAGCTCTTGTTCTATAGTATGTCACCACAATCTTTACCCATTCGTATCTTGTTCACCACAACGTCTTGTTTTAAAGATTTAGGGGTGGCCATGGTCCGGGCCTATAAAAAATTGAGCTGTCCCATGCCCGTCCAGGTCTGTTGCTCAGGCCCGAACACAATTTTTTTTTATAAATTTTATTTTCTAGAAAATTTATTACTTAATATTAGAAAATTAATTTTATAATGTACTCTCAAGACTAAGAGTAAATAAATCCTCGAATTGATATTTTTAAATGTTCCCTATTTATATATATTTTCTTAAATTTTAACTTAAAGGAATAAAAACTAAACCACTACTATATATATATATATATATATATATATATATATATTATATATAATTCTTGTGCCTCGGGCCGGGCCAAGCTTAAGCAGGCCTAAGAATACTTGCCTAGACCCATCCAAACAAATTAGGCCTATAATATTTTTCCAAGACAAGTTCTCGTCCCGTTTTATCTTACCCAAGCCCTATTTTTTTTTGGGAGGACTGGGCAGACTTCGCAAGCCTATGTCCACCCTTACAAAGAACTGTGGGAGTACCGTCTATTTACATGAATTTCATAATTGTATCTTGTTTGCACTTATAATTCTCCTCCGTTCTACTCATGGCTAATCTTTTCTAGAAAGGTAAAACTTTCCTCAAAAGGCAAGGCTCTTGCATGATCTTTAGTTAGTTTTTTTTGCCTTAAGAAAAAAGATGGTCCAAGTTACTTATCAAAAAGAAAAAAGATGGTCCAAGTCTCTTTCATGATACAAATTAACTCATTATTACTGCCTCAACATTCCATAGCTGTCATTTGATTTGCATGATTAGAATCTCTATTACCTTCACATCACTACTATGGAGGCTTGTTTTTGATATTTTTAGATAATCCTACCCTGAAGAGAATTAACAATTAAACTTTTTTTTCCTCCCAATTCACAGTTAAATAACCCATTCGATCTTCGACCCGCAAGCTCTCACTATTTGTCTCAAGCTCGGGGCCCCTAGAAAGCCTTCTTCCTAGTTATGTGTTGTGTAGGCAGTCCGTAAGGCTCATGCATATTTATATTTTCCTATGGTTTTGATTGGTAACTTTTTTCGTTTCTTTTTGTTTTTGTCGGGAATATTGGGTTTGTCCAGCTTCCATAAATGTGTTGTTTCGTTCTGGAGGATCTCGCTTCTTTTGTTTTATTATTAGTCTTCCTCGTAGTCATTGTTTTTGTAAAAAAAATTTCACTGACTATAATCTAATATCTCTTTCTCTCTCCCCCACCTCCCCCCCCCCCCCCCCCCCCCCCGCACACATATTGCATAAATGAAAGTCAATAAATTGGTGAAAACAAAAAAGCAGTGGCATAGGACCTTGCTTATCTTTTTGGTAGATTTTATACGGTTCAGAAATTTATATATAATAATTATTGGAGTGACTCAATTGCCAAATTTTCATTACTACGGGTCGTTCCATCCTTTCCCAGTTCATTTCTGTACCTTTTCTCGGGAGTGGATAACCTCCGCTGCTTGATTCCATGTGCAATTGACCAGGTTAGTTGATCAAAATATTCATTTCTCTGTGTCAATTATACTTATTATTGATCATGTTACCTGATGATTATATCACCAGTATTGATTGGTAAAGTACCTAGAGCAAAATGGTTTTATAAACTTATAGACTTAACATGATTGCTTATCTTATTAATAAACAAGATCTCTTTTTTATAGTATGCTTTAATTTTTAAAAAAAAACTATCATACCAGAGTGATAGAAGTGCTGACACGACATTTAGTGGGAGGAACAGTTAAGGGTTAGATCCTTACTGCTAATAATAATGAAAAGGCTAAACATAGCAGTTTTACAAAACGTGGAGATCTGTTGTAAACGTAAAAGTATTTCGATGTCAAGAATAAAAATATTTAAGCATCATTAGTACTCATGAACAGTAATAATAATTCATAAAGGGAGATCTACCCTTCCATTGTTCAACTTATTGAATTATTTGATTGCAAGACATTGAAGTTTTCATTTTTGGAAGAATAAGCAACACACTATAAAACTAGATTTTTGAGACGGTTAAGGTTACATAGTTGGTTCCCTTTTCTAGTGTGAACATGGGAGTTTTTTTAGATTTTATATTATTTTACATCCATTGTTGTAAAGGTAGATGGGTCTCACCGTCCAACATGGTTCAAATTCTCGGTATCGGCTACTCGATTTTCAATTGGATCGCGGTATCGGTCACAATATCGGGCGATACGCAAAGATACACTATTTAAAGTGCGCAAAAAATTCCAGAAAAAATCTAGAATTTAAAAAAAAAATACGATTAACAATGTGGACCAATCAGATAAGTTTAAAACTATCCTTTAATATGCATAACATTTTACAATTGATTATATTGACGTGCTGCGAATTTGCCAGATTCAATGTTCTATAATAAATCAATCTTTTTTTTCACGGAGGATACAAATATCATGTTTTTACAAAGAAAAACAAATGTTACTTTTTTAGTAAGAGGATAATTTTTTTTACAAAGAGGATACAACTATTATATTCTTAGTATTATTTTTAGTAAGATGATACAAATGTGATTTTAAGTATGTTATATTTTTCTAAAAAGGAGAGAAATGTTTCTTTTTTAGTATTGTTATTTTTTTACAAAGATGATAAAAATAGTGTTTTGACAAAACACTACATTTTTTTTACAATGGTTTTTTACAAAGAGGATGCAAATGTTATTTTCTTACAAAAAATGATGCAAATGTTATTTTTTCATAAAAGGAATGTAAATGTTATTTTTTTTTGGTTGTTGGGTTGCAAAAGTTTTTTTTTTAAATTGATGGAAATGTTATTTTTTACAAAGAGGATGCAAATATTTTTTTACTTGCGTTTCAAATGTTATTTTTACATAAAGGATGTAAATATTACTTTTACAAATGTTTAGAAGATATAAATATCATTTTTACAATAATTACAGTTGTATATTTGTTTGTAAAAGAATAACATTTACGTTTTTTATAAATAATAACATATTAAAATGTAACATTGGGAACATTATTATAAAAAATAATAACAAATAACATTTGGATCATTTGCGTTCTTTACAAAAAAAACTGACACGTATACAACACACTAAATTAAATCCACAGGATGACCAAATAACCCACACACCCAAAAAACCATGCTTACCAACACAACACTATAGAGAGAGAGAGAGATTGATTCTTAGTAACTTATACCATCTAGGCCGAGATATCACCGATATGGGTCGATACTATTGTGATATTGCTGATATGGGCTGATTCCATCGCGATATCGCCGATATGGGCCGATTCCATCGTGATATAGCTGATATGGGCCGATTCTATTACGATATCATCGATATGGATCAATTATACTGCTATATCATCGATACTACCGAGAAATTACCAATATAGGGTCGATTCATATCAATAATTGAAAACTCAACTCATAACTCGGAATCGGATCGGTGGGCACCGATACCTAGTCAACTCGGACGTATTGTCGCAGTATCAGCCTTGACTTTGAACCATGACGTTGAAGCTTGTAAAAGAAAGAGGATGGTGTTTGTTTTATATGCTTTCACGAGTGTGGAACTGGTGGTGAAATGTGTATTTTCGGTGAGTTTTTAGGTTAAACATAGCATTTTTACAAAACGTGGAGATGTGTTGTAGGCGTAAAAGTATTTCAGTGTCAAGAATAAAAATATTTACGCATCATTAGTACTCATGAATAGTAATAATAATTCATAAAGTGAGATCCACCCTTCCATTGTTCAGCTTATAGAATTATTTGATATCAAGACATTGAATTTTTCATTTTAGGAAGAATAAGCAACACACTGTAAAACTAAATTTTTGAGACGATTAAGGTTAGATAGTTAGTTCCCTTTTCTAGTGTGAACATGGGAGTTTTTTTAGTTTTTATTTTATTTTACATCCATTGTTGTAAAGGTAGATGGGTCTCACAGTCCAAGCTTGTAAACGAAAGAGGATGGTGTTTGTTGTAAATGCTTTCACGAGTGTGGGACTAGTGGTGAAATGTGTATTTTCGGTGAGGTGTAGTCCTTCAATGTGGAGAGAGGTGGAAAAGGAGTCTTGGAAATTCTCTCATTCGGTCGAAATCATATCTGTAACCACAACAATCAAGAGTTGACCGACAATCCCCCTTGCTACTAGATCCAATTCGTTGATGGAGGCTGACACGTTTTAAGACTGAACTTTTTTGATTGGTTGGAAGGGTGGGTAGGCCCTTATTAGAAACTTTGTTTAGCGAAGATTTTTTGTCTTTGGTGAAGGAGCATCCCATCCATTCCATATCTTTCAAAGTTTAGGAACTTGTCCATCCACGAGACATCTTTCGCAGTAAGGGAACTCCTCCATTTTTAGGTTGACGAGAAACTTTTTGTTTTCGAAAAAAGAATAAATCTCGGTATTTTCGTAAAGAAGGGAAGACCGATAAGGGACTTGAGTGACTCACCCTAATCAGTAAGCGGGTGAGGGGAGAAGAAAATGTTGTGTACTAATTGAAAGCTCGACCTTCGATCGAGAACTGAAATCACAGAAAGGGGTACAAAAATAATTTTTTGATCATAAAGAACTTTGGTATACTATGTTTTGAACGAATCTATTTTCTTTTTTTTTCTTTTCTACTCAACCACAACAACATGGAGATGAAAAAAAAATTTATTTTAAGGATGAGCCTCTCGGTTGGATAGATGACCTCTTTTGGCTTGTTGCTCAAAATCCCATCGATGACCAAAGGTGTGTTAGATTAGGGCATTTGGGTTACCTATTCATCTTTAGGGGATGAAGGTGTTCAAAACTAGTGGGGAGATGCATGGGAGTTCGTTAGTAGACAAAGAAATTGTAGCTCTAGTAGGCTAAAATCTTTGTGTTGGCCTTGGACGAGTGTATCTTCAAGGTTTCGATATGGGTAAAAGACACGACGCGTTGTTCATTGCGTCAAATTGGTTTGTCCGGTGCTAGTGGGAAGTCGAGTTGGAGTGAGAGAAGTTCTGGAGATGGGTTCAAGTGCTAGGGTGGAGGGGATGGAGAGCTTGTACCACATTATTGATGATGTTGGGTAGGCCATGGACAATGGGTGGCGTTAACGGCAAAATTTAACTCTCCATGGTTCACAATAAGCAACCTTAAAGGCTTAAAATATTATACAATACGATAGGCGAGAGGTAAACTTCTTTGTCCCACACCCTCACTTTGCTTGGGACGTGAATAAGAATCATGTGCAAAAAACTCCCTGATAGAAAAACTCATTTGGCCGAATCATATTTCCTGGAGACGGGAAATTTCTTCCCGTGGGAATGCAAAATAGTCCCATCCATAACTCATCCCATTGTGATAATTATACGTTACTTGCCCTTCCTACTGGTTATTTAATTACATTGTGAATGACCTTCGGTTTCCTTTTGGTGGGAGCCGACATTAAAAGTAAGGGTGTTAGTTTAGTGTTCCTTTTAATGTGGAGGGCGTTAGTGCTTAAGGACCCATCTCCTCTCTTTTAAAGGAGGGAAGAAAATTGTTTATATGTCGCTTAGCGGCCATTGTTTCAACGTACTCAGGTAGTTTTGAACCCTCTTTGTTGTTGGAGGAGGTTCTAATTTTTTTCGAGTAGCGTTGGCAAGGCAGATTGAGAAAAAATTTAACCAATTGTGCAAATTCAATCTAGTAAGGCGCAAAGTGAGAAACGACTAATTGGTAAGCCCTAGATGAAGTGCGAGGTGTGAAATTAAAGTAAAATTCTTCCCATTTTTTTCGCTCCATCGATGTATTGGACATGTATGCGCTGGAGATAGGTTCGTGTGATCGGGGTGGTGTGGAGAGGATTGAAGACACGAAGATATGGAAAGTTGGGTCATGGATAATATTAAAGGCTTTGGAAAGTTTTCAAGTGTATTGTATGATATCCATGAACGGGAGGTGTTGATTTTGTGTAGAAAAGGGATGGGGGTAATTCTTCAAATGAAAATTATGAAAAGGAGAGAACTTAAGAAGCTACAGTGTTTTATTGATTACAATAGGAGAAAAGGGGGAAATGTCGGGACGGGGTTGTCTCTGAACTTTAGGTCATTATGAAACATTTTATCCTTTCTTTGGAATGCGAATGTGTACCAGCTAAAAGGGCCATTGTGAAAGCCTTATCCCAATTTAGAGGCTCATTGTGGCGTGCTTGTAAGAGACTAAGGTCGAATGTATGTCGAGAAATGTTGCGAATTTTTTGTGGCGTTAACTATGGTGGATTGGTGTTGTTTATTTGCATGTGGAGCATGGAGCAACGTGGACAGTTTGTGGGATACTACAATATTGGAAGGGTTAGAGTTCCTTTAAGGCGGTCCTACCATTTCATGCCTATTTAAGTGCTTGGAGGATGGTTTTTTTATGGTGCTTGGGTGTATGGGCTCGTCATATGAGTGAGAAAACTTTTGTTTCCTTCAGAGCTTAATGGTAATGTTTAGATGCAGCAGTTTTAGAGTTTTTTGATGAGTTGGAGATGGTTGAGTGAGGTGGGTCTAGCAATTGGGAAGTTTAGTAAAGTAAGGAGTTGGATGAGAAGGAGGGACTGGGTACTTGATTAGGGGGTTAGGGGGAGTACTGATTGACGAGGGAGGAAAGGGGTAGTGGGGAGGAAGATGGAAGATGACTATATTAGGTAAGGACAAAAGTCGCGTGTTCTAAAGCTTAAGGGCGATGTGGCGTGTGTCCCATAGGGACGGGGGTCCCAGTTGGAGAGAGAGTGAGTTACCGTTTTTTTCTGTTATATATGATATTATCAATTAGGTTGTTAGTTTTATTTTAAATTCCTTAATTAAAGTCCTTCAATATTAATGGGGGCTTAGTAGATTTTGCGTGGTTACATCATAGTGGTACAAAGTTATGATCGTAGGCTTGTCCAACACGTTGCCAAAGAAATTTGATGCATGGAGAAGTCTGTCAATAACGAATAGGATCTAATATTTGGTAGCGTCTCTCAATTCACCAACCCCCAACCCCTTTGCCCTTAACACCAACAACCCTATTGCTGCTGACGGTGGTCACCACAGTTACCCAACCGCCGTCCAACAATATGACTCCCTGCTCTCATGGGTCCCTTGTATTTTGGTACTTCCTAATTGCCTGAGCCAAAAGGGATCATCGACGCCATGAGCCACCTGACACGCCGCATCCCATGATTGCCCGCTACCAAATATACCGTTGTCCATTTTCATTGTGGCTCCCTAGACGAGTGACAACCAGTCTCGTTGGCTTACGACTAAACATATAACGCATGCCCATCATTCCTCTGGCCACCCGCAGTCCCAACTATGATTGGTCCTCCTTTCCTCAGCCTTCTATACCCCTTGCTCCACTCATATTTTCCCCAATCATACCCCACCTAGCTAATTTCTCTGATTTTTAGTGATAATATATATATACAGAAAGTCTCCTGTAAGGACTCCTTATTGTGCAGACCCCGATACATATCATTTTTTTAAAATAGTAAAAAAATGAATTTTTTGATGAAACTTCGTGGATATGATGTCCACGGTCAGAAGATCATCTCCAATTTTTTTCATCAAAAAATTCAATACAGAAACTCATTGAGATGAGGTAATATGTAACAAATGGTATAAATATTCATTTTCAACTGTTGAAATGTTCGGTCGGCGCTAGCCACTTTATTGATTCAATTTTTTTATGAAACTTCATGGATATGTTCTTCTCACTGTTGAGATCATATCCACGAAGTTTCATATAAAAATTCAATTAAAAAGTGAGTGAGATGATCATCAACATTTGAACAGTCGAAAATGCATATTTATACCATTTTTTTACATATCACCTCATCTAAACAGTTTTTTATTGAATTTTTTGATGAAAAAAATTGGAGATAATCTTCTTACCGTGGAGATCATATCCATGAACTTTCATCAAAAAAATTATTTTTTTACTATTTTAAAAAGATGGTATGTATCGAGGTGTACACCATAAGGAGTCCTTACAGGAGTCTCTCTCTCTCTCTCTCTCTCTCTCTCTCTCTCTATATATATATATATATATATATATATATATATATATATATA
The DNA here is from genome assembly GCA_949130495.1 of Sambucus nigra. NCBI lineage: Eukaryota > Viridiplantae > Streptophyta > Magnoliopsida > Dipsacales > Adoxaceae > Sambucus > Sambucus nigra. The sequence continues at coordinate 17,455,450 of OX422211.1, read as the reverse complement.
TATATATATATATATATATATATAATATTTTGTTTCAAAAGTCCCCGAAAAAAATAGGATCTGAATAAAAATTAATTTCGGAGAACTTTAATTTTCAATTTTCTGACATGATTTTATGAGATTAATACCGACCTTATTTTCCCATAAAACAAAACCAATCATTTCTTCCCAAATTATTTGAATAGTTCGATCTTAAAATTTCTGACCGTTTAGGAAAATTGCCAAATTATGTAAAAAAAATATCAATATTTTTATGAATAATTTTCTTTTGAATGTCAATATTGCCAAAATTTCCGATTATCTAATCACCAGAATCAGAATTAGTAAAGAATATTCAAAAAACTTAAAATCTAAAAGGACTTTTAGGATGTAATCCATCTTGCGATGTTTTCTCGCTGATGGAGGGTTGTGTATACAATACAATTGTTGCATTCAACCAATATTTTACCCATATTATTATCAACAAGGAGAAAATGGGAAAATGAAATAGTTAAAAGGAGTTAAAATGAAATTACCACAACACCGATGTCCATGTGACTGATATCAGCGGTAACACCAGCATAGAGAGGGGCAAAGCTTTCCCCTCGGCTTACCATTAACCATCACCGAGAAATTCATTGAAGTCAAACATCCCCTTATGAAAGTCCTTAGTTATTTAGGTTTATCAATTAGTTATTTATTAGATTTAGGTCTTACGTTAGTCTATATTATAATTAAGATCATTATTCACTAATTGATTCAATAATAATGAGAGTTTATTTGATTTTGCGTGCTTACATCAGAGTTATGGATAAGAACTTTCATAAGGTGACCAACCCTCACCGAAGATTCAACCACGTCAGGAAAATTGTGATTGGGGAAATGAGTTTTTGAAGGAAAGAGACAGAAAGTATGCCATTAAACTTGGAAGAGGAAGAGTGAAGGACTACTTCGGATGAGTTGGAGTTCAACCGTATTTTAAGGGAGGATAAAGAGCTGATAGAAGGGGCCATTTATAGAGGAGGAAGTTGTTCGTTTGTGGAAGTCAATGTGTGTAGAAAAAGCTCCAGGAGAAGTTGGTACCATGGCGTTCTTCCAAAGATTGCTGGGTTGTGGCGAGGGATGATATTAGACATTCTCTAGCACCTTTTAGCTCGTGGTCAGTGTTTGAGAGAAGCTTCAATGCTTCCTTCATTACTCTTGTTCTGAAGAAGAGGATGGGGTAGATGTAAGGGTTTTCATGCCTATTTCTTCATTAGACATTAGTTTAGCGGGGATCTAAGAAAAAGTGATTGCTCCACTCCCATTTTGTTAGGGTCATAGGTGGTATACATATTTTAGATGCACTATGCAGTTCTAATGGCTCTTGAGTGTGTGGTTTCTAGGCTGATGAGAAGTACTTGACTATTTGTAAAGCGACACTGAAAAGGCCTTTATGACCATGTGAATTTGGGTTTTTGACTTGTACATGTTGAGTAGGATCGGATTTGGGAAATGGTGAAGATTGTGATTTAGAGCTGCATTTACTATCAGATTTTGTGTTGGTGAACACAACACGCCAAAGGAGTTCTTTTTCCCAAGATGCTTTGTCTAGGGTGATTCCATCTCTCAACTCTTATTTACCACAATGATGAACACGAGAAATGGAGGCTAGGATGATTAGCGTTTTTTTGTGGGGGAGAGGGATAATTCTCTGATGGAGATATCTTACCTTTTGTTTGTCAATGACCCCAACATTTTTTGTATGGCTGAAGAGGAGCATGTGCGGAGACTGATTGACTGTTAGTGAGCTACGTGTCATTGTAGGGAAGTGTGAGTTGATTTTAGTGGGAGTGCTTGGGAGGTGTGATCATTTAGTTTGTGATTGGGTGTAAAGTGGGGTTACTGTTGTCCACCTATTTGGGGTTGCCATTGGAGTCTGAGTTTAGATCCAAGGCCATTTGGGATTTGGTTTCAGAGTGGGTTGAGAGGAGGCTTGTAGGGTGAAGAGGAGCTATCAATCTAAGGGTGACGTGATCGAGAGCATTTCGTGGAGCCTTCCTACTTATTATCTTTCAATTTTGTCACTTCTGGCTTATGTTAGACAAAGCTTGATAAATTTATGTGAGACTTTCTTCGAAAGGGGAGTTATGAGAGTTTTTAGGTATACCTTGGTGAATTAGGAGAATGTGTGTAAACTGGTGAAAGTGGGACTATTAAAAATCTAGCGCTTTAAAGTAAGGGTCGTTGGACATGTGGCTGTGGTGGTTTCTGTTGAGGAGAGCAGCTTGTGAACACGAGTGGTCATTGCATGGGTCGAACTCATAGATATCGGTTGAGGCTTTCGTACCAACCGCATTCCTTATGGTGGGAAGTAGAGCGGTAGGCAAGCACAGTAAAAGTTAATGTTGGGCTGCCCCATTTGTTTTTTTGTACGTTGCCGAGGGTAGGGAACAAAAGGTGTTTCGATGGCATTGATACGATTCTGGTTAAGTTCGTTACATTTCTTAATTTACTAGAATATATTTTTTTGATGAATTAGATAACTGAGCTAGTTTGCAAAAGTAGGTCATTTTCTTTCTACCTAGAAAAGCTATTACACCATTTCTTTGAATTTTTCTTTTTCCTATTTTAAGTTTGTAGTGTTGCGTAATTCAATTGTATTATTTAATTTTATATTTTGCTGCTTCTATATGTGTACGTGTCTATTAGTTCAGTTACTAAAGTATAAGATGCTTGGTGATATATTCTCTAAATAAGTTAGTAACACGGGTATTTACCTAATTCTCCTAAATTGATCTAGTTTTTGCAAGATGGATCATATTTTTTTTTAAAAAAAACATTATGCATTTTGTTGTAAAGTCCCCTTATTTTATTAGTAAAAAATATCATTTTGTCACTAACATGTCATTAATGGGTCTTTTCAGCAAACTATTGTTTGGGATCGATGTTATATCCCCACTCCGAGTTATGTGTTCCACATTTTAATGTACTTTAGTGTCTTACAATTTTTGCGTCCCACATTCGTTCTGAAGAGAAGAAGAGAATAATAAAGAAATGTGAGAAAGAAAAGATATATATATATATACTTTCTCATTTTTCTCCATCTCAATCAGACTTACGAAAACCTAGATACTCCCTCCAATACGAGGTGTGGCAAGGGCCAAATACAATAATATAATTTATATTAGTTCATGTGTTTAAGTGTACTATACATGTATACACATTTGGACCTGGCAACGGGTCGTGTCGCGTTTTTTTGGGTCTTATTAGGCTTATGTCTAAATGGGTGACTTTTTTATCATGTGCGAAAATCATATTCAAATCCGGCCCGTTAACTAAACGTGTCGTGTCGTATTCACCCGTTACTACCCATTAAGGTAATGAATAATTTTGAATTGTATATGAGTTAATACATTAGCCAAATATTCGACACGGTTAGACTCATTTATTCGGTAACATTACTAAAACTCTTATTAAGTAATATTCACTATGAATAAGTTAACATTAAGCTACATAAACTATTTAGAACACCCAAAAAGATTTCTTATTTATTTAAATTAATGAATCTTAGCGGGTGAAGGGAGTCAACACTAATCCAATTTGTTAACTATCCTGTCTTATTGGGCAGTGATATGATCCGAAACCATTAAGGGTGAACCCATTAACTGATAACTTTTGTGTCGGTTCGTTTCCTACTATCATGGTGTATGTCATTTTTCCAGGTCTATACACATTATATTGTACCCAAAATGATTTAAATTATAGTTCTAAGTTAACCTATGCAAAATATCCCCAATGTACCACATACAAGGTACATTAGCACACCACGTATCCTTACCACACCCGAAACAATCCACCTTCCTGTTAACATTGAGTTTCTTTCATTTAAGATTAGTTTACGGGAATTTCTTGCATAACTACATAGTTCATTTTTTTTTTGCATTTTTATTGAAAATTGTCATTTTTAATTGTACCTCCCCTAACATCTTTTTCTTCCACTAAATATATCTCGTCTATTACATTCTAGACTATTTCCGTGCTCCTCACTTTCCATATGGTATTAAGTTTGATATGATTGTTTTTTAGGATCGTTATTTCATAATGACACGAGATGTTGCTCCTCGATTAGGTTATCACAAACCTGCATTGATCGAATCATCGTTCTTTCCTGCCTTTCAGGTTTTTTATTTCAAAATTACTAATCCTTTGGTTCTTTAATTGTGATCTTGACACACAGTTCCAAAGAGTTTAATTGATGACGACTTTGAAGATAATGCATTTATGTGTCACGGGCTTCTTTGTGCAAAGTATTTAAGGACTTCATATGCCTTCCCCCCCTACTTTTTTGCTTTGCGTTTAGAAGTTCATTAATTTTTTTGCCCGTATTGTTCCTGTCTACTGTTATTATCATTAATTTTGAAGTTATTATCGTATCTCTTGTAGACTTGTATTGGTTTAGAATTTAGCAATTTCTGTTCCCTACTGGTTCAATTTTGTCTGCAATATAGTGACTTGGGATCAATTTGGGGATGAATTTCATTAAGTTTATTTGAAGGACAATTTTTATCTTAATATATAGGCTACTTTCCATATGACTTCACGATGTGCTGTAATTTCATTTCTTAACTATATTCTATATCATATGAAGGGAAATAATTCCCTTTTTGTATGCTGCATTAGTTGCAAATTCATAATGGATGCATATGTTTTTATGGTTGTTGATCATCTTACTTAAAGATTTAAAATCATGAAATTGTGTTAGAAGAAGCTGGGACTTATAAGTTGTAACTGTAATTGTGTAAAACGTGTATATTAAGTACTCATAAATGTACTTTCCATTATATATTTTAAGAGCAGTGTTCAAGGGTGTAGATCTGAGTGTACAATGAGGTCACTGATATACCCGTATATACCCTCGACCGGGCCGAGAACGTCCTCCACCTAGAAGAGGCCAAGCTGATCTCTCAACCAATGTCAGATGACCCTACAAGGGGCCTACCCCTCATTATGGATGACCCTCCAGGGGGTCGACCCCTCATCATGCCCAAATGACCCTCCAAGGGGCCTTCCCCTTCATTATGTCCTGGACGACCCTCCAAGGGGCGGACCCCTCATCATGGTCCAAACGACCCTCCAAGGGGCGGACCCCTCATCATGTCCAGATGACCCTCCAAGGAGCCGACCCCTCATCGTGTCCTCGACCCTACGAGGGTACGATAGTACGAGGCCCAAATTAGGCCAGGCTCACTGCTAGTAGGAACTTTGCCCTCGGCCTCATATCATAGGCCGAGGGTGACGTCATGTCAGCGAGTGATTTGGGAGACGTGTGGAACAGTGTCCATGAGACTCATATGGTACGTGAAAAACCGTTATAACAATATCAACCCCACACGTGAGGGAATATATGTCATCATTAATCACAGGTGGCACCTCGAGGTGTCAGCAGGGGATTGGCTATATCATAGCTCACATGCACCATGCATGCTTGGGGGGTACACTACACCCCCTAAGACCCATATATACTTGTCACCTACAACCCTGCAATGGGATAGATAATTGGTAACCCTAGCTAAAACACTTCTTGTACACACTAGAGAGAGAGAGATAGAGAGCTTATATGCATTGTATCCAAGGCCATTAGTGCCCATACTTAGTGGATCACACACTCACAGTGGATGCAGGCCTAATTGGGTGAACCACTGTACACCATTGTCTTATTCCTCAAATACTCATCCCCTTCTATACACATACACGCATATACCTCCATGACTGCCATTGTTATCACTGTTTGAGCTCATAATCACTTATCTGGAGGTGCTGAATCTTAGCATCATCAGTTTGGCACCGTCTGTGGGGACGAGAAGATATCTCTTCCTCTATACAGCTTGACCTTACCTGGAACTCTGGTGGTGAACCAGATCTCCCCCTTTATGGAGCTGTTTCACGATTGAAAGAGACCCATTAAGGTTTTCAAGCTCATCAGTCATTTGATCATTTAGCTCTCTGTAGCTCAAACGCATGCCACCGTAGATGCACCACCACCTCTTCCTCCCACGGATAGTGAAGTAGGACCCAATTCCAGTCAACCACCACCTCAGTTTGAGATGGTTGATGTGGCGGCCACCTTGAAGTCTCTGGAAGCAAGCTAGCGGATTATGCAGGAGAAATTCACAGATCTTAGCCAAAACATACTAAGACCACCGGGAGTCTCACCGTAGATGATTGCTCCAGCGGCAGCTCCAGGGCAGCATGAGGCCAGGGGACCACCCCAGGCACCACGGAAATACTTTCTGCCTCCTCAGCGACGGAGGGATGTTACTGACCCCCGGCGTCTACGCCTGGGGAGGCAAGGTAACCCTTGCCCAGAAGACATGTATGATGATCTGGAGGGGGAGGAGGTTCCCATAGAGTGTTGGGATCTGTATGAGGTCTCCAACAATACTGTGCGCCCTCTCCAGGAGAGCAGATGGAAGTGTGGAAGGTAAAATCCTGACGATCGCCCGAGGGGCTCTACTTTTGATCGTTTAAGCAGAGGGTTGGCCTTTGAGAGGCTAGGCCCAGTAAATGACTTGCGAGAAAAATTGTCCCGATCGAGAAGTGTAGCGAGGTACAAAAGGGAGGCTACAGATGGACGACCCCATGGACGGGACAACTGTCAGGGAGAAGTAAACAACCAACACAAACCTGCCGCAGCGGAACCTTCCCTTCACCTCAAGGAGGTGGCAAGGGATAACATCGTCCAGGCCGACCCTACGAGGCCCTGGAACGACTCGATCCAAAGGTTGAAAGATAAGATTGGTGATATTCCAAAAAGTTGGGACCTTTTTCAGAGAGGATACTCCATAGGCTCACCCTTTGTGGCAAAGATAGTCAACTTCCCCACGCAATCCAAGTTTAAGCTACCAATGGTCACCCCACGGTATGACGGGAGCACCAACCATATCCATCATATTGAGATGTAACAATCAACAACAAATATATACTTTATCTCAGATGAGATGAGGTGTCGTGCCTTTTTTGGCACTCTGATAGGGGCTGCACACGTCTCGTATATGTCTCTCCCTAAGAACTCCATTGAAAACTTTAAGCAGTTGGCAGACCGGTTTAACCATAATTTTTTGTTTGGAGTGAGGCCAAAAAAGAAGACCACACACCTGCTCTATGTTAAGAAGGGGAATAATGAGAGTCTGAAAGACTATATAGCCAGATTTAACAAAGAAAAGTTAGATGTCGAAGGCTATGAGGAAAGCATAGTCATGGCATCCCTCATTGGAGGACTCCAAAAGGGGGAGCTGTTATGAAAGATTGCTGAAGACCCTCCGAGGATGATGACTGAATTGCTGTCAACAATAGGAAAGGTTATAAATGCTGAAGAGGTGATGGCAGCAAAATACGAAGACGAAAAAGGAGGCACCGATGGGGGCAAGTACTAGAAAAAGAATAAAGAGGGGAAGAAGAGTTCTGCATATGGTAAGTTCGCTAATTACACCTCCCTGATGGTCAACTGCGAACATATTCTCAATGAGATAAAGAGTGGTCGATCCCTGAAGTGGCTTGAGAAGCTGAGGGCAGCCCCCCACAAGAGGAATAAAAACTTGTGGTGTGAATTTCACTAAGACCATGGCCATATGACAAACAAATGCTTTTCTCTGAAAGATAAGATTGAAAAAATGTTAAAAAAAGGGAAGCTCAGGAAGTACGTCGACAAAGGTGCCTTCATGAGGGGCCGAGGGGACGACCCCAAAAAGAAGAGAGATGATCCATGCCGAGAAGATCCTCCAAACCAAAGGGACGACCCTTCGGATGATGAGGATGACCCTGACCTCCCATCGAGAGATAACCACGGCCCTATAAATAGACTTAATATGATATCACTGAGTATTGGGATGATCTTCGGGGGACTAGCAAGAGAAGGGTCAGAGGTCGCAAACAGGAAGGCCCATGTAGCTGAGGCCAAGGCAGTAACAAAGGCCTTGCACTTAACCTCTAATGAGGCAAAGTAAGAAAAGAGAAAGAAGGTTGATATGGACACACTGATAGTGGGATTATCAAGAATAGACTTCCAAGGCCTCTTATCCCCTAATGATGACCCTCTAGTCATCACTACCAGGGTGCACGAATGTGAGGTGCTGAGGATCTTGGTAGATGGTGGCAGCTCTGCAGATGTGATGTTTTGGCCATGCTTCAAAGCCTTAGGCCTCAGTCGTGCTAGACTCATCCCATACCACCACCCATTGATTGGGTTCAATGGGGGCAAAAGTTCATCCTCTAGGAGTGTATGAGGCCGATGTCAGGATGGGGGACGAGTGGCCGAGATGGCTTACCAAGAGGGTCAGGTTGTTCGTAATGAATGAACATGTCTTCTTGGCCTACAACATTATACTGGGGCGAGTAGCCCTCAAGGTATTTGAGGCTGTGTCGTCTGTGATTCATCAGATGATCAAATTCTCGACCATTTACGAGGTAGGGGTTGTTCAGGGAAACCAGATGACGGCACGTGAATGTTACTTTAACTCGGTCGAAGAAAGAGAGGCTCATAAGAAGGCAACAACAACTTACAATAATGACACCCTTGACCCCAGGTTTGAGAAAAAACTCAGGAAAGGAGAAGCTGCGGAAGAGGTAGAATCCATCATCCTCAATGAGGATGAGTCGAAAAAAATCATCCAAATCGGCAAAAGCTCTGAAGATAGACATAAAAGAAGACCTCATCAAGCTGCTAAGGAAAAGACTAAGTGTATTTACATGGAGTCACGCTGATATACCAGGAATTGACCCCGAAATTATGAGCCACAAGCCCAACGTGGTAGAGGGTGCAAAGCCAGTAAAGCAGAAGAGGAAAATTTATTCTCGAGAGAAGTATGAGGTCATTAGGGATGAGGTCAAGAAGCTAGAAGATGCAGAGTTTATCAGATAGGTCATCTACCTCGAATGGTTGTCGAACGCAGTCATTGTCCTAAAAGACAACGGGAAGTAGAGGATGCGTGTAGACTTCACAGACCTCAACAAACATTGCCCCAAAGATAGCTTCCCTCTCCCCCGCATTGATCAGATGGTAGACGCTACCGCAGGCCATGAGCTGATGAGCTTCATGGATGCCTATTCAGGTTACAGCCAGATCTTCATGAACCCAAAAGACTCGGAGAATACAGCCTTCATTACCGACAAGGGGACATACTGTTATAGGCTCATGCCCTTTGGCCTAAAAAATGCGAGGGCAACATATCAATGCCTTATGAATAAAACGTTTGAAGACCATATTGGGAAGTCTATGCAGGTTTATGTAGATGACATGCTGACCAAAATCTTAAAGTCCAAGGATCATGTGGCCGACCTTGAGAGGTCCTTTAACACAATGGACAAGTACTGAATGAAGCCTAACCCAGCCAAATGTGTCTTCGGGGTTGGAGCAAGAAAGTTCTTGGGGTTTATTGTCAACCAAAGAGGAATCGAGGCAAATCCTGAAAAGATAAAGGTCCTCGTAGAAATGAAGATCCCGAAGACCATTAAAGACGTTCAAAGGCTGACAGGGTGAGTGGCTGCATTGAATAGGTTCGTGTCGAGAGCCACAGACATGTGCCTACCATTCTTCAAAATTATCAAAAAGGCTTTTGAATGGAGCGAAGAGTGTGATAAGGCTTTCAAGGAGCTAAAGGCATACTTAGGGTCTCCCTTGATGTTGTCACGGCCAGTAAAGGGTGAACGACTACATGCGTACCTAGCCATCTCAGAATCATCCATCAGCGCAGCCATTGTGAGAGAAGAGGACGAGGGTACAAAAGCCCATATATTTCAACAGTAAGGCACTCTAGGGGGCAGATCAAATATATCCGAGGATGGAGAAGTTATCATATGACTTGATCCATGCATCAAGAAAGATGAAGTTGTACTTCCAGTCCCATACAATGGTCATCCTCACCGACTCTACTCTCAGACAGGTCTTACACAAGCAAGAAAAGTCGGGGAGGTTAATTGCCTGAGCCATAGAGTTGGGGGAGTTTGACATTGTATATAAACCTAGGGTGGCCATTAAGGGGCAAGCATTAGCAAATTTCGTGGCTCAATTTACTTGGGAAGATGATGAGGCTGAGGGTGAGAGCCTCGAAAAGAGAGATACACGGTAGGACAAGATTGTTGACCCTTCTGCAAAAAAGGCTGAGACAAGCATCGCTAGAGGAAAAATGGCAAAAAACGAAGAGGGAAGATATCTTTATAAATAGGGGTTCGTAACCAAGGGAAATTTCTCGGAGGAAAGGACCATGTGGAACCCCTTCGTTGATGGGTCCTCTTGCGAAAGCAGAAGTGGGGCTAGATTAATTGTAACAGCACCTGATGGCACAGACATTGAGTACGTCGTAAGGTTCAAATTCAAAGCCTCCAACAATGAGTCTGAATATGAGGTCCTGATAGCAGGCCTCTCCTTGGCTAAGTCCCTTAGTTTCGACCATATGTGGTCAATAGTGATTCAAGACTAGTGGTGAATCAGATACTTGGAGCCTACGAGGCTAAGGATGAGAGAATGGCCAAATATCTAGAAAGGGTAAGGGAACTATTAAAGATCTTAAGAGAGGTAAAGTTGCAGAGGATACCTAGGCATGACAAAGGCCGAGCCAATGCACTTGCAAGGTTGGCCTCGACAACTAGGACAGAAGTCAGGAGGACAGTCCCAGTAGAAATTTTGCTTCAATTAATGATCGAAGAAGAAGAGGGAACACCTGGCTTTTTCTTAAACATCGACAAAGAAGCTTCATGAATGGACCCTCTAATTAGATACATTAAAGAGGGGGAGATGCCGAAGGTAAAATAAGAAAGGAAGAAGTTGAGATACAGATCTGTGAAATTCACTGTCATCAGAGACACCTTGTAAAAAAAGGGGTTGTTGCTCCCCTTGATCAGATGTGTGCACCCGTCTGAGGTCCCTCGCATTCTACAAGATGTGCACGAGGGGTCATGGTTAAGCCACATTGGGGGTAGATCTTTAGCAATGAGGATAGTAACCCAAGGATACTGGTGGACGACCCTGGGTAAAGACGCCACGACATACGTAAAAAAATGCGATAAATGTCAAAGATTTGCAACGATCCCTCACTAGCCCCATCAGCCTCTTACCTCCATCACATCCCCATGTCCATTCGCAGTATGGGGAATTGATCTAGTAGGAGCTTTGCCCAGGGCCGTCAACCACAATCGATACTTGATCGTGGCAATTGGCTATTTCTCAAAATAGCTGGAGGCGGAGCCGATGGTAATGATCACGGAGCATAAGACCTTCCACTTTATATTGAAAAACATTATATGAAGATCTGGTCTCCCCAACACCCTCATCTCGGATAATGTGACTCAATTCAAGAATACATCTATAGAGAAGTACTATGAAAGGGTGAGTATCAAACAATTCTACTCTACCCCAGGCCGACCTTAAGCCAACGGGCAAACGAAAGTTACAAATTGAACAATCCTAGATGGGATCAAGAAATAGTTTGAGGAAGCAAAAGGAAGATGGGTTGAGGATTTATATGCTATACTGTGGGCCTACAGGAGAACGGAAAAGACCTCTACTGGAGAAACCCCGTTCATGTTGACTTATGGCTCAGAAACCGTCATCCCTACCGAAATTGGGTTTCCTACCCATAGAGTCCAAATGTATGACCCCCAGAGAAATATGGAAGAGAGGAGACTTGACTTAGACCTGATCGAGGAAAGAAGGGAAGACGCCGAGATAAGGCAAGATGCCTACCAGCAGAGGACTGCGAGGTTTTACAACCAGATGGTGAAGCAAAGGCCAATCGCAATGGGGGACTTAGTCCTAAAAAAGACTTGGAAAAAGCCTAACAAGCTCCACCCAAATTGGCATGGCCCATATAGGGTCATTGATGAAGTTTTCCCTGAAACCTATAGACTAGAAAACCTAGAAGGGGAACCCTTTTCCAACCCTTGGAATGCAGATCATTTGAAGAAATACTATCAGAAGTGTTGTAATGTCCTGTCGGACCACAATTGTAATGGGTGTTGCTCCAATAGAACACTTGGAATGTTAATGAGAATATCAAATTGGCCCCTCATCTCGTGTTTGTCAATTCTAGTATGATTGGGATCATCTTCGCGAAACCCCCCTCGGCTATGATGAGGGCAAATGGGGTGGGGGACGACCCCTCATTTACCCTCAAGAAAGATGAGGGGGACTTAAAATAAAAAAAATTAAGTTGGTGTGAAACCACCCTCGGCTATAATGAGGGCAAATGGTGGGGACGACCCCTCATTTACCCTCAAGAGAGACGAGGGGGGACGTGAAATATAAAACCATTAAGTTGGTGGGAAACCACCCTCGGCTATGATGAGGGCAAATGGTCGGGACGACCCTTCATTTACCTTCAAGAAAGACGAGGGGGACTTGAAATAAAAAGCCATTAAGTTGGTGGGAAACCACCCTGGGCTATGATGAGGGAAAATGGTGGGGACGACCCCTCATTTACCCTCAAGAAAGACGAGGGAGGACTTAAAATAAAAAACCATTAAGTTGGTGGGAAACCACCCTCGTCTATGATGAGGGAAAATGGTGGGGACGACCCCTCATTTACCCACAAGAAAGACGAGGGTGGACTTAAAATAAAAAACCATTAAGTTGGTGGGAAACCACCCTCGGCTATGATGAGGGCAAATGGTGGGGATGACCCCTCATTTACCCTCAAGAAAGACAAGGAGGGCTACAAACAACGTCACAAGAGAAATCATACAAGAGACAAGCATAGAAGACAGAAAGGGATATGATATTATAAACAATGTTACAAATGCTTGTTCAATAAAAATAAAATACAAGAATATTTTTTACATCAAGAGAGGGTATTAGCTATAGACAGTCACCCTATTGAGCGGCATCGGAGGGCAAGCCTTCAACATCAATAGGAGTTTCTTCTATGACCAAGACAGGCCAATCCTCAGATGTGCCGGTACCTTCGGCTTGCACTTGGGACTCCACATGGGCTAAGGCCTCGGCAATTAGGGTGTCGTCCAACTGAACCGCCTTAAGAGAGGGGCGGACTGAAGAGACAGCATCAGCAAACTTAAGGACGACCCACCGACAGGCCGTCCTGATCCCCCTTTCCAAGTATTTGAAACCAAAGCCTTCAAAATCATCCGAGAGTTTGTAGGCCTCCACAACATCGGTCTTGGCCTTCTTCACTGCCTCGGCTAGCTGGCTCTTGAACTGGGCGTTCAAGGCTTCTTCCTTCGCCTTGAAGAGGTCATCCCCCGCCTTAAGATCTGCATCGTGATGCTTCATTAGCTCATTAAGGACCCTTGCATGTTCGGTCCGTGCACTCTCCAACTCGTCCTTTGTAGTCTCAAGCTTGGTCTTCAGATCATCCTCGTGCTGAATAGCCATCTCGGCCTCATAGAACTTTTGTTGGTTCTCGACCATCCATTTGGTAGCTGACGTAAAGGCGCAAACAGACTGCAGAAAAGAAGATACATGTTAAGGGGCTAAGGAAATAGTTAGTGAAAAGTTGACTAAGGAATTGACGTAAAAATAAGCACCTGGGCTAGAGTATGCATCGTAATTATACACCTTAGCCCGGGGCATATTTCATAAGAAGTCATAGTCAGCGGCCGAAGGAGCAAAAAACATCGAGGCCTTGGCTTCCCTCACGTTGGCTATGAGGGAAGACAGATCAGCCTTTAAAAATGTCAAGTTTTGGGACCAAAAGGCCCCCATGTTGGAAGAGGATCCGATCCCCTCAGACGCCTCCACCCTCGCCCTCATCCTAGAATCGGACCGAGGGTCGATAGAAAGTTCTGGCTCCTTTCTTTTATGGCTGTTGGCGGTTGGTTCAACAGGTGTTGGCCCCACGACCTTTGTTTTCCTCTGAGCTTACTGAGGCTCTTTGCCTTTTTTCTTGCCCAGACTAGACAGTAAACTTGGGGCAGCCATTTCCCAAAGTTGGTCAGAGATATTTGGAGGACGACCTGAAAAGGAAACGACATATTAGAAAGATATAGAGACAAAGATGAAACACTTGGAAAAAATCAAAAATTGAGCATAAACTACTCACATAGTTCTGTCAAGGGGCCAACCCTCAAACCATCTTCTTTGAGGAGGCGAGGGGTCATCAAATCTTCAAATTTGACAAGTTCACCCTCTTTCCCTCGTTCTCTCAGATAGTCAACGTTGACCCAGCTAAATTTAGGGTCTGAGCGAGCTTTCATTGAGGGATTGGACCATACCCTGGGAACCCTCGGACCATCTTCCACGGGCTCACCCTCGGCAGGGAATTACCAGTCCCTAGAGATAAAGAAAAACCTTTTCTTCCAGTCATGAATGGAAGTCTGAACCACGTTGAGAAGGTTTTTGTCAGATTTCCTAGCCCCCAAGTGAAAATACCCAGGCTGTTTGGATAATGAGGTGATGTTGTAGCAGGAAAGGAATACATCAGCCGAGGGCTCATCGGTAAATGAATTCTTCCAAAGCGATATGTAGCCAAGGATAGTCCTCCACAAGTTGGGAGGAAGTTGAGAAGGGGCAACCCCAAGGGTAGACAAGATGTCGACTATAGAAGGGTGTAGAGGGAACCTAACTCCTACCCTCAACATCTTCTCATAGATAACAATCTCTCCCTCGTCACCCTCGAAGACTCTCTCAGATTCAGTGGGGACCCTCATACTTACCTTGGGTTGTATGCCAAAAAGATGCCTCCATACTAAGAGATCAAGGTCCTTAACTGACGATACATAAGTCGAGGCACTTGAAGTGTTAACTTGGCTATCATCATCATCGGAAGAACCCTTACTGTCGTCCTCAGCTCTCTCGTCCCCGGATCCCCTAACCTCTGGAGGGCCATCTGGAAAGGCTACTTGAAATGAAAGGGGGGACATCACTGTTACAGGGACAGCCTCAGAAGGTGTTGTGCCCTTGGCCTGTCGGCTTGGGCTAAGAGTGGATGTCTCTCCCCTCCCAGAAGGACCACCACCTGTCGACGATGATGCTCTCTGATCCATTTCTCCCTCATACGATTGACTCTCAGCTGGATGACCAGCCGACCTGCAGGACTCAGGGGGTATTATAGTGGCTAATGGAATGGGAAAAATGGGTCGTACCCAATTAGGTTCGGCCCCTCGTCTTCTCTCATCCTCATTTATTGGCCTAATCTCTACGAAGAACTTCTCTCTCAGGGATGGGAATTCCTCGGCTAAATCATAAAGCCTCCTAAGCATTAAGGGGAAGACTCGACACTTAAAGGAATTTGGCTAGCCTAATTACAAACAAGTTTGCAGTTGACCAAGTTGGACTTTTGGATTAAAACCAAAGAAAGAAGGGGTTTTAATTAAGAACACTCAAAGAACAAGAATAACAGCTCGCCGGAGAAGAATGCCGGAAAAAGTAAAATAACTAAGGAAAAAGCGAAAAGAAACCCAAATGCAAATTATAGTTGAAGGCCCAAGTAGGAATCTAAAGAAAAGAAAGGTTACCTGAGAATGAAGGCGAAGACATCGAGGCTTAATGCAGAAGAAATCGTAGAAATGGCTATGGAGCTATTGAGAAGCTAGAGAGAGAGTTAAGGCACGAAGAAGAAAGGAAATGTCTTCAAAAAATCGTTTAAATATCTTGCTAATGAGTGGGCCCATTAACCAAGGTAAAATACGACCCACGAGGAGGGTATCTTTAGGGCACAATGTCCCAGGTCAAGTGTGCAACCGCCATGACTGGGAAACTGGAACGACAATGGATATCTGCATATGTGTCACATCAGCTTGATAGGTGTCACTCACCAAACTGATCATACACTTATCTCAAAAATAGCACTATCCCCCAGCCATCTTAACAACATCAATGGCTAAGGGCTGGGGGGTGATTGATATACCCGTATATACCCTCGGTCGGGCTGAGAGTGTCCTCCACCTGGATGAGGCCAAAATGATCTCTCAACTAATGTCAGATGACCCTCCAAGGGGTCGACCATTCATCATAGTTAAGATGACCCTCTAGGGGGCCGACCCCTCATCATGCCCAAATGACCCCCCAAGGGGCCGACCCCTTCATCATGTCCCGGACGACCCTCCAAGGGGCCGACCCCTCATCATGGTCCAGACGACCCTCCAAAGGGTCGACCCCTCATCATGTCCAGATGACCCTCTAAGGAGCCGACCCCTTATCATGTCCTGGACGACCCTACGAGGGTACGACAGTACGAGGCCCAAATTAGGCCAGGCTCACTACCAGTAGGAACTTTTCCCTCAGCCTCATGTCATAGGGCGAGGGTGATGTCATCATAGTGCATGATTTGGGAGACGCGTGGAACAGTGCGCATGAGACTCATATGACACGTGGAAGACTGTTATAACAATATCAACCCCTCATGTGAGGGAATATTATGTCATCATTAGTCACAGGTGGCACCTTCAGGTGTCAGGAGGGGATTGGCTAGATCATAGTGGTGCTTGGGGGTACACTACACCCCCCAAGACCTATATATACTTGTCACCTACAACCCTGCAAAGGGATCGATAATTGGTAACCCTAGATAAAACTCTACTTGTAAACAGTAGAGAGAGAGAGAGTGAGATTATGTGCATTGTATCCAAGGCCGTTAGTGCCCATACTTAGTGGATCACACACTCACAGTGGATGTAGGCCTAATTGGCTGAACCACTATACACCATTGTCTTATTCCTCTTATACTCATCCCCTTCTATACACATACACGCATATACTTCCATGGCTGCCATTGTTATCACTATTTGAGCTCATCATCACTTATCTGGTGGTGTTGAATCTTAGCATCATCAGTCACTATCTTTACGATAAAAGCGGAGGTGACAGATCTAAATGGATTACGAGCGTGTAGGTTCTGGATGCAAATTTGATTGAAATATAGCACCAGGTAAATTAACAAAATAGCAATGATAAAGAAATGTGGTGTTGTGCATCTTTTTTTCCTCTCTTTCTCGAGTTTAATCATCTAATTGTTATTTTCCATGCCATTACAAATTATTACAAAATGGGCTTATATATAGAGAGTCAGGTTCTTCTGCACACCGATTTTTATATGATGTAAATAATTTTTTTTTAGTTGAATTTTGTGTGATATTTAAACATTTCAATGAACCACCATAAAAAAACCTCGATTTTTTTTTGCTATATTAAAAAAATCGGTCAAACTTTCGCGATTTTTAAAGCACTTAAAAACTGTGAAAGTTTGACTATTTTTTTTAAAATAGCAAAAGAAGTTTTTTTGAGGTTATTTTTTTAATATGGGTCATTTGAAATGTTTAAATATTACATAAAAAAAATTATAACTCAGAAATATTTTTTTAATATTTAAAAAAATTAGTTGTGCGCCACCACATGTGCAAACTTGGAGTGCACAAGAGCCTGCCTCTCTCTCTCTCTCTCTCTCTCTCTATATATATATATATATATATATATATATATATATATATATATATAGACATACATATAGGACAAGGCTCACCTACATCATGCTCTATACATCATCTATACATCACACCTAGTTTTAGGCCCAAAAAAACTTTTATTTTCAAATTTTTTATTTGAAATTAACTTTCTAATAAATCCATGTTCAAAAAATTAGGTCAAAATACATTTTGTAGTTTTTTTAAAAAAAAATCCACAAAAAACTGCTCAAAATACCTTGTTTATAAGGGTCCTCGCCAGCAATTTTTTGTGGATTTTTTAAAAATAGCTACAAAATGTATTTTGACCTAATTTTTTGAATATGGGTTGATTGGAAGGTTAATTTCATGAGAAAAATAGAAAATTTGGGGAAAAAATGTTTCTTATGGTCTAAAACTAGGTGTGATGTATACATCATGATGTAGGTGAGCCTTCCTCATATATATGTATGTATATATATTAGCAATTTGTGTGATATTTCTGTGTTAAGAAGTATTCTGCACGCTTGACCACTCTGTCAAGTGTTGGCATATTTCAGCCACGTACATAGCTATTTGCGATCACCTAGGTCGAGTATTTTATTAATTTTTTTTTTAATTGTTCCATCATGATTAGCCCTTTGTCAGGCGTAACATAATTTCCATCATGCCTTGTACTCAATGCTTTTAGTTCTGTAGTTGCTTATTGCTACTGTGCAATTTCATATATTACGTTCTTGTGAAGTATAACTTCTTTATGGATCCAAATATTTGGAGGGGGAGAATGGGAAAATGTCTGCTAGTGATCCAAATTCTGCAATATATGTGACTGATTCTGGGAAGGAAATTAATAACAAGGTTCTTGCAATTCGTGTATGTGATTTCCATCTTACTTTAATTATGAACAAGTACTGAATACAAATCAGAATCTATTTTTTCAGACAAAAGGCAACTGTAACCCTATATGGAACTCATCCACACATGCTACGAATTCTTCGCAGATATATGCCCATTTTCTTGCTAGTCATCACGTCATTTATGATATTTTTCTTTTAAGTTGTATATGTTAATTTTACTTGCAGTAATTTTGTACAGATAAACATATATGCATTCTCTGGTGGCCAAGATTCAATTGAGAATCACAAAAAGTACGGAGCAAATCTTGAGGTATCAAAATTTATTATATTTCATTTTAATAATGAACTAGAAACTTGGACACTCACCATGCATGTGCAATGCGTGTCAAGATGATGTTGACCTCTAAGCGTGGTTGCAAAAGAGTGAGAGGATATCAGAAGGGAAAATGGATAGTTATATGATAAACATATGGGTTGTCATAAGTGGTTGGAAGTAGTTAGGTATATATATATATGGGGGGGGGGGGGGGGGGGGGTGGGGGGGGGGGGAGAGAGAGAGACCACCAACTCTTACTTCCATTTATTAACAATAATAGTTGTGCTAATGAATGAATTGCACATTTCATAATATTTTAATCAGAATTCTCACTTGAATATATATATATAGACACACATATATGCTTTGATTTGAATTATCTGGAGAATGCCTTATATAGATATCCAATCTATCAAGAAGATGGACAATGAAACCTATTTCTCGATTCAATAGAAGCTCAAAGAGGTGAATAGGGTCCAAACAATATAACGAGAGAGATATAAAAAGCATGTCGGATTACATCTATTCCTAATATATATATATATATATATATATATACGCTTCAATTTTAATTTTCTGGAGAATGCCTTATATAGATATCCAATCTATCAAAAAGATGGACGATGAAACCTATTTCTCGATTCAATAGAAGCTCAAAGAGGTGAATAGGGTCCAAACAAAATAATGAGAGATAAATAAAAAGCATATCCAATTACGTCTATTCCTAATCCTAAATGCATGGTTCAATGTCACGATCTCGGTCCCCGTATCGGACGCCCAATTTTGAACTCGGTTGCGATATCGGGCTATACGCAAAGATACACTATTTAAAGAGCCCAATTTTTTTTAAAAAAATATGGTTAATTTATAAAAATTAATTAGATAAGTTCAAAGCCATCATTTAATATGTGTAGCATTATCTAATTGATTATACTAACACGCGTCGGACTTGTCAGCTTCAATATTCCATAATAAGTCAACAAGATAGCAAAATAATTGAAGGGTTATTTGTGACTTGACATTATCTTTTTTATTATTGGTTGGGTGCCAGCTAATTCTTTTATATATATAAAAACTAATTTTGTAATAAAAAATGTTTTTTTCTAAGTGATTGTAAAGCTTTTTTATAAATAACATACAGACTTTTTAAATAACATACAATATCTTTCTTTTATATAACGTACAACTTTTTAAAATATAGTAAGATACTTATTTATAATAAATTTTTCTAAAAAAATTAAAAATTAGTAAAAAAATTCCAGAATATTACGTTTTTTTTTTTAATTTTTCAGAACATGTATACACATATATGTATAATATAAGTATACATGTTTGCCAATTTTGTCAAAATTTCAAAAAACTTTATTTAAAAACAATTTTACGAAACACAAATCAATAATTATAAACACAAAAAACTGAATTTTAAAACTGTATTTAAAAACAGCTTTTGAATCGAGTTTTCAAAATAGAGAACCAAACAGGCCTACTTTTTTTAGTTTTAAAAATATTACGTTTTTAAGTTTTCAGAATATTAGAGTACTTATATTAAAGATGTACAATATATGTAGAAATAGTAGTGTTTTTTGAAAAATAGTACCAATTTGTTAAAGATCTACATCATGTTTTAAAAAATTAGTACTAATTTATGTACAACAAATATTTATGAAGTCTTATTACTAATTTTTATGTAATAATTTTTTTATTTACACGAAAAATGTTCAACAGATGTAAAAAAAAAGAGGTCAATTTGATACAGAAGATAATTGTGACAATAGTTAAATCTTTAAACATTTTGGTCTCTTAGCAAATGTGAGCTGTAAACACAGTTTAAAGTCTTTGTATCCGTCCCGATATCGGACACCCGATTTTCAACTCGATCGTGATATCGGTTGCGGTATCGGGCGATACGCAAAGATACGTTATTTAGAGATCGCAAGAAATTAAAAAAATATATATATAAAATTTAAAAAAAATAAGATTAACAATATGTACCAATCAGATATGTTCAAACCATTATCTAATATGCATTACATTGTACGATTAGTTATTCTTAAGAGCGGCGGACTTGGCATATTGCTAACATACTAATTTTTTTTTAATTATTTAAAAAGTCTAAATTATTACGTATTAGTGACTAATTATTGATTTTAATTTATGTAAGAGGATGTTTGATCGTCATGGACGAGACTAGACTTATGGGGATATTTTTTTTCCCCGATCTTTGTCTCTTCCATTTTTGGACAACATTATGTGACATTATATTTTAATAGGATATTTTGATCCAAGTTCATGTATTTTTATGTACGGTGAATGTTATTAGTTTTATATTAGTGACATTTTAATTTTATTGTAATCGTTTAATTTAATCTTAGTGTGTAAAACTATTCTGCATATATATGTTATATGTACAAACTTATATATGTCGTGTTTCTGTAAATGTTACAATATATTTTAAACAATAAAGAAATATAGTGAAAAATTAAATTCTATCAAAAATAAAAGAAAATATGACAATGTTCAAATAATGATGCATTTTTTTTCCATATTACTCGGAAAAATTATATTAGGTGGCAATAATTTTCATAACATGTTTTTTGTACAAATAAATATTTTTGTAAAAAATGTACAAAGATATGTCTTACAAAACGTATTTTTGACATCTATTTACGAACAAAATTAAAGAATGTTTTGGAGAAAAATGTTTTTTGGGTACCAAAATAAATGTCAAAAGGGTAAAAACAATGTGTTGTTTGAATCAGTTGTCTCGGCCGATATCGCGGCGAGGCGTCTTGGAATCGGTTGTCTCCGCCGATATCTCGGTGCGACAACATGATTCAGTATTTTTTTGAAACGCCTCTCCGTATCGTATCGGTACCCTCCGATTTCGAGTTGATTTGACCGATACTTTGAACCATGATTGTTAAACAAAGAACAGAAAAAGACACGTGTTAAAAATTTGGCTCATAAAGACGTTCTAAAAAGTACACTTGTGGGAAGAGGACACAACACTATTCCAATGAAGCTGACCAATCCACTATAAACATGACATCAAATCAATCTTACATTAAGTACTGTTCTCAGTCCAACTTTGACCAAATAAAACTAAACAAATAACCTTATGGACCAAAATAGATATAAAGGTTTTCTCCAACCCTACAGCTTTGATCACAATGTCACCAAGTGATTCTGCCGAAAGTTTCGACCTTGAGATTCAATGATCAGTCCCCGATTCCAGCAAAATCCAAGTTCACTGCTTTAGCTTTCTCTCTTTCATTCAGTTTTCTTCTTACGGGTCGTGTCCTTGATTTTAATTCTAAAGTTGTGTCGGTCGAGATTCACCAAATCTCGTTTTTATCGGCCACGAATTCTGCGATATGGAACCCTTGCACCGATATCTTGACGATATGGGACGGTTCATCTAAAAGTCGTAAGAAACTGGAATTGGGTCTCAGAATCGTCTCACCAAGCTCCGATACCGAGTTGACTTGGCTGAGACTTTGAACCACGCCTAAATGGAATCTAACGATGTAGGGATCCATATTTAAACATAGAAACTATTTAGATACGCTCAAATGGGATTCTACATCTTGAAACCAAGCCAATTTTGGAGCAGCTTCATAATAATGAAACCAAGCCGCAAAAAGCATTAACGCTGCAAAGATTAATGCACCAATTGCTGTACAATAGAGTTGTAATTCACTAGTTATTCCATATGCTCGCCAAAGCTAAAAAAAAGAGGTTATTTGTATTCCTCGGAATTTTCAATTATTTCTTCAATTAAGAAAACGAAAGAGAATAATTGAATCATAATTCGAGCCATTCTCTCTTAGCCCATTCGGAGGGATCTCATCTCATAATTATCCATGGCTGTTTATGTTTATAGCATTATATATATATATGTCTGTGTGTGTGTGTGTGTGTGTTTTTTCCCTATTTTCAAATTCAACATGGCATTGGACTATTTTATTGGGTCTCTTAGATCCAGTTATTTTCTTAATCTTCACCGTGTCCATTCTCATATCTCACTGATACTCTCTTCCTCTCTTTCTCTCTCTCATTTTTCTTGAATGTTATTATACTATACAGGTAGATATACCAATAAAATACCTTGGGTTTTTCCTAGATGATGATGCAGAACTTGAACAGATAAGGACGGTAAGATGATAATAATAATACTGTTCTATTACTATATTTAGTTCTTGCATAATCAATCTTTTTTCAACACAACAAAAATTGTTGGTGCTGTGATCTTTTCTGAATATTTTTTATTTGAGTTACCTTGTTTTAGGAGTATGGTGCAGGACGCATGTTTACAGGTGAAGTTAAGAAGCGACTTACTGAAATTCTAAAAGATTTAGTGGAACGACACCGTAGGGCTTGGGCAGCAGTCACTGATGAGGTATTGTACCTGCACCCTTTAGTGGAAAGTTCGTTTCGGTTTCTTTCTACCCAATTTCATGACTTAATACAACCACTTAACATGAACCCAGAGCAAGCCGCTTAGATACCACTTTGATGTGATATATGAAAGAAATATTATCAAACACGCAAATTAGAGTATCACCTCTTTCAAATCAATATTCATAATCAAATCAAAGTAATTACAAAGGGATGCTTGACTTATATACATGGCTAAAGGATTCTTGTGAGAAAGACACGTATTTAAAAAAATACAATTATTTGTTGTGCATTATTAGTATCTGTTTGACTTGTAGCTGTTTGAAGGACTCATTATTTGATTATTACGTAGCAGGCCCTAATGAAACGATGTCTGTCTTGTTCTTTATAATTTTTTTTATAAGTAAGCAACGTATATTAAATGAGGCTACGGGCAGAAGCCTGTATAGAAAATATATACGAAGGTCTAATAGATGACCGTAAACCTGAAAAAAGGTTAAGGATATAAAACCCTCCCAACTATCCCTCGACACCAAAAAACGCCACAAAACAAACAATTAATTCCCCACCCCAAAAAACTAAGGAGCATTGAATCGTAGAGTGTGACACCTTCCCGAGTCACATGCAAAGATCTCAAAAGAGTATAACGGAGTTTTACTGGCCCAATCTCTTCTCCCTCAAAGCACCTCGTATTTCTCTCAATCCAAATCGTCCTAAAAATGCATAAATGAACCCTTTTCAAGAAAACATTTCCCTCCTCCCTCCTGACCTATAACCCCAAGATGCCATCTCCTTTATCAATAACTCTTTGCACACTCATTTCACGCTAAAAATGGAATAGATGATCTCTCAAAGTCACCTTACTACCCAACAATGTAACAATAAATGATTGGCCGTCTCCTCGGCATGATTACACATCCAACACTTAATAGCCATGCGCCTACCTGTGACACCCCAACTAATTAAATACCGGGTAGCTACTCCTTTATTAAATTAATACAAAATTCTAAGTTGGTTCAGTTCATAGCATCAGTATCGAAAAACGTTTTAACAATTACTAGCCACCTAATATTTAAAAAGTGAGTTGTCAATTTTAATTAAATCCGATTAACATGAAATAAGTATTAAATTATGAAATAATGATATCACAACCCCATTACAGTCACATTACATTGATAAAGGAATAAATGAATCTAGAGGAACACTCCTCGGAAATAATCTGAAATACTGAATAAAACTGAATACAAAGTCTGAATCATTAAATAATTACAACCCAAAATCTGAAATAAACTGAATAAGTAAGATGTCTCTAAAATAAAAGGGGCGACATGCCCTAATGATGAGTAAATCTGAAATAGAATCAAGATAGAATGTGGAGGCATCTACTATCAAGGTCCTGTAACTTCCACAGCAGCTACAGCACGTCACGGGAATGGGACTCCTACGCTTGGTGTCCTTGTGGCTGGGCACCTAAAAGTTTTTAAAAGAAAATAAATTTGAAAGCAAACGGGTCAGATCCCAATTGTGAAAACAGTTTAAAATACAACAAGTGTTTAATATCTTTAAACAGTGAATATAAAATACATGATAGTGCGTGCACTCACATGAGTTCCTCACCTCTCAACTAATTGCGCACACCTATCGTACTCGTTCCCCTTCTAGTTATTCTACTATCAAACTAATCCAATCAATATTTGATTTTTACTATACTAATCATGGTTTAATTCTCGACGTCTTAATATAAACTGAGAGTTTTACCTTCATTCCTCGAAATTAGTTACAATAATTACTAAGTGTTTACCCATTTTCAACTCTACAAGGATATTACATTAATTCACACTTGTACTTATATAAACAGTTCCTTTCATTAATTCAGTATATAATTTTCATCATAATTATACAATAATGGCACCCCTAGTCTAAGCTGCGGTGCACACATACTCTGCTATCCAATCCATGTACATCACGTACATAAGGATCACGTATTCCGAATCTCTCAGGAATCATTTCGACAAGTAACAAAAACACATAATGGAGGCGAACGTAGTTCACATCACATCGGTCACGCACATACCTACGCTCCCATGATCAGCAGACTTATTAACTCCCTAATAATCCCTTCTCTGACCTATGTCCTCGAGGTACCAATCTAAATCCTCCCGTAGGCACACAAAGATTAGATGGCCCTGATCGAACGCCGACCTCCCATGATAGCAAGTATGGTAGGTATGTTATACACAGATAACCACATATACTAAGCATTCACACATCTTAGATATCTTGTAATATTAATAGAGGTATATTTTACATTCCTATATAGTCATTAAATGTTGCACGTTTACAAATCCCCGAATAATATACATTAAAGTTGTCAACCCTTCTCACGTCGCTATTTTAGGTACTTGTTTCCTAACCCATAAATATCATCCAATTTACTACAAAATTCTAAGTTTTACTCCTCAACGTACTCCACCCTCAAAACTCTACCCACTAGTCAACAAGGGAAGGTTAACACTCAATTTAACAAGTCTACTGGAAGTTTGAAATAAAATCAGGCCTAAAAAGGCCATTATGTTAACTCGTTAGAAATCTCGTTCGAACAAGGTAGTTTGAACGAGTGTTGTTCGAATGAACTCATTAGAAGGGATACTATCATCTCGTTAGAAGCTCATTCGAATGAGGTCGTTCGAACGACCTGGGCAGGTCTTCTAACGAGATGGCAGAATACGCCCAAAAATTTTTCAACTCGTTTTTCTTCATTTTTATCTTCTCTAAATTCATCCTAAGATCATCCCAATAACATTTTAATGTTATTAAACTACTCTAAGTCCTCCAGGGTTTCTTCTTAACATATTTTTGGGGTCAAATCCTCCTAATCAACATGCAATTATCACAAATCCCCAAATTTTACCCCAAACCCTATGCACATGAACCCAGAATTTAATTGTGCCTAAGTACTCATCATAAATCCATTTTTAAATCATCAAAGTTAAGTTTTTGGATATTAAATTCGTTCATAATCATTATACAAGAAATTCCTAACCAAGATTAAGGGTTTCTACAACAATCCCATTGGGTTTTCCCCAAAATATTCGCAGCATATAAGGTTTCTACACTAAACATGGAGGAAATATTCATTGCAATTAATGACATCAAATCACTTGCCTTAAATACGATGTTCTGGTTGGTTGTTGATGATCAAGGTTGGATTTCTCTCTTCTTTCCGATCACAAATCCTTTCCAATTTCTGGTGATGGGAGATAGTTTGGTTTGGAACCTTCTTTACTCTCTTCCTAACTTCTCTTAAAACCTCTGTAGCCCACTCTCTTATCTTTTGGTTGTAATGGCCTTAGTGGCCTCCCAAATAATATATAATTAACCTCTAAAACTCGTGGGTTTTAATTCCTAAATTTTTAAAATTACCAAAATACCCTTCTAGTTTGCCGGTTTGGCCTAAAAATGCCCCGGAACCCAAACTAAACCCTTGGCTAGTATTTTCTGAGTATTTTGACCCTTTCGGATGCGTTGGCGCACTCAAAATGATCATTCGGTTGATAAAAATATAATTTACTTTTTAATTTAAATTAATTCATTCCTGACGCGACTGACACGCGCGTTCCAACTAAATTTTCCAAATTGTCGTATTTCTGCCTTGTGACAATTTAAATGTTTTCAATACTCATATATTACCACATATACTCAGTAATATTACCATATATACTCAGGAATATTCAATTTTAACATCATACTCAAATACCAACACACACCTCGCTAGTATATACATCCGGATTAATTCCCAATTAATTCTCATTTAATTCAACTAATCCCTTAAATAAAAATCAATTAAAATTACGGGGCATTACACTACCTCTCTTCTTAAGTCCATCCAATGTCATAATTTCCTCTCACTGCAATCCAGGCAAAGAATGCTACTTTTGGTGGGGCTCGCGTATGTCAAATACAAAGTCAATCCCTTCGCTATACACCAAATCAGCATAATAAGAGCGCACTGAGAATAACCCCTTCTTGCTACCTCTCCACCACACACAATCCTCACCCTTCGAGGTAAACCCGTTTTACCCACCCAGTCAATCAAAAATTTCCTCTGCCTCCACTAACTCTCAATCTCTGAGCCTCCTTCTAAACCTAGGATTCCATTCTTCCCTTTCCAATCCCTCCAAGTATGCCTCGCCTCCGATCCTTCCCTTCAACTCGCAATACGGAATATCCCGGGAGACACGTCCTCTAAAGATCGATCTCCCCTCAAAAGTTCCCTCCAAAACTTAACCATCTCCTCGTTCTCCCCCTCCCCTCGACAATGTGCTTCCACAATCCCACCTCATGTGGAACCCACCTTTTTTCGGATTCCCACCCATTGAGACCCAACCCAAATCTCTCCACCACCACCTTCCTCCATAACCAATCTGCCTCATGGAGGAACCTCGATAACCACTTCCCTAAAAGAACTTTATTAAAACAAGTCAAATGTCTGACTCCCACTCCTCCCTCCGTCCTTCATCGGTTTGCAAAACCTCCTCCCATTGCATAAAACTTTACTTGAAGCCATCTTCGTTCCCGCACCACAAAATTTCCTCATTAATGTCAATCTATTCCCTTAACAAAAAACTCATCTTCCATCCCATCAACTTTCTATCCACCCTCTTAATAACCAAATCCCAAATGAATTTTTCTGTGAAAGAAACACTCAACAGAAGTCCCAAATAAGTAGACGGGAGGGAACTCACATTACAACCAATCCCCTCCGTCGGCACATTAAACCCCCTCTGCCTCTCCTACAGGAATCATCTAAAGCTTTTTCATGTTGATATGCAATCCTAATGCTGCCTCGAAACACATCAAAATCAATTTGAGACTGCTCAGCTCTGTAAAAAATAATGGTGTCACTGGCAAATAAAAGATGCGACAAATAAAGGATGGGACACAATGCACGTAGAGCCTCTTTGATATCTCCCATTTTAAAACTGCTCAGCCTACCTATCTCCACTGCCTTCGCCAAAACCACTCCATTACCCAAATAAAAAGAAATGGAAAAAGTGGACCCCCGGGCATTACCCACGTGAGCTAGGAAAAAATCCTTTTGATGACCCATTGACCAATACCGGATACAACAAGAGGTAATGAAACTCTCCATCCACAAACATCACCGTTGATCAAACCCTATCCTCGCGAGTAGATCAAACAAAAAATGTCAATTCACATGGTCGTAAGCCTTCTCAGTATCAAGTTTTACACAAGTCCTTGCACCGTACATCTCAATCTCGTCTCCACGCATTTATTCTCCACTAGAGACGCATCCAATATTTCCTTCCCCTTACAAAAGTATTTTGAGCCTCAGATACAATATGGTTTAATAGTCTCCTCAATTGGATGACAGCACCTTAGTCATTAGCTTATAAATACTTGCTACCAAACTAATCGGGCGCAAGTCTCACATCCACCCTGCTCTTTTTTTGGGAATCAATGCAATAAATGAAGCATTCATGTTTTGTTGAATTCTACCTCTCTCGTGGAACTCACAAAAAAAGGCTAAAACATCATTATTCACCACTAACCAACATTTCTGGAAGAAATCCATCGAGAATCCATCTGGCGCCGATGCCTTATCCCCCCTCGTAGACTTCAACTCTAATACCACTTGCTCCAAAAAAGGTCTCTCCAAATCCTAACTGCTTCCCCTCGAAAATGACTCCGAACTCCAACCCATCAAGCGTCGATCTCCACTCCTTATTCGTGAGTAGAGCTTCATAAAGTTCCTTTATCACTGTCCTAAACTCCACCCCGTCCACCATAACCTTTCCTTTATGATTAAATCTACGATGAGAGTTGGCTGTCCTATGAAATAACTTGGTGTTCTTATCTCCTTCCTTCAATAACAATGCTTGGGATTTTTTTTGCTAATAAAGCTCCTCTTGAATCATTTTCTACCCCACTTGTATTTTTCTCTCCTCCCTCCTCAACCGTTCTTCCTTAAACAATAAACCTATCACCTCCTTATCATCGAGCTCCTTAATCTATCCAAGACCTTTAACTATATAATCCCCCACATCCCGAAAGCACTATTTATTCCACTTTTTCGGATCCTTCTTGAGAAAAAGGAGTTGCTTAGCCAATATAAAACATGTGGTTCCTTACCACCTTCCCACCACCTCTTCACTCTTTCAACGAAGCCCTCCTCCTTTAACCACATATTCTTAAATCCTAACGGGGTCCTCCCATTCATCCCCTCTCCGCACTCTAAAACAATCAGAACATGATATGAAGTTACTCTAGGCAATACCAATTGCACCGCTCCTGGAAAGTGCTCCTCCCAATATAATGATGTCGTAAAACGGTCCAATCGAGACTGCGTGGTGGATTCCTATTACTAGAACAGGTAAAAGGACCTCCAACCAATGGCAAACTTTAAGCGGGGAGTGTGTTAGGGTGAATCTGGTACCTGGTCCCCCCTGTTTAACTCGCATGGGGGAGTCCAAAGGGCTCGTTTATGCGGAGGTTCAGGATTATAAAAGAAAGGACCTCCAACCAATGGCAAATCAACCAATTCCATGTCATCATTAAACCCCCAAAACTCCCTCACCGGTCTAGTCAATCTCGACCCCCTACTTCACTCCCCCATAAAATGCACCACATTAAAATCCCCACCCATGCACTAAGAGACCCCCCACACCCCACCCCCTCCTAAATCTTCTTATAACTCCCATCTTATAGCATCATCGACTCATACACCCCCGAAAAGCTCCACCGAAACTTGTCTTCGACTCCCAAACAAGACAGATAATGGTTCCCAACGAGACTGTCCACCAGCTCCACAAGTCTACAATCTCCCAAAATCATCACTCCACCCAACGGCCCCCGAACTTTGCGTCACAATTTTACTCATCTTACTTATTTTGGTCTCCTATAGACACAAGACATCCGGTCTCCACAAAGAAATTGCCTGCCTAACAATATTTCTCTTGTCAGATTTGTTTAACCCCTTGACATTTCATGATATGATTCGAATCTTCATTCTCATCTTCATTCACATCACAAAGTTCACTATTTCTCTCTCCGATTTTCCTTTCCCGATAGCCCACCAATATCCCTTTCCTTCTCTTTACCCCTCTCCACTTCCTCTCGATATTCCTGAACAATTTCCATGATTTTTTCTCGTTCCCTTCATATGACACTCCCAAAAACTTCCCGAACCTACCTATAATCTCCTCAACCCATTTCTCTTCCCCCTCCTCCTCATCTCCCAAATCCCCCTCAGACGCATATGGGTGGAAGTCTCCTGATTCAAGCTGAATCGTCCCGCTTTCGCTAACAAAATCTGGCTCCTCCACTGCCCTAAGAAATTCGACATCTCGCCATCCTCCCCAAAGAGCCTTTTCTGCAAGTTAACTATATCTTCCAACAAAAGTTTCACTTAACTATAATGATTGACCCATCTTTCCCACTAGCCCTCCTAGTCATCTTCTAACCACCGATTCACGAAAACAATATTTGAGGGTGTATGCTCACCCTCCCCACTCGCCCTGCTCGACTCGTGCACTTCAAAAGAATGTCTTTCCCCCTCATCTCACTCACCCAACATAGTGTTCTCTAAAGGGACCAATGCCAACTCCTTCCTTCATTCATTTTTCTGGCCTCCACGTTCTACACTCAACGCTGCCTTATAAATAGCTTTATTTGGGGGGTTTGTACTTTGGAAAAATTTCCGCTATTCACCTTTCTAGACGGTGCTATAAATTTCTTTAAAGTAACTTTGGTCCTTTTCACCTTCCAAGTTGGATTAGACCGGGATATATTAAAATTAATTTTTTTGGGACCCTGAATGGAAGAAAAAAATCTACCATTCCCAAATTCTATGGACTTAAGCCCCTCGTTAGCCCCCCCTCCAGAAGTCATCTCGACTTTAGCAAGAGTAAAAAAGGAGGTTTGACCATTCCTACTACATGGAGCTCCCCTCCAGTTTTAACCACACTACCCTTTTCTTTTGAGCTGAAAACCTCTTTCATTGTAAACTCAAGACAGTTGGGTCCCAACGCATTCGAATCCACTGCCTTCTCTGGACTTATATTCCAATCACGTTGCAATAATTCTGACATTCCTTTACCTCAACAGTAAAGTCAACAACAATAATACCTATCCCAACGTCTTTTTCTCGAGGCTTCACTTTAACCAATGCGATATCTTCCCCTCGTCTACACTTTCTGGAGCTGGACTTAGACAAATCATTCGAGAAAAAGCAAGCCAGCAACTTTTTTGCCCAAACCGACAGCTCAAACAACCAACACCATCTTCGATTCTCACTTTCTCCGTTATTTCTCCCCTCTGGTTTTACCAAAATCCTAGCCTAACGAAGCTCTAAACCCACCTTGAGGGTTCTCGTTTACATTTAGAAAGCCACCTCATTTGTCTCCTATGGCTCTAAAAACATCTAAGGCCTACCACCCATGTCCACAGATTTTTCGGCTTGCTTGCCGTCTTTGAGCAACACCCCAATGGATGCCATCGTTCAACCCAAATGGGGTCACCTTAGAACACCCAATCCTTTTTTTGCAAAATTTGATCCGCCTCTTGTTCTAATTAAAAACCGAACAAAAATAAAGAAGAGTTCAAACACCGAACCTCAACACCTCCTGTCGGTTTCCATCTCTCCTTAACCCACCTCTCCAACTTCTTGACAGGTGGCGGCAGCAACATAGCTGGGCTGCCCACACGATCCACCAAAGCTTTCTGAAAAAAACTTACTCTTGATTGACAAGAGTCATCTTTAATGATCAAATCATCCGTCATTGATGGGTCTACATGAACATTACTGGATGAAGATGGCCATGGCTCTACTATTGCGTCTTGAGGAAAGGACCGGTTGATCGCCTCATTTTGTTGCCTGAGAACATCCTCCTTTTGCCTCTTAATTTTCAAACATGAAACCACTTGTTCCAAACGTTTGAAGTCATCCCTAGCATACTCCCATCTTTTTCCTTCGGACAATTTCGGCAGAGAAAAAAAAACTTGAGATTTTCCCTCTTTCACAACAATGGTGAACCAAGCCTCCTTTCTTCTAAAAAGAAGCTACAAGCGATTATCTCCCCTATTCTTACTCCATCTTCTATAAAATCTTTCTGCTCTCCTTGATGCCTCCCAAAAGAAATAATTCAGATAAATCACCTCCCCCTTTACAAAACAACCTTCTCAAGAATAACCCCTACCTCTGTCACAAAATCTGATGTGATAGCTACTTTCCTTGCATTCTTTAACGAGTTCAAATGATTCTTGGAAGAACACTTCCTCACTGTTTGTGCTAGTTAGGACTATAATTTGTGTTTATCGATTTTATATTAAGCTTATATCTTCGGTATTTGGAAATTATTAGCAATGAGAATTAAACTCATGCTCTGCCCCCCTTTTATAATCAGTGACTGGCTTGGCTTACTGTTTTTCTCTTGCTAAAATAATAATTTTTTCATGTTAGCGAATTGTTCACAAGTTTCAGTGTTTGGACTAGCTTGGCTTACCGTTGTTTTCTAGCTAAAATAAAAATTGAGTTGTGTCTTTGAATTGTTTCTCCCGGTGTTTTATCTTTCTTCGTGATACTGTAGTCAATCCTCTCGTATGACTTATCTGCACTTGAAATACACTTTGACCAAATTATAAATTATAGATTCAAGTTTAAAGTCATTTTAATTTAATAAGGACTTTCCAATTTTAATAATATTATTGACTGCAATTGATCTACCAATGGGGACCTTTACTCAATGTTAATATTTGTACTAATCGTAATTTCTCTTTATCTTTCTTTCTTTATGTTCAGATAGTTGATGCATTCATGGCATTAAGACCCCTTCGAAGTATGTTCAACTGAATTGCGAGACTGGAATTTTAGATTTTCTTCTAGAATATTCAAAACTCTAAAGCTTCCATCTTCTGATTGTGATAATTGCTTCACTTTCATTCATTTGTGAAATTAGGTGAAACTTTCTCTTATCTCTGTTTATGATAGAAAATGATCTGAACAAAACTTCATGATAATTTATTTGCTTCATTTTTCGTGGAGTTTATTTTTGCAATGTACCCTGATGTAAAAATATTGAACTGGTTGAAAAGATCCTTTTGGAAATTCACCAGGAACAAGTGGATGGTAGTAATTTCTGTTGAAAACTTATTAATAATTGATTTTGGGAAAATCTTCCCCTTAAAATTTGTGATACAGGAAGCACTAGTACCCACAGAACATAAGATATATGTGGTTCAGTTTTTGTCTTGACTTACGCCCACGACAACGGGTTGTAATATCTTTAATGCAGGCTGCAAGTACAATCTCTCTCTGTCCCCCTCAGCTAGGGGTGGCAATTTGTGACATGATTCGTTAACACGACACAAAATCGACGTCGGTTTAACTGGTTTTGGGTCATAAACGGGTGAATCCGCCAGACCCGTTAAGAAAACAAACCAGTTTCGTGTATATTAGTGAAACTTGTTAGTGTCCCATTTAATTACGAATCACGTGACCCGCCACCCATTTATAACCCACCACCCGTGTTTAATTTGTCACCCATTTATACCCACCCAGTTAACACGTTTACAAACCGTTTACCCTTTAACAACTAGCAATTCAAACATCGCACATTGATTTGTTACGAAAATTTTTCATTCTTAATTAAGTATAAGTAAGTTGTTTCCTCTTTAGGTTTGTAAAGTAATCGGATTACATGGTGAACCAGGTTAAACGAACGAACTGGGTTAAATAGGGGAACCGATTTAAATGGGTGAATTGGATTAAACGAGTGAATCGGGTTAAACAGGTTGAAGGCATTCGTTTATTTAATGGGAGTAAACGAGTAGTGTCGTGTCACTCTTTATGTAAATGAATTGTGTATGAATTTAATTTTGTCACCCGTTTAATAAACAAATTGTGCTTGGGTGATTGGATTTTTGATACGTTCATCTATCGCCAGACACGAATTTGACTCGACACAATCCATTACCACCCTTACCCCCAACTTGTTAATGTATGACTTTATAAATGATGAGTTTGCCTTTTATAAATTAGGCTTTATAGTACAATAGAATCCCAGTCTAAGCAGCATCAATTAGTAATCCTTAGTCGCTTTAGATTCATCCTCATCCCTTGTGTGGGAGTCAATCTCCTTTGGAAATAATCTTGACTCATTTCATTGGTTGTTGAGTCAGTTTGTCTGATATGATTCTTTATCTGTTAAGGCCTTTGACAATTGACTTAGGTTGAAAACCCTGTAAGGTAGTCATCTAGTCGCGGGGATAAAATTTCCTAATTATTAAGGATGGCAACAGGGGGATTGAGGGCGGGTTTTCAAAGAACCCAACCTGCCCAATTTAATAAACGGGGAGGGGCGGGGCGATATTATTTAAATTTAACTCCTATTCCTCCTCATTTAATAAATAGTTTTTTTAAAAACCCATACTCGTTCCTAAGTCATTAATCGGATTTTAAAATCCGTCCCATTAGGGTCGGATTGGATCGGGGCTCCTATGTGTTTCAATCTGTGAGATAGCTCCCTAATTTTCAATCAATGTTTCCACCCAGTTTTTTTTTTAAATTAATCAAAATAAATCTTAAAAATATTCAGAATATATATGACGCAGACCCTCATATATACTAAGTTTACATACTTGCTAGCGTAAATCCATTTTGATAAAATATAAAAAAAATATTTTTGAGTTAAATTTATATGCGATATTCAAACATTTCAAGGGATCAATATAAAAATAACTCAGCTCAAAATAACTTTTTTTGCTATTTTTAAAAAATCGGTCAAACTTTCACGGCTTTTAAAGCGCTTTAAAAGTTGTAAAGGTTCGACGGATTTTTTAAAAATGGCAAAAAAAAGTTATTTTGAACTAATTTTTTTATATGGGTCCCTTGAAATATTTAAATGCCATATAAAAAATTCAACTCAAAAATAATTTTTTTATTATTTAAAAAAAATCGGTATATAAACTTGGTAAGTATGAGACCCTATATATATCCATATAATATGGAGTAAAGGTCTTTTACTATTCACCCTATGTATGATATTTTTTCTTTTTATGTATGATATTTTTTCTTTTCATGCCCATGCATGAATGTCATGCTAAAAGTTATTTTTTTGTGTGTTAAAGGGTAGTAAAGGTTTTTTGTTTTTTTAAAAGGGGGATTTCTTTTTATTAAATATATATATATTTTTTTTTAATTATATTTTTTAAAATAGTTTTTTTTTTTATTTTTAAAAAAATTATTTTATTTTTTTAAAGGTGTTTTTTATAAATGGATTGGGTTTTATCACGGGAGAAAATTAATCACGGACATCTGCTAGTATATATATATACATCATGATGTAGGTGAGCGTTCCCTCTCTCTGTCTCTTTCTCTCTCTCTCACTATATATATATATATATATATATATATATATATATATATATATATATATATATATATATATATATATATATACATATCTAGGTCAGCGAGATCAAGAGCGAGAGAGATAGTAAAAGTGAACGGTTGATTATTTTTTTGGGTAGTTTAGTTTTAGTTTTTTATTAATCTGTGTATATATATGGTATAATCATAAATTACATACATATAAAGAAAATTTATGTAGGCATAAGTAAACGGGACATGCCAGGGGGTTATTTAAATCAATTCTTGACCCGCCCCATTTAATAAACGGATTTTATTTTGAAATCCATATCCGCTCCTACTTCATTAATCGGGTTTTAAAACCCTCTCCATTAGGGTCGGGTAGGGGCTCCTATGGGTCGAATTAATTTGCCATCGCTACTCATTATCGGCTCCCGATCTTAACATTTTGGCTTACATCATTATGATGATTATGGGAGCTTTTGTCTTCCTAAATGCAGAACATGTCATCTATGCGATTATTATGCAAGGTACATGTGGGATGTCTGTCCTATTTATAATGTGCAACGATCAATGAAGATTTGAGGCATTGATTTGGGTAAAAATACCTTTACTCCCTAGATTTTCCTCCACATTTTTTTGGTAGAAAAGGAAATGTAAAAACAAAAACAGAGGCTCGACACGCGCGGGGGGGGTGGGTGGGGGGGGGGGGGGGGCTCAACGCGATCTTTCCATGTCATACCGGCAGCATCTTCCTCAATGAGTCGAGTGAGTTGGTCCGGGGTATCTTCGACTTTCACAAAATAATCTTCTTGATTCCTACCTTCATTGGTGAGCCAATTTGCGCACCGATTACCCTCTCCAAGAACATGCCCGACGCTAGCTCCGATGATCTTCATAAATTTGATACAGTCCTTGATGATGTTTGCCAAAGGGTTATTTATATCTTCCTCTTTGTTGATGAGGTCCACCGCTATTCGGGAGTCCAACTCCAGCTGGGCATGATTCCAACCTCTCTCATGATCAACATTCAGGCCAAAATGCATGCCTTCGATCCCCGCACCGAGTGCACATGAACAACCCTGCAACTTGCCATAAAATCCCATGACCTATCTACCATGACCATCTCTAGCAAGGGCTCCAAAAGCTCAGGTCTTAGTTGTTTCATCCCAATTCCCATTTGTGTTGATTTTAATAATGCCTGTGGAAGGATGCAACCAAGAAATGAGAAGAGTATGACCCACCCGTACTTGAGACTCATTTTAGCCAAAAGCTTATCGGATTTCAACGTTAATCTTTTGGCTAATATGCGTAGTCAAATACGGGGGAGTATCTAATTTATCAAAAAAAAATTATTACAGGTGCCAAATGTTCCACAATTAAAATATAAAAAAAACATACCAATTATTGTCCTTGTGATGCCATATATTTCGATAATCCATTCATGTAAATTAAGCAACATACCTCTGTCCCAAAGATGATTAGAGATAGATTTTATCTAGACATCACGTGCCACATGGCCGCCCCTAAACACATGCTTCGATTCCTCAGCATTATGACATAAATCACATTCGTTATTATCAGTGAGGCTAACAACTCTATGGATGTTAGTGAGGATTGTTTCATGAAATATGAGTCACATAAATGTCTTAAGGTTATGAGGGATTTTGAGCCACCAAATTTTATGCCAGTTCTCCTGGGGTGGCGAGTTGAGATCAAACTTCACGAGGGAAAGGTAGTACGACTTAATGGAGGATTTCCCATTTGTACTTGGGCCCCATCTAGGTTTATCAAGCCTATTGGACATACGAGGAAGAGGGGTGGCCACAATATCCATCACTGTTTTGGCGTTGAATCCTTTCTCAAATTTTTGGGACATCCCATTTTCCATCCATGAAGATAAGGGAGCTGACCTACTCATTTTCATCTCTTCCAATCTCGCTAGACGGTGATATAATGCTACTCCCACACTACCAGTCCTCAAGAATGTGCAGGGACATGACCATTTAGTGTTTTTACGTAAGGTCTTACAGCACTAGTAGATGCTTCTCCACACATGGAACGCGTTAGATTTCTTTGGATAATTTCTAGGGTTGGGGTCCTGAAGACCTTTTTTTTTAAACACTTGGATCCATAGGGGGTCCTTTTCAGTCATAACTCTCCAACCAAGTTTAGCGACAAGCGCATGATTATTAAGATCACTTCTATGTAACCTCATGCTCCCACTTTGTTTGGACTTGCACACCCTCTCCCACGTAACGAGGTGAACTTTTCTAAGATTTTCATTGTCCCCCCGAAAAAATTTCCTTTTAATTTTGTCAATTGGGGTACAAATACTCTTGGGGAGCAGTGTCGTTTGCATGGACTAGATGGGGATGGTTGAGGAGACTGATTGGATCAGTGTGGTCCTACCTGCTAGAGAAAGAAGTTTTGATTTCCAAATCGCGAGGCGCTTGTAGACTTTTTCTACAATCTTTTTGCAATGGTCTTTTCCCAATCTATCATAGACAAAGGGGGTTCCACGGTAAGTGCCCAAATTAAGTGTGAGGGGTATGCCACATAAGTGGCTAAGATTTAGGACTTTTCCACGTGCGAGATTTTGGGAGATATATATTTTGGACTTTTTGAGCTCAACTCTGGCACAATAAACTACAAAACTCATGAATGGTCTCCATCACCGTGGCACACGAGGCGGGGGTGGCTTTTGAAAAGAGAATGCGGGCGTCAGCAAAGAAAAGATGGGATATGTGGGGCCTACGGGGGGATGGCTTTAACCCTTTCCAAGTTTTGTTATGAACCTTAGAATATACCATCAATGAGATGTATTCCATGCACATAACAAAAAAGGTAATGGGAGAGAGGGTCGCCCTGGCATAACCGCCTGGTGGGTTTGAACTTGGGAAGGGGGTGACGTTCCAAAGGATAGATATAGAACTATATGTAACACAACTAAAGATGAGTTTAGAGAGCTTGTCACTGACCTTAAACCTCCTAATGACTTTACTGAGGAACTCCCAACTCACCCTGACGTAGCCTTTTTCAAGATCGATTTTAAAGAGAACACCCCCATTCTTACCTTTCTTTCTGGAGAGAGTGTGGATAATATAATAATGAAATTGTCCTAGGTTTGTCTCCCCAGGAGGAAGCTGACTTGGTTTGGGCTAATAACCTTTCAAAGGATGGATCTAAGTCTCTTAACAATGATTTTAGCCACAATTTTATACGACACATTGCGTAGAGTGATGGGCGGAATCGGTTAATCGATTCGGGGTTCTCTATTTTAGGGATAAGGGTTATGTGGCTCTCATTCATGCAATCAGGGACTGACTCGGTGATAAAACACTCATTAATGAACCTAACAAGGAAAGGGTTGATGAGGTCCCACAAATGCTGGTAGAAAAGGGGTTGAGCCCCATCAGGGCTCGGAGCCTTAAGGGCTTTCATACTAAAAGTTGATTTTTTGATTTCATTTAAACAAATGGGGGAGTAGAGGGTACTGTTTTGGTGGGAACTCAAAGACAGGATGTTTGCCTCATGTAACCGGGAGACATGATCTCTGGAAGGGGGGTGAGTCGACAATAAAAATATTTTTAAAATAGTTATTAATATGATGCAATAAGGCATTGTGATTCTCGATCCACTCCCCGTTGATGTTAAGTCTGTCAATTTTATTTCTTCGCCTACATATGATGGGGATGTGTGGAAGAACTAAGTGTTAGTGTATCTCTCCGACAATTATTGAATTCTCAATTTTTGAAGCCAAAAAATTTCTTCATGCTTTAGAATCGTATTATAATCGTGTCTGAGATTCTGCACCAAGGTATCCAAACTATGGGAAAAAGTTGTTCTCTTGGTCAATTTGAATACCTTTGAGCCTTCTCAATAGTCAATATTTATTTTTGAAAATATTTCCATACACATCCTTGTTCCACAAATAAACATTTTTAGAGAATTGGATAATGTTATTATGAAGATTTAATTGCTTGTTCCAGCCTTTAAATACAGTATTTTCAAAATCCTTTCTCTTAAACCAAGCACCGAGGAATCTAAAAGGGCACCAGGAAAGGGTGGGATTAGACTTACCTTCCATGTGAATAACCAACATGAAGTGATCTAAAGAGGTCCTAGGAATATTGTCCACTACGGCCTCTGGAAAATTAATCCTCCACTCCAGGTTAACAAGAGTTCTATCGAGTCGCACCATGGTATTTGCAAACCCATCATGACTATTAGTCCAGGTCGAGCAAGGACCAGTGTTGCCTAACTCCATAAGATTGCACCTATTGATGTTTGTGGAAAAAGTGGCACACCTGCTTGTCGAGGAATTCCTAGTAAAGCTTTTTTTTCCCGATGCATCCATATGGTCATTCAAGTCACCAGTGAGCATCCAAGGTAAATACGAATCGTTATCCAAGTCAATAAGATTTTGCCATTATTTTTGGCGTAAATGCGGGATGAGGCTAGCATAGATGGTCGAGAGAATCCAATGCTCTTAGTTTCTCTTGGATACGAGGAGATGAATTGTCTATCTTGAGATGGCTATGCTTTGTATCCCAATCGTTTGAGAATTCCAAAGAACTCAAATACCCCCGGACCTTCCCTCTAGGTCAGAGAGGGCGTGGATAGAAAGGCCAATATCCAGGAAGAAAGTTCCCATGTGTCTATAAGGGATGTGTACTTCAAAGATGACAATAATCTTTGGCTTATAAATATTATTTAACTCTTTGAACATGGGCTTCAACAGAGGTTTTTTGGATCCTCTATAGTTTCAGACTAATATATATATGGATGAGATTTTTTGGAAGATAGGGATGGGATCGTCCTCAAACCAAGGGAGCCTGTTCTTCACCCTCTTTTTTTCTTTCTCTGGTGAGAGCATCTCTATGACTCTCACTGAGAGTCATCTGTCCTCCAGAGGTATAAAATATCCCGGTTGAATGAGGTGTCATATTTAAGTTGCCACCCGCTTTGTTTGGAGAATGGATGTTTCCTCCACTTTCGAGTTGACCCAAAAGTCGCATACTGTGTTGTTTAGCTTGCGATGTATTATCTAGAGGTCTCCCAGCATGGCAAGGGGTAGATTTGTTCCCATTTTCACAAGTTTTTTAGTATTGAGGTATGGACGATTACTGGTTAGGTGAGTTGGGGATACAAAAATTTCGAGCAGGATAGTTAATTGCTTTGTGGCTTGGTTAGATAAAATAGGTAAGGGGGTAATATTAGGATTATGGGTAGGTTGGGAAGTTAATTCTCTGACAATTCTGGGCATGCCTAGTGTTTGGTTATGAGGCGTGTGAGATGAGTTTGGGTTAGTTGGTATACTTTAGTTGTCAGGTAGGGAGGAGACAACTCTCAAAGCTTTGATAGGGTCATAAGTTGATTCTTTGTCAGCTTCCCATGCGACGGGAAACATAATCACCAGCTAGTTTGGTGACTTCATGATGGGTCCCATCAGCTATATGTTGGATAACTTCATTTTGATGTTCGATAATCTCCCTAATGACAACGTCGGCGGAAGCAGTGCAGTTATCATTTGATGCCGCCTATGTGGCCTTACGCGCGTGCTGAGCATGCTCCACTAATTTTTCTAGATGGGCATTAGTTCTGGGAGTAGTTAACTTACTTGACTTTTGGTAATTTTTAGCTGGTGTGGGGTCTACGTGAGCAATAACTTTCTCATCAAACTCATCTTTATGAGTAACATGCGCCGAGGTATTGACCATAGGACTGTCCCTATTAATAGTCAACTTTCTTTTCCCCTTATCAGAAGTACTTGGCTTCTCACTTCTTTCAGTACCGAGCATTATAAATCAGTTTTATTATTAATATTCTACAGCGTGTGTAGCCGGTGGTAGGGGATAACGTTTCCCATTGCTTTTGACTAGCATCCAAGGACCATAACCACTACTTTGGGATAAATCACCAACTTCCTATAAATTTTGACCAGTGTGTAATTCCATATTAGGTCTTTCATGTCTAATCAAAGTTATAGGGGCCTCCCGATATTGCAGAGAGCCATTGGCACCCCCAATGGTCTCCTTGGTAGGCAAGCTTGAGCAATGACCAGTTTCATTTTTTCGATGGTACAATAATTGCCCCGGTGACCCACTTTACCATAGTGAAAACACAAAAAAGGATGGAACTCATATTCAAACCTATATTTCCTACCCTCAAGTTTATATGAGGGGATCAATAGTTTAGCCAAATCAACCTCAACAAAAATTCGGGCATACTTACCTATGGTAGAGGAAGCTGAATTGAAATCAGTTTTAACTGTTTCCCTACCTTGTTACCAATTTGGAATAATGTTTTCTCATTCAACCACTCAATGGCGAGTCCTGGTAGGTTAATCCAGAGGGCACTGGTAGCTTCTTTGGACTTATCTGGATTAAAATTAGGCTCCCATTTTCTCACCGTGAGGTAGTGGTTCATGACAATCCATGGTCCACTCGTGAGGATATGGCGATAATCCTCTTTGTTGTAAAATTTGAAAAGGTAATGCCCTTCCTCCAAATCAACCACTTCGATGTTTCCATTAAGATTCCATAACAAAGGAACCCTATTGCAAAGGGCCTTAAAGCCTATGTTTTTGCCAAGAATCCTAACTATGATGTTGCCCATCCATCTTCTTCTTTGTTTCTCCACGTGTTTAGGCAAAATGGTGACAATTGGGTAGAGTGGGTCCCCCTCCATTGGGATATCATTCATGTCAAAGCAAGGATTATTCGTACAGTCTTGATTGCTATCATCCTCATCTTCAGACCATACATTCACTGACTCATCAACATAAATGTCTGTATTAACTCTTTTATTAGTGACAACTTCTTTATAGGATCAAACTTGTGGTTGTGGGCCTGGGTTGGTGTCCTTCCCATTAGCCTCATTAATGGCATGAGTATTTGTCTCCATGGGTTCTATTATTGAAGTTGGTGCCTCCATAATCTTATCATTCAATGCTGAGGCCTCCACTGGGTCTGAGTTAATCTCCAGCTCCATAGGAACCTCTGTGTTAACCTCATGTGATTTCTTATTTTTACTAGTTTTGAGGACATGATCTTCCTCCTCTTTAGAAAGACCTTGTGTTATTTGACATTCAACACTAGAAATGTTCTCCATTCTTAGATAGATAGAGAGTAAAATAGGATCAGATTCTCAATGCCTTTGTTTAAACCCTTTTTCTTCTCTTCCTCCACTTTAACCATTTCCAAATATCTCTCTTTCACTCCCATATCTCTCTATTCTCCAAGATTTTAATCTCATCTTAAAAACAATTTTTGAACTAAAAGTGCGGTGAGATGGAAGATTAGGTGGGTATCCGAAAGTTCCCAAAAGATTATTCCCCTCCTCAAAGGTCATCCGGAGACAAATGTAGAAATATAAAAACAAAAAGGTAATTTATTAAGCATAATTACTGCAATTCAAGGTCTCTATCTCGGAAAAATCTCTTTAATTAGACTCGTTACTACAGTGCTTTAACTGATTGTGGAGACAAGTGAACTGTTCTCTCCTTTGTTACTCATCAACTTAAGGTAATCACGCTCAACAACTCGCAGCTCTAATAAAATGATTGGAATGAGAGTTTATTTTAGTATTTTCTTGCGTTTATTGTATTTTTCCTTCATTTTAGAGCTTTATTAGTTTCCAAGTATGTTTGGGACTAATATGTCATTTTTAGATATTAGTTGCCTTCTTTAGTCTTTTTGGGTAATATCTTGTTTAGCAAGCTAACTCTTCCTATAAATAGGCCACTTGACCCTCATTTGTCATCAACATTTAATATAGAGAATAGAGAGAGAAGAAACCCATTTCATTTCTTTAGTTGTTGTTGTTGTTGTGTAGTATAAATGTCATGTAGATTAGTTGTTGTGTACAATAACTTCTTCTTTTTACCCTTTCGCACCCTAATTCACATCAAATTGGTATCAGATCAACGTTTATTCTTGGCGCGAGGATGATCATCAAATACAATTCAGATTCAGGTTCGGATCATTCCGATTTCATCCTACATACAACAAGTCCCACCATTGAAACCCTAATGCTCGAAGATCCACCCATTCTACACCTTCCCCCCCCCCCCCCCCCAAAAAAAAAAAAAAAAAAAACCTAATTTCACAATACCTAACCCTAAAAAAATTCAAGAAAGAACAACCACCGATGTGGCTATCCCACCACCATAATCCACGGTCCCACCCACCCAAAAAAATATCCTACCCACTCAAACCACCCAAAAACAGCCCCCAAAACCCAAAAAAAGGTTGGTCGGCAACCCCCACCAAGTTCCCCACCTGTCGACACACACCAAGACCCCAATCGGACCTCCAGCCCCACCCGATTAGACCTAGATGCACACAAATCCAACCCCTGCAATAGACCGACCATTTCTGCCTGCGTATACTTGCCTTCACCCAACCCAAAATCTCCCAATCCCGACCTCGATTATTCCCCAACCCATCGGAACCCCTCATCCCTCACCGAAGACCCCTTCCGACCTTTCAAAACCCTACCCCACCCCTCTCAGGCACCAAAATCTGATCGAAAACCCAACTGATATGTCCGTTTCTATCAGGCGACCACAGTTTGGCCAAGAAATGAGGTCGGCGACCTCCACGGTGGCCCAAGAAAACATGTCCCACTATTCCAGAACCCAAGGGGCTTCTACAAGAGTTCATAGTAAAAAAAATTATGCCGACCCACATTCAATGACATTAAAGAACATTTGTGGAGGCAGGGAC
Organism: Sambucus nigra; assembly: GCA_949130495.1. Lineage (NCBI taxonomy): Eukaryota > Viridiplantae > Streptophyta > Magnoliopsida > Dipsacales > Adoxaceae > Sambucus > Sambucus nigra. Next base: position 17,411,413 of record OX422211.1, on the reverse strand, counting down.
CGCATTGGGCTGAACCAAGTCAACCTATTTTCATTCTCTCTTTTCTCTCATTTATTCCCTATTATTCAATATCTAATAAGCATTTCATGGTTGAATCTCTCTTTATCTGTTACGTGACTAGAACTTGTATATTAAGCTTAGATATAAACCTATATAATAGTTTTAGGCGTCAACAAATTGGCGTCGTTCATGGGAACGTATTTACAAGCTGCAGTTGCTTCTCATTGATATTTTCTCCTAAAACTCCCCAATTCCATATGTACGTTCTATTTCCTTTGTTTCGTTGATTCTAGCGGTGTAAACACCCATTTTCCATCAACTCACAACCCTTTTTTCTCTCCACACATACTATTTTCGCAAATGAGCGAGAACCCAAAAAGTAGCAGGGTTGCGGGGCAAGCTTCACCCTCTAACCCCTATAGGCATGAATGACCAACAGGGGATATTAATGAGCTTTACCAAGGCCAAGAAGCTATACAGGAAAGTGTCAAGCAATTAACATAGAGTATCGTCACCGGGCAAAGGAGGTAGGATATCTATTAACCACCCCAACGGATGGTGTAAACCTCGACCAAAGGCAGCACATCCCTCCACCAGCTCCACATAGTTTGAGGCAGTAGAAATATGGTTATTTTCTCATCTATTAGTAGCCTTGTAGAAATATGATGTGAATAAAGGTCTTATTGTCATTTTTAGTCTTTCCTTTATTTTAGTATTGCATTGTATTTTTCTTTTGTTTAGTATTAAGAGGAAGGAAGGTTATTGGCATCTAGGGACATAATTGTAATTAGATTGATAGCTTAGAGCCTAAGCAACCTCCTTCCTATAAATTCCCATTTGTAGCCTCATTTGAGGCATTCTTCCATTTTTTGAGACATTGATTAGAGAGAGTTATGAGGAGAGTTGTCTTCTTCTTACTTCCATTGGACGTTATTTATGCCAATTGGTATCAGAGCCTAGTTGGTTATACTCGTTGTTGTTGTTGTTATTGTAAAAAAATAAAAACTCATAGACAACGTCAAGGTGGGTCTAAGAAATATGAACACCTCCGTTGAAACTTCTAACGATCCTCTCATGGAGGCTATCAACTGATTGATGGACCGGATGGATGAAATGGATGCCCGTATTCCTCCACCAACAACCACCACTAGCCTCCCTCGTACTGCTCCAGTACCAACCACTACAAGAAAGTTGCCAATTGGTGGCAATTTATTTGATGGAAAAACGATTTTTTGCCATGAAATATAATAATTGGTGGAAAAAAATTTCATTGCCACTAAAAATAATTGTAGAGGAAGTATTAGCAGCAAAAATGTGAGATTGTCACAAAAATTGCCACTAAAAGTTTGGCGCAAAAAATTTTAGCTGGCGGGAAGTAAATTGTAGTGAAGTAGGTGGCAAAATAAAAATATTGCTACTAAAAATCAACATTTAGTGGCGATTTTGAAATTTTACAACCAAATATTTTGTAAATTAAATTTAATTAAGAATTTACTTTTGCCGCCAAATACTAAATTAGAAAAAAAAAATTGTTAGGAGTCAGCTCAAAACAGAACTGCTTAGTCACGAAATGCTCAAATACACCAAACATGCACCCGCTCGACCCGTGATTCCACCTCTCATGTTTCTCTACTCCCTTCTCCGTAAAAACAACCTAGGGGTTCTCTCTCTCTCTCATTGAAGGGCGCTTTGAAAGTTGCATTGAAGGTTGGCTTTCAAATCTTTGCTTATTTGAATCAGCTATCTATCACTGTATATGTGTATATATATGTATCATAGGTTTGATTTGAATCTAGTTTTAAATGGGTATTATGAAATTTTTAGCTATTTTATTGACGGGTTGATTTGAATCACATATACATATAGCTACATATGTATATATATGTATTATACATCTGATTTGAATCAAGTTTCAAATGAATATTATAAAATCTTTGAATTTTTTTCGGTTTCATTGCTTTTGCTAAGTTTTATTAACTTTCTTGCAATTTTATGGTAACATCTCTAATTTTTTTGTATTTTCATGAAATTCAGTACGTGATTGGGGACAAAAGTTTTCTTCCTAATTCAGCTGGTTTCCAGAGATCTTAGGTAACTACATTTCTATAATTTTTTATTTTAAATTCAAGGTTATACCATGTATTTTCTTAAATGTACACATACATATATATATATATATATATATATATATATATATATATATATATATATATATATATATATATATATATACCCATTACTGAATTTGTGGTTGTGTGAACTTCGACTCAGTCCATGTTAAATGGATTTTAATAAAAAAAAATTGATGTATGTAAAGTTTTTTTTATAGCTTAAATAGTGTTTTTTCTAATAGCTGAAACATTTCTTTTATCTAAAATCGTTATTTTTTAATGGTGTCATATACCAAATAGCCCCTCTAATTTTTTTTAATACACGTTTAGTCAAAGGCTTTTTATTTTGCATCAAAAAGTCCTTCACCATTCCAAAAAGTCTTTACCATGCCACTAGCGCGGCCTTTAAAGATAAGAGAATAAGAGACGTTTTGGTACAAAACTAAAGGATTGGACTAAATGTTTTTCAAAAAATGTTTTAGTGACTATTTGGTATTTGATAATTTTTTAAGAGCTGAAATAGGAGTTAATTTTTATAGCTGAAACAATTTTTTTTTGTTCAATGCAGTTGTTTTTGTATGGTAGTATTTATTACGTGTTTAAGATATGAATCTCATTGTCTATTATGGGTTTATATCCATATTGGATGTATGACCTCCAATCGTATTTCCAACAAAAATTTATTTTCTGTTTTTTATTTTGAGTTTTTGTGCCTATTTTTTATTTTCATTTTCAATAGAACATTTAGAGAACGAGGGAAGCACATCCATTTGTTAGAAATAGACCATTATTTTTAAAATGTAATTTGTAGATATTTAAAAGGACGAAATATAACTTAGAGAAACTTTGATGTCTAAAATGTAGTTTACCAATAGTGTAATGGCTAAAATGTAATTTATAGAAAGCTTAGGGACATTAATATAACCACGGAGATTTCATGGGCCAAATCGTAATTCACCGATAGTTTTCGACTTGTTATTTTTTTTCTTAATATTCAGGAATAAAATGTATTTTTTTTTAATTTTAGGGGCCACAATGTAATTTGCAAAAAAAATTAGGGATGTAAATGTAATTTTGAACGTTTTGAAAATTTATTGCAAATATTGTAAAGTATTTTATGGAAATTTGGAAAATCTAAAAACTATTTTCCAACTTTTTTTGGAAAAATAAATTTGAATATATTTTCATTTTTACGGAAATTTTTCAGACTTTTCTTTTGGAAAACAACCTTATTTTATACAATTAAACACACCCTTAGCATTTTAAGATATTGATTAGCATTTTTAAATGGTAAAAAAAAAGGGAAAAAATTAAGAAAGGAACAAAATGACGCAGTTTTGTAATTGATGCCTTAAAATGACTTGTGCCTGAATTGCTCCCAAATAGCACTAAATAGGGTCAATCATGCAAATGGCGTAAAAAAGCATTTAAAATCGTGTGCTACGTCATCAATCGCGCACACTATTTGGGCTTCTCGCAAATCAGAGTGGGACATGTTGCGTTATCACACACAAAAGTGCAATCGCGCAGTACATCGCGCACAATTGCGTGCTTTTTAAATATAACTACTGTTCCTTATTTCTAAATATCTCGTGATTTTATTGTTATTTCTTTATCATTGATATTTTTGAATGTTCGCTCAAGTTGTAGGGTTTTGAAATGGATCAGAGTTGGATGCATCATCCAAGTAGAATTAGTAGTGCATATCGAGATGAGGTTAAAGAATTTATTGATTATGCATTTGCTAATGTTGAGCAAAATGGCAAGATTAAGTGCCCGTGTAAGAAATGTAATAACTTCTATTGGAAAAATAATCAAGATGTTCAAAGTCATTTGCTTATACATGGCATAGTGAAGAATTATACTAGGTGGATATATCACGGTGAACCATTGGAATTAGAGAACGATAATGCTTATGATTACAATGAGTATGAGTTTGAAATTGGAGATGATGATATTATAGGGAAGGAAGAACACACTGGAAACGAGTTTGAGCAAGATGACATGGAGGGAATGTTACATGATATGTTTGCCACACCTTACAATAATGATGTTTTAGGGGATGAATCTGATGGCCATGCTACTCAAATGTCCGAGGGTGAAGGAGAAAAATTTGCTAGATTAGCCAGGGATACACAACAACAACTGTATTCGGGTTGTCAGAAGATATCTAAATTATCTTTCATTGTTGAGCTAATGCATCTAAAGTCCATGAACAACTAGAGTGAGAAATCCGTTAACTCGCTTCTTGAACTTTTTAAGAAAGCACTTCCAGATGATGCCCACATTCCAAAGTCATTTTATGAGGCGAAGAAAATAGTTCGTGACCTGGGGTTAGACTATATGACGATTGATGTTTGCATAAATGATTGTCTTCTCTTTTGGGGACCAAATAAGGAAAAAACTAAATGTCCAACATGTGGAGAATCTAGATGGAAAATCGAAAAAGCCAATGGTGTGAAGATCCCTCAGAAAGTTTTTCGTTACTTTCCACTTAAACCGAGGTTGCAGCGTCTATTTATAAATAAGGATATATCTTCAGAGATGAGGTGGTATAAAGATAAGCGCGTTGAAGAGGCCAATGTATTAAGACATCCAGCGGATGGGGAAGCATGGAAAGAATTTGATAAGGTTCATGAGTCATTTGATAGAGATGCTCGCAATATTAGGCTTGTACTCTCTAAGGATGGATTCAGTCCATTTTCAAATATGAGTAGCAAGCACAGCACATGGCTGGTTGTTTTTGTGATATATAATTTACCTCCATGGAAATGTATGAAGTAATCATTTTTCATCTTATCAATGCTTATACTGGGTCCTAAGGCTCCTGGAACTGACATAGAAGTGTTTCTTCAACCATTGATAAAAGAGTTGAAAGAGTTATGGGATGTTGGTGTGCAAACATATGATGTCGTCACAGAGACTACATTTATGTTACGTGCAACAGTGATGTGGACTATTAATGATTTTCCAGCCTATGCTAACTTGTCAGGTTGGAGCACAAAAGGGAAGTTGGCTTTCCCAGTATGCAATAAGGAGGCTCATTCCATGTATCTGAAGAATGGACATAAGATATGCTACATGGGGCATCGTCGTTTTCTACCGACGAATCATAAATGGCGAGAAAATATGTCTTCCTTTGATGGTAAGAAAGAGCATCGAGAACGACCAAAAGAGCTTAGTAATGATGAAATACTTGATCAACTTGAGAGGGTTCGACCTAAGGTATTTGGGAAAGCATGCAAAAAGAGGAAGCGCGAGGTGTATGAGTTGCAATGGGACAAAATAAGTATATTCTATGATTTGCCATACCGGAAAGATCTTAGATTGCGTCACAATTTAGATGTCATGCATATTGAGAAAAATGTATGTGAAAGCATTTTAGGAACATTGTTAGACATTGATGGGAAAACAAAAGACACTGTCAACTCTCGGTTAGATTTAAAGGCAATGCGTATACGCAAAGATTTGCATCCATATAAAAAGGGAGACAAATGGGTGATTCCTCTTGCTTGCCAAGCAGAGGAGATGGTTTTATGTGAATTTTGGCAATCACTGAAGTTACCCGATGGGTATGCATCCAACATTTCTCGATGTGTGAGTGCTGTTGATGGCAAGATTTTAGGGATGAAAAGTCATGACTACAACATTTTTTACAACGTTTACTACCGCTTGCAATTCGTGGTCATCTTTCAAAGGAAGTGTGTCAACCGTTAATTGAATTTGGGTTATTCTTTAAGGAGTTATATTAAAAAACATTGAGATTGGATGTCTTTGAGAGACTTTCTATAGCTATGTGTAAACTTGAAAGGATATTTCCATTGTCAATCTTCGATGTTATGGTTCACTTGCCAATTCACCTTGCACGAGAAGCAATTCTCGGTAGACCAGTGCAGTATCGATGGATGTATCCATTTGAAAGGTAAATGTAGTAAATAATATCTTATTTTAGTAATAATTTAATGTTTTCATTGCATTTTCTGACCATCTTACTTCTCGACAGATATATGAACACCTTAAAACTTACCGTGGGAAACAAAGCACGTTCGGAGGGCTCAATTGTCGAGGCTTACGTTCTTAATGAATGCCTTACATTTTGCTCGATGTATCTACGTGGTGTTGGGACAAAATTCAATCAACCCGATAAAAATTATGATGGTGCTGATTTTCAAGAATGTATATCCATTTTTCGATACAACGGTCATTTGCTTGGAAAAGCGGATTACCAATACCTCACACAAAGTGAATGGGAAAATGCTCGTTTATATGTGGATAACTGTGATGAAATACAAGAATTTGTTAAGTATATTAAGATATACTACTTCTTTTCCTCACACACATACACACACACACACACACACATTATTTTTTCTAATTAAATTCATTTATATATGTTTAGTGAGCACCAGAATTTGTTAACAGCCGAAAGTAGCATAAATATTGACTGAAGACATGCAGAGAGATTTCCCAAATGGTTTGAAGACCGCGTAAGTAGTTGAATATAATATTTTTTGGTGTAAATCGATTAGGCTTGTTATATCTTACGAAGCATTTATATATAAACAATAAACAGGTTAGCATATTAGAGCGCGAGTCCCCCGATCGTTCTAGTAAGAAACTTCGCTCTTTATCTTGGGGTCCCGATCGAAGAGTGAAACATTATAAGGGTTGTTTAATCAACGGTTATAGGTTTCACACCCAAGATCATGACAAGTACAAAAAAATCAAAATAGTGGAATCGTTGTAATGTACGAACATGAACAAAAATATATTGATTTTTATGGTGAGTTGATTGACATTATCGAATTGGAATACCCAGAAAATAATCATGTTGTTCTATTCAAGTGTGATTGGTGGGACCTTGAAAAAAAGAATGGGGTGTGTGGATTACGTAAAGATGAGTATGATTTCATTAGTTTGAATACCGCTAATACTTGGTACAAAGATCAACCATTTGCGTTAGCTTATCAAGCAGAGCAAGTCTTCTATGTGCCAGACATCAAGTTGTGAAATGATTGGAAAGTTATAGTGAAGAATACTCCACGTGACAAGTATGACTTTCCTGAAATTGTAGAAGAGGAGGATGAGGAGATGGGTGATGAGGAACAGTACCAACAACTTGAGAATAATATTGTAGATGATGAAATGGTGGAAATAGATGAATAATGTCTTCCATTATGAAGGGGTGATATCCCAGAAATAGAGGTTAGTATGGCTAACGTGGAAGGAGAAAATCGGACACATGATATAGATGATAACAACTTGTCGTCTGAGGATGACAATGCTAATATTAACGAGGATAATGGAGATGAAGATGATAAGGACTTTTGACGGTTTGTGTTAGTTATTTTTTCTTCTTAGTAAATGTTTTAATTTATTTTAATTATGACACTTCGATCTATAGGAATGTTTTAATAAATTACACTTGTGAAATGTTTTTAGTGTACTAAATTACATGTTTATGTATATCTTTAATAGGTATAACAATGATGATGTCAAACTATGAGAAACAAAGGATGAATAGGATTCAAGATAACATAGCAATAATGGAGGCAATGGGGTTGCATAGAGGGGCTAAATTCTACATGGGTTCTTGTAAGAGGAATAATAATAATAAGAGTGAGACAAAGGGAAAAAGAAAAGAGGTTGACAAGGATGAAGAGTATATCCCGTTGGAAAGAGAAGAGGGGTTAAGTTATTTGAGCGAAGGTGAAGAGGATGACAATGACTATTTGTTAGGTTTGTCAATTATCCTTGTCACTTTTTATAAACTACTTTGAATGAAATGATGTTATTGCTGTTGTTGATGTTATCTCAATTATTTGATATGATTTTCCTCCATGTTTTTATTGGTATTATGCTAAAATGTTAAAAATGTATTGATGTTTTACATAATTTCTACATGCATATCTCCTTTGTTAATGTTGTTGGTTTCTTATTTAGTTATGCCTTGTTCCAGTCGTGCTCGTGTTCCCAAATTATCTATACGGCAAAGAGTCATGGGAGAATCCACATGCCCCCCTTCTTCTCAATCAAAGGACCTAAATGTTGGCTACTCCACCAACACTATTGCATCTGATGATAACAACAATGAGGGTATGGTCTTTGTATTCTAAATCAAATTACTTGACAATATACAAATATTAAATTAAGTAGCAAATATACCAATGTATAATTAAATCTAATTATAATAGTAGTGTGTTAATCCATTTTGTACCTGTTATAGGTCATAAAACAACTCCCGTGCAATAGTTTATGGTCGAGAGGAATCATCATTCTTCAGTACATAGACATCCCAAAGTAGCTGAATCTGCGGAAATTATTTTATTGAGTTTTAATACCAATGAGGGTATGATTTACTTCTATTTTTTTCTTGTTTGCTGAATCTTTGAACATTATTTGTTTCTTATTTCTCCGGACATTATTTTCTCATCATTCTCCAGTACATAGTCTCTAAGGAAACTTCCTTGTGAAAAACCTCATCCTCAACATCGTTTGTGGCTTCAAAAATGTTTTGGAATGCAGTACTGTTCCAATAATGTGATAAGGCCTGCCTGATAGCTTTAAGAAATCTATGCTAACTTATGTTGAATAAAAGAGTGAGAACATAAAAAAGTAACATGGACAAACAAACAGGGCATCATATCTACAAAGAGCACCATATCAATGTAGTCAAACACAATTTACAACAGACACCACTGGAAGTAATCGAACCGAAATAACAAATTACTCAACTGCTAGCAAGCAGCCTTATAGCTTCAAAAATCAAAGTAAATAACTCGACTAATATTTTCTAATCCATTTTTGTTAAGTATTGTTTGAAACATCATTCAAAAACATCATCCATTGGAACTCTAAACTCTCGACGAAAGCACTCCCATTAAATCTTACTACTCTATTTCAGAGGCAGGACAATAAAGTAATGGCGGTTTGAATTAAGTGAGTCTCCTGGTCAAGGAGTTTGAGCAACGTAAATGGAATTTTAATGAGGCGAAAGCCATGGGGCCTTTCAAATTTAAAGGCATGGCATGAGGTTGTTTGTTGAAAACCTATATATACTCAAATATAGTTTATGAATTGTTTGTTGAAAACCTATATATGCCTAATTCTTTCTTTTCTTCTTATTTTGATTGTTTTTAATTCCGTATATGATTTATTTTGTTTTCATGCTTTTGATATCAATATGAATCTCATACACATTGGGTGTGCACCGATAGATATTGCATAAATATCTCCATAGCTAATGTAACCTTTTGTTTTGTTGTATTAGGCTCCAGTCATGCACGCTCCCCAAAATCTTTTATGCGGCAAGGATTCACGAGGGAATACATGCATCTTCATTCTAGTTCAACTAATCCAAATATCAACGACTCTCCCAATGATATCACTTTGGATGTTAACAACTATGAGGGTACAATCTTCGTATTTGGAAACATATTAATTGGCAACATATAAATAATTTTAGTTAAGTAGGGATATCAATGTTTTTTTAAGTATAAATTTAATTAGTATTATGTTGATCCATTTCATGCATGTTATAGGTCGAAGAGTAACACTAGTGCAACAATTTGTGAGAGAGTCCAATCACCCTCCTTTACACCCTAGTCATCAAAATGTTGTCGATTTTACAGACACTGTTTCATCGGGTGCTAATACCAACGAGGGTATAATTGTGAACTTAGTAGCTTTAATCATTGATTTTATTCTATATTTCTTTTCATAGATTTCTTTTTTGGGTTATTGCGGATGAAAGAGATATGTCTTTGTGCTCTTTTTGTACTATGATTACTTATGCTATTTTTTTTAATAGGTTCTAGTTGCCGAAAAGCGAGGCAAGGGACCAACACGAGGGATTGGTTTTCAAAAGAAGCTAGAGAGGGGGGAGAACATCCAAATCCTAATCTCGGAGGGTCATTTAGTAGGGTTATCTTCTTCGAATTTAAAATCTGAGGCATACATTATTATCCGAGAAAATGCCCCATTCAATTTCAAGTATTGGAAGGAAGTTCCAGAGGAGAACAAAAATCATATGTGGATACTTGTTCGGGTAAGCTTCATATGCTCATATATGGAACACAATTCGCATTTAGAGTTGTGAGTTATTTTTTTTACTTCTTTTGAATAGGACAAGTTTCAATTTCCAAATGATGATTACATTAAGTCTGTAGTATTGGTAGAACTCAATAATGAATTTCGTAACTTCCGGTCAAAAATGCATCGTGAACACTTCAAGCCACATGGATCTTTGGAACGGGCTCTTCAGCATCATCCTCCAGAATTAAGTGAGTCTAAATGGCATGATCTTTGTTTAGCACTTGCGATTGAAAATTTTCAAGTTAAATGCGACTTTTAATTTTTTTTATTATTTATGCGAAGTGCTGATTTTTCTCATACTTACTAGACCAACCAATGTTAGTGGGGAGAGTCCAATTAAGATCCAATGCTTAGATTATGTCTGACTCTTTGACTTAATTAGGGGTTTACATCTATTTAACTATTTTTAAATTTATTTGAACATGAATATCTACAGAAAAGAAGTAACATAAACTCGAACAATTGATCGAAGCAGACGATTCTCCACTGCAGTGGAAGCAAAGGAGTTCGTCAAGTGGAGTTTGAGATGGTAAATATATCTATAAATCTTTTGTCTAAACCAAACATTTTAATATGTTTTAGCACTTTATTTTGTATCAAAATGTGTACAGCGTGATAAAGAGACCGAAACTCCGGCGTCCATGAGTAACGTATGACATACGACTCATTGGAGCAAAAAAAAAAGGGAAATTGGCTGACTACAATAGCTGGCAATGTCTATGTAAGAAGTGTTTCAATAGTAGTTTGTTAATAATTTTTTTACCTATATCGTATGATATAATTATAATATCTTCATTGTTATTAATAGGTTGATGTGCAAGCAATACTCAATTCACAATCGCAACTTGAAGACGATGTGGTGATGAATGATGCTGATGCATTTCAAGAAATTCTAGGACATCGCTCGCGATATGTATGTGGTCGTGGGGTTGGTCTTAAACCCACATCATCCGCAGTTTCTGTTATGCAAAAGGAGAAAGACAGTGAGAGAGATAGATAGGTTGCTGAGGAAAGGAAGGACACCGACGAGGCAAGGAGGGAAGCAGATGAAGCAAGGAGAGAAGCTAATGAAGTAAGAGGGGAGAACGCGATAATGAAAGGACGAATGGATGAGATTAATGGAAAACTTGAGGCATTAAGTAATCTAGTAACGCAAGAATATATCTCTTTGTGGTAAGCACATAACCTCAAACTTGTTTTATATTTGACATGCACAATTTTTGCTTTCTCTTGTTATCCGCTAATAATAATCCTAATACACAGAGAAGAAACAATATTGTTTTTTTAATGGGTGGGTGGGGTATAATTGGGAAACGAATTTGATGTTAATGAATATGAGTTATCATATTTTTATTATTATTTTGCAAAACTTGTAAGTGAAATTTATAAATGTACTATGATTAATCTTCCAAAAATTATTGTTGTTGTTTTTCAAAGTGATAATTCTAAACAAATTCTTTGTGTTTTTTTTGCAAATTCAGTGGAGGCTTTTGTAGAGGGGAGTAACAATAAAGAAGAATGATATATTAGACCTGTTTTATTTATTTATTTTGAATGGTAGCACATTTCTTGTAAATAATTTGCTGGAAATAGTATTTAGTGTAGGAACTTTTGAGACAGATTCATTTTTCAAAGATTGCTATCTTTATGAGCTATATAAATGTCAACGACTTAATTAGAATTGTGTATATGAGTTATTTTGACTACTATATGAATTTGTTGACAAGTAATAAAAACATGCGGCGAAATTAAGTTGTTACCAAACCGAGGTGTATATGTATTGTGAAAAATATTGCATCAATTTATGGAGATTTTTTTGCAATAAAAAATGCCATTTAGTGGAAAATTTAAATTGCTAAGAAAGTTGTTCCATACAAATTTAAGATCAAACGTGGCGATTTTTTGCCACGAAACTACACTTTGGGTGGTGATTCTTTGGTTTGCTACAAAAATTAGCCTTTTCGTAACAAACTATTAACTAGGGGTGGCAATTTAATATTTAAAAAGTCATTCCATACATATTTAAGTTCAATTGTGGTGAATCGTTTTACCACGAAAGGTTCATTTTGGTGGTGATTTTTATTTTGCTACAAAAAATAGACATTTGGTGGCAAAATATCAACTATTAGTGGCAATTTAATCTTTATTAGATGCAAAAAAAATTTGCCACCGAAAGAGATGTTTTGGTGACGAAGTGATTTTGTCACTAAAAAATCAATTTTTAATGGCGATTTTAATAAATTGCCACGAAAACAATCCGTGGCACCCCTTTAGTGGCAATAGCATGACGAAATTATTTTTTCCACCAAAAGATTTGATGGCGAATTTTTTATAATTAGGTGCAAAATATTATGCCACTAAAAATCATTTTTCTTGTAGTGAACTCAAAACCCTAAGCCTAGCTCCCCAAATTTTACCCATTCAACCTCATTACCTCAAAAAAAAAAAAATCTAATAACCCTAGCCCCGTATACATTCAAGAAGGGTGGCACCCCCCGCCACAACCTGCTGACTGAACGACCAAAAAAAACCTCCCAGAACACTCACCACTGCCCGAAATCCCACTCCGCACCTTCCCCGACCCAAAATCAATCCGTCCCGAACCTTGTTCCTCTCCAGCCCAACAAAAATCAATTTTTGACCACTGGTTACCTCCTCTGAAGCTGGACGAACCCAACACGTCAATAACCCAGTCAAAATCAAGTGCCGACAGTGTCCGATGAGCCACCCTAGGCCGAAGCCAGGGGTAGCCGAACAACCCTCCTGATGGTCACAACTCATTCCGATCCTTTTCCAATGACTTCTTCTCCAAGATGTGTTCATTGTTTTCCACCCACCATACACGTTATTGAACAATAAACCCTAGAATTTCAACCCCCACACACCTTAAATACACTCACCCTCCAAAATTTGCAAGAATCACCTACTTCTCCTCCACCATTACCCAAACTACCATCACACCACCATTTTCCATCCCCACACCTACCCCCACCTCGCATTCTTGTCCCACCCTTTTACTGCTGCAAAACCACCACACTTACCCCACCACCCTTCAATATGACCTCCCCTTATACCACATCACCATTTATCCTCGCCATCACCCACAAAAACACCTCGAACCTCATCATCTTCCCTCTATTCCCTCGACTCCACCTACTACTATTAACCCTCGCCCACACCATATTGCCTTCTCCATGCTTAAGTCCCCACATAAACTATACACATCCCCACCCACCGGCCACCCAACACATGTACCCCACCCCCATTCTGTGTGGGATACATGTTCCGTCCATTCAGTGCCTGTTGACTCACATGATAGAGTACGGGAATGGATTAGCCTACCGTCACATGATGGACCCCCATCACCCGACCCCATTCTGCCCGACATATCGAGCCTCCCCCTTCCACTGAGTGGCCTATCCATCTGTCCCCTTTTGATTTTTTGGGGCCGAAGGTCACCCTGTATGTGCCTCTCTTGGAGCGACATTATTTTTTGTGCTACCAAAAGGGGCACTAGATGAAGAACTGCCCCTACCGCCAGCCATTGGTCCCCATTCCACCTCCTTCCCCACCACGGGAGGTCATTCAACCTTATATTCCTCCTCCATCAGCCCCTTACAGGCACCCCCACTAACTCCGGATCCTCCTCATCCACTGCCTCGGAGACAGAGAGCACAGCTTGATGTGCCTTTGCTAGGCGATGATGACCTAGATGAGGATGCCTTGGCCCTATAGGGTGGTGATGCCATTACACACTTAGCCCTTCAGTTATTATCGAGGAGTATGCATGGCGATATTCGGGTGGATGCCCCGATGTTCAATGGCCACCTCCAGCGGTTGTTGAGTCATTCCATCAGACTGTCCCTCCACCCCGTGGCCGCTCCACTCGAGCTTCTCCAGCACCTATGATTTCTAGTTCTTCAGTGGCCCCGCCTACTTCAGCTATCTCGACATCCACAATTCCACCTCCTGTACCCACTAACCATGTAACATTCAAATGTTACAATTGTAAAGTGATTGTCCATATAGCATCAGATTGCTCCCTTCCACGACGTCGCGCTCTCCTAGCTTCTGGTGACCCTAAGTATCTTGAGGAGATGACGGAGGTTCCACCCTAGCATGATCTCATTACTGTCCTCGACGGTAACATTGAAGTCTTTCCCCTTTGATTTCGAGGACGAACTCTTTTAAGGTGGCAGAGTGATGTGAATAAGGGCCTTATTGTCATTTTTAGTCTTTCCTTTATTTTAATATTGTATTGTACTTTTTGCTTGTTTAGTATTTAGAAGAAAGAAGGTTATTGGCATCTAGGGACATAATTGTAATTAGATTGATAGCTTAGAGCGAAAGAAACCTCCTTCCTATAAATACCCATTTGTAGCCGAGGCCTTCTTCCACTATTTGAGATATTGATTAGAGAGAGTTGAGACGAGAGTTATCTTATTCTTGCTCCCATTTTGACATCATTTACATCAAAATATGTTTTTTTAGATGAACAATTATAAATAAAGGCAACTCTTTAACAAAGGCAATTATTATAATAAATTTGAAGAGTTATTTAACCTAAGGATTGACTGTTTTCATATTATATCACTTCATATAGTTGGTTTCTCTGAATTTAATAAATAGTACAGGCTATATCTTGGAATTTTTTGATGGGAAAAAATGGCTGGGAATGTGGAGTTTATAGAGGTAAAAAGCAGATTCTCGATTTCTTTATAGGCTTCTTTGTCAAAGCCCTTCTCTAACATACCTTTCAATATATACAATCTAATTGGATGGTAGCTTTAAATTGGTTGTGGTAGAGTTTTATCTTTTCCCATTGGATTTTTCTTGTTACAAGTAGGTGGGGCATCTTGTCACCCGAAGATATACACTTCACTTTGTATCAATAATATTTTATATCTCCTAGGGGAAAAAAGATTAATTTAGTTTACAAATGTATGCACAATATTGTAAGCATTTTTCATCAATGTGGTAGGCTTTATGATATTGTTTTATAATTGGTTGGTAATTCCCATCCAGTAGTATTGAACAAACTAGAAATATTGAAGTTTGAATTTTTATTCCCTTTGAATACAAATATAAATCCTCTTAAGAAGCATGTCA
This sequence comes from Sambucus nigra, assembly GCA_949130495.1. NCBI lineage: Eukaryota > Viridiplantae > Streptophyta > Magnoliopsida > Dipsacales > Adoxaceae > Sambucus > Sambucus nigra. The sequence goes on along the minus strand of OX422211.1, from coordinate 17,396,099 downwards.
TCTTGTCCTTAACTGATTGGGAATAGCCATTTATATGGGTCAATAATCAGTCAGATGTAGGTTGGTACCACCAATTATACCCAATTATAGACAATGAATAAGGAAATGATACATTGCAACCACAACTAGTAACTATTTATTTCATTTATACATAATCAACAACTAGAAAACTTTACCCTTTCTGTAGAAGGGTTTTTAAGCACAACATTTATCTAGTGGTTCTCAACAACTGTGGCTAGTACCCCGTTTGATTGAACATAATCACTGATCTTTAACAAAAACAATAGTTTATTCCCTTGGATCAAGAATCTGTTACAAAAGTAGAGCAGGTTATGGGTTAGTAAGAGTTACTGTTTATTTTCCGTAGGTGACTGTAGTGGCGTCTTTTAATAGGTATAGTTGTATAGGTTCCTTTTTATTTTCTCTTTGATTACTTCTTCCTATTTCTTTGCTTAGGTTGTATAGTCCAACTTGTTTCTTCATACTTTCTTTATTTTTTGAACTTGATTTTTTTGTATGAATAAACTGGTTGGTAATGAATAAGGGGTCAGTTGCAAATCCATCTGAAAAACAAAGGCTTTGGGTTCCTCCATTAACCCATCCTTTTATTTTTCTCACTGAAATATTGAAAAAAAGAGAAGCAAAACCTCAGTATATATCAGAATCTTACTGATTATAACTGAATTATCTTAAGCCTGAAGCTTGATACATTTTCCCTATCCAAGAACCCTGTGAGAAGCTACCTCTCTGTGCTTCGAAAACAAATGCTTCTCGGTGCTTTGGAAACCAAGCTCAAACAAGAGTGTAAATTTAAAGAAAAAATAAAATGTGAGGTACAAACACCCGACATAATACTTTACAAAGGGAAGAATCAATACATGAATATATTCCTTATTTTGCCTTATATGACATTTTTTCGTTTTATTGACTCAGATTTCAAGAACGAAATAATTAGGCTCACTGAAAAAACATATATTTTAAGTAAGAAGGATCATTGTTTCCCATTTCAACCACCAAGAAAAAAGAACTACTCTATGCTTCATTTGGTTGGAGGTGAAATATTTTTCACCTAAGGATAAAGTAAAGTGGTGAAAAGCATTTTGACCAATTTCGAGTTACATTGTCGTCATTATTTTAAGCAAATTCACAGCAGTGATATAGTGTGCGCCTGTTTATAATTTTATACAGTTCAGAAAATTATCTTTAAATCAGTAAAAATATTTTTCACCATCTTACTTTTCACCCCCAATCAAGTGGTGCCTTAATCTTTTTCAATGAAACAACGGGGTTTTGGGGTCCAACGTCTATTCACAAATCTGAAATCCCATTTATCCATATATATTGTAGAGGAAAAGGTCCGATGCCAACACATGTTTAGGAGTCTTTCAATTGAAACATATCACTACATCACAAGAAATGAGTGGGTAGAGAAAAGATTGAATATAATTAAAACTAACATATAAAAATATAGTGAAGGTGGGAAAACAGGCCTTCCCTAGATGGGATTGGATGTACATATTCCAGAGATTTAAAACCTCGAAAGGTGGATTCAAAGTGTTATTATTGATCCAGTAGCTTAACTAAGGGCAGGTAAACATTGAATTTCCAAGTACTGTTATTACTGGTAGGTGTGTAAGCCATGAACGAAATCATTGATTGTCAACAACTAAAAATAGCACCAGAGAAAAGACAACGATTAAATCTATCACTAGATTAAAAACTTAGACAGAATATTTAGGGAAAAGAAGCATATATATGGCATAAAAAGAGAGTATAAATGGTATATAAGAAAGTTTTACAACAGTTAAATTGAAGATTATTCTTAACAGGACATACCTGAATGTCTCAAATCAACAACAATGTGGCAAGAGATCTGGAATCGGCTCGAATGGCTGAATCTTCCACTAATTCATCAGCCAAAATTAAGATCTATACAAAATAGAAACAACATCAATATAGTCCAACTTAAGAAAGTAACACAGAGATCCTCTGTCTACCCAATAAGTAGCAGGTAATATATCCCAGTAAAAAAATAATAATAATTTAATAAATCATCAAAATAATTTAATAATTTCTCCAAAGCCATTACAATGTTTTAAAAGGAAAATATTTTTCTCGCAACTTCCTTAGAATGGGATATGGCATGTCGTTCAAACGAGATATGGTACCTCATCAGAACATGTTTCAACAAACTTCGAACGAACCAACTTTGGCCTTCGCTAGAATGTTGTTTGATAGCTCGTTGGATGCATGTTCGAACGAAATGTTATACTTCGTTCGAACAAGGTTCAAAGTCGTTCAAACGAGTCTGGGAAATTTTGTTAAATTCAAGATTTTCCAAATTTCTTTTCACCCTTATCTTGATTTTGGAAAACCTCTTATAAATAGAGGGGAAAATTATATTTTAAGTTCCGAAACTCTATTAAAAGGCTCTTAAAACCCCTAGTTTAGATCCAAGTTGTTTAGGGTCCAAGTGTTCATCATATCTGATTTGAAGATACTATTTTGGAAACTATAGTTTATTCTCTACTTCTGTTGAGAGCCGTTTAATACGGTGGAATTTTTATTTGTTGTTTGTACACAGTGGACTTCATGTTTGTCGTGTTGCGATGATGAAGCGGTGGACTCCGTTATTCGATCTGTAGACGGTTGCTGAATTTGTTCAGTAGATACTAAGACATTTGTGGACTCACACATTGTGGTAGTGTGCAAGTGGACACTTGCGTATCACTGTGCGGAGGTTGGAGGAACAAAGAGGGTCAAGGAATTGCGAGGGCGTCCAGTGTGTGTTGTAAGTATACTGTCATTTCCTTTGTAATTCCATACATAGGTAATTTGCGTGGTTAAGTCGTCCGATGTTTTTAACATTGTGAGTTTTCCACGTACATCGGGCGTTGTGGTTGATTTACTTATTTTATCCTACACTCACCGTGATGCATATTGAGGTTAAGATAAAAGTAGTTAATTTGTGTAATCACAACTTGCTTAAAACGGTGCAACGTTTTTCTTTCGGTTAAATTGTTTAAGTTGAATATTTAATTTTAAAAAAATAAAAAAAAATGTCTTTTGTTTAGACCATTCCCTATATACCCACACTCTCACTGTTAGTGGGTTTTTCCCTCGTACATTCGGTTTTGTGTTTATTTTACTCTTTTTCCATATTTTTGAGTCATTGTCTTAATTAAGAAAATAAAACTTGAAGATTCTAAAAATCAATAACATATTTGTCACATAGACTTTTTGGATACTTAAACCTTCAAGCAATGATAAATTAATAAAAAAAATTCTTGAATTAGGGGAATTAATTTTTATCCGGATAGCTACCATTGAGAGGAACACTCTCAGAAAAAAGGGTTTCAAATGGGTTTATTGAAGAATGTGGGATTTGAAATTTTTGAAATGGGTTTGTTAAGGAAGGCAAATTTTTAGAAATATTTTTTTCTTCATATTTTTAAATTTTTTAAAGTCTTTTCAATATTTTCCATTTTTTGGGTTTATTTTTTCTATTTTTCGTAATTTTAATTTTTTTGTCAAAATTTCTCTTTTTTCAATACTATTCAAACATTTTGAATATAATTTTCTAATATTTTAAAATTCTTTTTAAATATGATTCAAATTTATAGAAAAATAATTTTATTCAAACTTTTAAAATGATTTTTTTATTATTTTCAAAAGTTTTAAAGTTTTTTTTTATGTTTTGTTGTAATTTGTTATTTAATTTTGCTTTAGTTTTTTGTTTACTTTTTCAAGTTTTATTTATTTATTCAAACATGTTTAATTTATTTTCTATTTTTAAAATATTTTTAAATGTCTGTTTCTATAATTTTCAGTTTTTTTAAAAGTTTTGAACTTTATTCAAACTTTTAAAAACCTTTTTCTGTTACATCCCTAAATTTTTTCAAGATTTACTCTTATCTAATTTTTTTTCTAGCGATTCTAATTTTTTTACTCTCTGTAATTTTTCTATTTTTTCCAAAATTTTAAATTATATATCTTTATTATTCCAACAATTTAAATATATTTTCTCATATTTCTAGAATTTTATTCGCCGTTTTCAATATTTTTCGGATATCTAAAATGTTTTATCTATTTTATTCAAACTTTTAAAATGCCCTTTGTATTAATTCTAGATTTTTTTTCCTGATTTAAAAAATAGAATTTTGAACTTTTAGATTTTTTCTTTCAATTTTATTAAAAAAATCATAATTTTAAAAGTTTAAAAATATTTTCCTATAATTTATAATTTTTGACAACAGTCCAATGATTAAAAGATATTTTAAATCATTTTTAAATATTTTCTATAATTTCTATTTTCAAAAATATTTTATTTGGACTTGGACCAAAATACCCTCATTTCTATCCATGGTTTTAGCACCGTTAGTGATTTTAGGTTACTTGAAGTGGTTTTGAAAGTCTAGAGGGTTAAGTCTAGAAAATAAAAGTTAGAGTGGTGAAGTGATACGGGGGGGGGGGGGGGGGGGGGTAATGTTTAGGGCATGTAATTAACCCTTAAGCAAAATGACTAAAATAAGTGAAAGTTATATAAAGCATATATAAGGGATTAATTATTGTTGTCTCGTGTTAATTTAAAAGTAATTCATTAACAAATCACGATGGTTTTATAACTAAAAAATTATCTGACTGAATCGTAATCCCTTTAATAGGAAACCATTTAGTTACATTTCAACTTATTTAAGGTTCAACTCAATGGTCTCGTAACCTGCAATTCCATAAGTTCATTCACCCAAGAGAAAGGGAATGAGTTAGAATATTTAGTACACAATTTATACTCAAGAACATATGTATGTGGTGCCTCAGAATTGAGTAAAGCTCAAAATAAGGCCACTAGAAAGAAAGAGCATTAATTTCAATTTGATTAAGATGAACTAAATAAAACTTTCATGGATATGGAAATTTTCAAAGTTTGTGTGGAGGCAAAAAATTTAATTGAAGATGGTTGTAAAAAATTTGTGATGAATTTGGAAACTCAAGTGAAGTGAATAGTTGAATGGCGTACTTTATGTTGGAAGCTGAGAAATACAGAGATGTGTCTGTTGAAGAAAGTAAAAGAAATGTTAACCTCCCAGAAGCCCAAGCTAAAATTGGTAAAAGTAAATGACTAGTCCATTTATTTTATCTTATTTCCTTTGGCCTATGGTTCAATCCTCACCTCATGGCTTACATATGATCATAGCCCTTTTATGTTTATGTTTATGTATATGGATGTACTTATAGAGTTGTATTATAATAAGGCTTTACTTTTATTTTGTCTTTAGGTCGTCATCACTTGGTTTTTTATGTCTAAGTGGTATGCCCACTCATCGACTATTTATCTTTTATTTATATCATCTCAACTCCTCGAAGTTATTAAAAAATGGCTTTGTCACCCAACTTTATGGTTTTGGAATCATCATTTGGGTTTGGTTTCAGTATTTAGTTTTTTCACCCAAAGTTTTCCATTGTTTTGTAATTTTTAAAATCTAAAGACTAAACCATTGTTTCCTAATGTTGAAATATGACTAAGGGCTTGAATTTCCAAACCCTTTTTTTAATGTATTGAGATTGCAACCATTTTATATGGACAAAATTCCCAGCAGATCAGAAAAGTAAATTCCATTATATGCACATAATGATGCCAACTTTAAGATACGTTAAAGTGTTTCACGTTTATTAAGACATATTTTTAATTTAATTTTTTTTAGAATCGTCTCGCCATTTAGATGCACTATATGTTCATTAAACTGTCGAAAATATTTAATTTCGAAATTAGTTATTTAAATAAATATAAGCATCCTACTTAATGTCATCCACATAAGAATTTAGATTTGATAGGACTCTTTTAGATAATTCATTTAGATATTAAAGACTTTGATAGTGGATTAGTTTCCTAATCAAACTCTATTGTGATGGATGATAGAATTATAGTCTAACTAGGAAATTAAGTTTTCTCTCACCTTATATATAACATGTTATTCTCCATAAAATAATCTGCATTAAACACAACATATTGGGTAACAGGGGAAATTTTTCGATATAACAACAGTAATATTTTATATCAAATTGATGAAGGTTATAGTAGAGCAATCATGAAGATGACTCAAAGAGGTTCCTACAACAAACTTGATCAATGAATTGGATCACAGTGTGTCTTCTTCGCTATCGTTTGTTCATATTTTGTGAAAACATAAAGATCTAATATCTTACTAAGAACAATGGCATGCTAAAGTTTAATCAAATTAATGTGTTCTTGATTAATATTATGGCGTTATTAAATATGTTTTTACATGTCGTATCAGAGTTAAAGTCTTAGATCTCATGATTTTTTTTATGTATGTTTGCCTATAATGAAATCTACATAAAATTGCTTTTGTGTGCTTGATACTTTCTGCAAAGTTTTTCTTCTTTCATTAAATTTCTTCAAAGCATATGTCTGTGACTTTCTGTGACATTTTTCTCATGTCTCCAATACTCACTGGTTGGAATTAAAAATTAAAACTTGCTCAAAATTTTACAAAACTCACATGATCAAATGGAAACGTCAAGATAAACAAAACCCATTGAATACAACGAGCACCACCTTACTTTTGTGTTTTTGCGTCATTTAGGTCCTTAAAATTACGTTTTTGCCTTTTTTGGCAATAATGTTGACGTGGATATCTCACTCCGAAAAATGAAATTTTGAATTCTGCAAATTGTTTTAGATCCTAGAGTAATTCTCTATATCCTCGTGGTGCTAACTTAAATTTGTTATTTCTGGCAAAAATTAGGATTTTCTGAAATATTATGTGGTTTCCCACCACTGGGGTTGTTTTCTTTGTTCACGCTTCTAATATTCATACTTATGTTGAATTAGATTGCAAACACAAAATATAACTCATATTTGTGAATATTTGATGTATGATTATGTTTTATTACTAATATTCATGTTAAAGTTGGATTAGATGCCAAGCATAGGTTGTAATTCGTATGCATGGATCTTTGATTTATGATTTTATTTTTTAATACCAATTGTAATGTTTAGTTGGATTATATTCCAAACATAGTCTATAGTTCATTTGTATGAATATTGGATGTACAATTGATTATGAATGCTAGTATTCATGTTAAGTTGAATTAAATGCCAAACGCAGGCTACAATTCGTATGTGCGGATATTAGATTGGTCATTTTGTTCAGATACTAATATTCATGCTTAGGTTGGATTAGATGTCAAACACATTCTATAATTCCTATGTGTGGATAATAGATGTATGGTAGATTTTTGACTCTAATGTTAAGATTAGATTAAATGCCAACACAAGCTATAATCTAAAGTTGTGGACATGAGACTCGTGTATGAGAATGTTAAATTATTGGTGGATTATGTGCATTCACTTAATCATGATTAATGTTGCTGGAAATCAAACATAGATGCCACAAGTATGGTAGCTATGATTAATAGAATATTAATGGGTGAAAGTACTTTTGATTAAGAAATTATTGGACATCAAACACATATGCCATGATTTGTGAAATTAATTAGCATGTCACCAACTTAAGTATCCTAAAAGCATAAACAACTTAATGTTATCTTTGATATAATAATATTATGCATTAATATAACCATGAAGGATTTTTGCATCCATTTTTCATAATTTGGTCCTCATACATAAGTTTTGACATTATACATGATGAAGTAAAAGTAAATGATTTATTTATCACTCATTTATTATTATTCACCCAATGTCTCATGCAAGTCCCTGTCTATTTTATTTCACATTACGCCAAACTAAAATATTTAGTGAAATTCAAATTAAGAAATAGACAATAATATAATTTATTCATGTAATACGAGTGTTTATGCACATGTAGGTTTATCTCTAATATTTATATAATGTAAGGTTTGGTGTTTCATTCAAGTACTCCATTCAAGAAGAGATAAATATTGGACATGTGCGTTCATATCATGAGTATTTTTGTTGCCTATGGATACATATATGATATTGAATGTTAGGATGTTCATACTATATGTTGTTGCATACATATTATTATTATTTATTGAATCATTGTGATTTGGTAGCATACAGGTGTAATTACAATGATCGAGATAAAATCAAGTAGTGATATATATTTTGGTAAGGCAAAAATGATCATCAAACACATATGCCATGGTTTCTTTCATTATGATATCACCAATTAAGTTTATGAAAACATAAATATGAATAATTTAGTTCATTACTCCTGCTATATTTAGGGAACATAAGTGGAAATTTTATTGACTTGTGTATGTAAGTCTTTTCCTTAATGTAATATCTATATTATGAAATGTTTGGTAGTCATTGTAATGACCCAACTATAATGGAACCGAATATTAAATGTAAGGATGATCGTAGTAGTAACACATATTAAATGTAAGGATGATGGTAGTAGTAACACATAATGGTTACAATTGTAAATATATTAATGGGGTATATTGAGTTTATTTCTTCAAGCAAGATCATTCCTTCTAGGGAATTTATTTTGAGTGATTGAATGAACATCAAAGATTACGTACATTATCAAAGTTTTTAAAAATAAGTTGTCCACAAATATCGTGTACGTGAGTACAAAATTATCACAATAAACAATCACAAAAAGAACTTAAATGCATAAGGTAAATAATCACACATACAACACCAAATATACGTGGTTTGGCAACATGCCTACGTCCATGGAGAGGTTACTATTTCCTATTAGTGTCTCTCAAATAATCAGAGTTACATCCCCTTTTCCCCGGGGTCAGGGTTTACAATTATAGTGGTAATGAACTGGTTGAATTGTATAAGTAACTCATCCATCTTGTAGATAGGTCGTAGGTGTCCCTGAATATCTACCCGAGTTTGTTGGTAGCCAATTTGAGCTTATCACAATGTATTTAATCACATGTTAAATACACGGTAAATAATTTAATGTTTTAATTGGGTTGGGAAGTCCACTATGTGTGGTGGGATAACCGGCTGCAAGACTGAGCTTGATCCATAAAATAGCTCCCATAATTTCCCCTAAAATCTTTGTGCAAATTTGAGGGGCCAACATATTTTAAGTTACAATCCCATATCATGGAACTATTGAAGAATAGGCATGGCATATGTGTAAATTCCTTCAACTGTCAAGGATGTGCTTGTCCAAGATAAGTTGAAGGTAAACTTTGATATCCTTGAAATGATGGGGGTACCCTAGTCCGAGCAAGGATCTGAAGTGATGAAATCCTCCTTGGGAAGTGTTTCTCATCATTTGCACTAGATTCAAACACAGTTCACTTTCAGGCAATCGTCATTTTTTTTTCAAGACTTTCTTCTGTGCGAGCTCTTCCTCTGAGTATTCCTTATTGTTCTTCATATTTCCAGAGTTTCCTTGTAAGTTTCACTACCTTGCTTTTGTTCTTACTCATTTTCGTTTGTCATCATTTACTATTTGCAATTTCTACTTCAATGGCTACTCTTTATGGTAGAGCTGTAGAAGAGTTTAGAAAAAATTACTCTATACCGGAAATCGTGGAGATTGACTTTGCCCCCATGCCCAAAAATTTCGGACGACATGGATGAGGGATATAAGATACACACCCTGACTGTGGTCCAAGGGTGTTTAACCTTTCCCCCAAATCGCTTATTTTTGGATTTTTTTTATTATTTTGATGTCATCCCTGCCCAATGTGCCCTCAACACTTGGAGGATAGTAAATGGAGTTCATAGAATCAATTAAATGTATGTGACCAACATGGGGGGTCCATGAGATCAGATTCTTCCACGTCTCGTCGTAAATTTTTTATGATCTTCTATACTTGAAAGCGCAGAAGACTAACAAAATCCTGATCATGAACTTTCCTAATTCCAACAGAGGATATTGGGATCATAGTTTCATCGCCAAAAACTAGCAACATCCTCCCCTACCTGAGGGCGAGAGGCGCAGAGGCTTCTTCTGTCCTGACTGGGGGGAGGATCATATAGGTTGTTAATTTCTCTCTTTTATAAATTGTTGAACTTTTTTTACCCATTTGCTCTGCTTGTTAATATATATGTGCTTTTGTCTTTGTGCAACTCGAGACAAGAACAAAAGGACTTCCCTCTTCTCGATAAGGGTTGCTGACCATGTGAAGTTATGGAAGGTCAAGGATATACTCCTCAATGGTGAACTTCCCTGCTCGGCTCCCTATCCCATTGAATATGCCAACACCACCTCCAACTTTATTACTCGATAGGTGGACGAGATCCCTGAGATCACTCTTTCGGATGAGGAGACTTCTAGCTTGCAGGGACCAGTGGATGTTGGTTACTCCTCCTAAGAAGAAGAAGAAGAAGAAGAAGAAGAAGAAGAATAAGAAGAAAAAATGGCTCCCCCAAAGAGGAGAGTGTTATTGGGGAATGAGGACAAAGATGATCATGTCCTGCTTTCCCATAGGATCAAGGACCTGAAAAAATCTAAGCTCTGAAAAAATCTGAGGGAGGCTCCCCCAAGACCTATGGTACCAATTCGGGAGAGAGGGAGGAGGAGGGAGATAATAAAAATATATAAGATGAGAGGAAGAGAGAGGAGGAGAGAAGAAAAAGAAGAACCCCATTGAGACTTCAGTGAAGTCTCCCCCCCCTCTCTCTCTCTCTCTATTGCTGGTCAGGGGCAGAGTTTGGCCAATAACCCCACCCTTGCTCTCTGTCTGCTAAAGGGGGCAATGCTTGCCACCGATCGTGAACACTCATTGAGACTGGGTTCTAACCAGTTAGGTCTCAAGTCTTCCCAAGCCCTCTCTCTAGTAAGTGTTCTATTTTCCCAATTTTATTATCTTTAAATGAATCTCTCTACCATACTGACTGCTCCATTAGTATTTGTAATTTGTAGAAGACTTCACCACTTTGATGGATGGTCACGTCGAACAATATAGGAAGAACTGGGAGTTGGATGAAGCCCTAAAAAATCTCCAAGAGGACTTGGCTTTTGCTCGGAACTCCTTTTATCTAGAGAGGGATGCCTCTGTGAAGGCTTTGGCTGACATAAATACGACCAATAACCTTATTGTTGTGGAAAAGGATAAGGTGGTCGGGGAATAGCCTATCCGAGAGGATCCAAAATCTAGAGGGTGAGATCCCTAAGATCAAGAATATCATCTACACTGAAGGCTGCAATGTGACCAATGAAGATGCTGAGATCCAGATTACCTAAGCCTGAAAGTTATTTTTTAAGAAGGGCTGGGATCAAGCCCTAAAGGTAACAAGGATTACCCTGGAGTCTGAATTGTTCCAAAAAGATCATCCAAACCCCTATCAGATTGATGAGGAGGAACCCTCTGCTAGCTAGCCTACCGACAAAACTTAAGGGATGTTAGGCATGGTCAAGACGGCTGCCGACCAGATGGTCAAGGCTGCTAGGGAGGGAAAGGAGATGGAGTCCTTTGAGCAGTTGAAGCAGTGAAGCCCTATAGACTTAGGATTTTTCTTTTTTAATTTGTATTAGTGCTTTATTTTCCCTTTCTTCTCAGTTATACTAGCTCCTGCCTCCCCTTTATTATTAAATAAAGAAGTATTGTCTTTTTCCTTTTACCGATATTCATCATGCCTATTGCTTGCCTTTTATTTTGAAGCCTATTATTGTCGAGGACACTTCTTCTTCCTCAAACTTTGAAAAACACTAGGCCCAGGCATGAGTGAGAAAGCTCGTCGAGCCTTTATAAAGGTTTATAAAGATTTAAAGGCGAGAATTACAACGTGTAAGGACCCTTCCAAACTGGTAGCCAAGCTGAAGGATGACCTCTAGGACATGGAGGATATCGACTCCTCTGTACAGAAGGAGATAACCGACCTAATGGCCCATCTTATTGTGAGAAAGGATGTAGGCAAGTTCGGTGAACTAATTTAGACTGAGAATGATGCCTTAAAGAAAAATATCTTCGAGCTGGAGGAAGAACTTCAGAGGAAAAATATCTTCATATCTGACCAATAATGAGACATTAAGAGGCTCAAGATTTTATTCAGGAGGGGTGGACGAGCTGGATGGATAATGGGTTATGAAGAAGGCTAGCAAGATGCCCCTGTATCTATGTATGAGTCACATGAAGTGGCATACAAGCATTTGTGGAGAACTCCCTTAAGGTGCTCAAAGAACCCAAGGACTCTCAATTATATTACATGTACCATGTGGACTGCCCTGCGTATAGCCGACCACCCTTTGGGATGTATTAGAAGTGGGTTCATCTAGATTCTATCTTTCACCAGCTGCTCAATGACTTTGAGGTGGACCCTTAAAGCAAGGATGAGTTCGTCCCCAACCCGAATGATGGTCGCCGAAGGCAAACAACGATTTTCCTGGCTCATCGACCATAAACATCTTGTTCCTTTGCCATATATTTTTTGTAATTCTTCCATGTAATTAATACCATGTGTGTGTTGTACAATCAAGTTTAATGAATAAAGTCCAATTATTAAATGTTGTGTGTTTTGGGTTCTTTCCCACTCAATCTAGTTAATAATAACTTTGTATATCTCCACTTGGAGGACTTGATAATAACTGCTAATCACTTTGGGCATTTGCCAACTAAATGAGTTGGTAATAACTATTTGAGCATTCTTCCATCCCAGTATGACTTAGCATGTATCATTCCATCCCATTTACCTTTCAGGTCTTGTCGTAACACTCCCTTAGCCCTATGAGAGATGATGAGAAGAATGCACCTAATTAATGGGCCTTCCACTCATTCTAGATTTTTATCGACCAATATAGTTGGTGACTAACCTAGGTTTGGTTTTTGCCTAAGGATCCTCTGTAGGAATTTTATTATTTCCTGGGCAACTCATGAGGTCCTTTGTGTTTGATATGACAAAGACCAGAGGATTCGCTTAACTATTTGAAGTAAACTTAATAGTTTACTATAATTAATCTGAATCCTACTTCATGTGACTTATTGGAATAAGTTATATGACTTATTGTAATAAAATGGAACTCTATTCGGACCGAGGAAATTTCTTGGTTGAAAAAAGCTAAGCATGTTACTGTAACCAGGTGTAGTTCCACTTAGTGTCCAAGAGTTGATCTGTTGCTTGGAAATGGTGCATAATATCGAAATAGTCAATACATCGTATAAAACTAAGATAGTCAAAAGTGAGAGCAAAGTGGGACTTTATTCATTAAGTATTAACTTATGAGCAACATAAGTTTGAAATAAAAATTTGCATAAACTAGATGTACGATAACTGAAAAAGAAGACTAAAAATAGTACTTATTGAGATTGGTTGCATTATATGCTCTTGGTATCTCTCTCTCCTCCAGCATTTCCAATTGATAAGCTCCTTGAAGGTCATCCCTGATCACCTTGAAAGCTCCCTCCCAGTTTGGTCCCAGTTTTCCATATAACAGTCTTACTGCACTGTCGAGGACTTTCATTAGGACATAATCTCTTACCTGGAACTTCCTCAGATTGGCCATTTCTGGGAGTAGTACAAAAGGCCAAGAGTACATGGGGAAGTTCGTTGACCCAAGTGCCATTTGACCTTTCCAACCTCTTTTTCGTGCAGTCGAGCATCATTTTGGTGGAACCCTCTACCTGGTCATTTCTATGGGGATACGCTACTGAGCTAAAGTGATGCTTGATGTCATGCTCATCACAGAAGTTTTGGAAAAACCAACTTTGAAAATATGTGGCATTGTCGGTGATAATGGCTCTAAGTACCCTAAAGTGCATTATGACGCTTTTCAAGATAAACCTTGTCATGTCGGCATCTCTGATGTTGGCTAGTGGTTCTGCCTCTACCCACTTGGTGAAGTAATCAGTTTTGATCAGCAGATACTTATGATTCCCATGTGCAGTGGGTAGTGGACCCACGATGTCCAACACCCATTATGCCAACGACCACAGACTGGTCAAAGATTTTAGATGATTAACAAGTTTATGAACCATAGGAGAGAACTTCTCGCATTTATCGCACTTCTGAAGTAAACACTTACATCCTTTTGCATATGTGGCCACCATTAGCCTTATTATATTACTCAAAATGCCAAGGATCTTCTTCCTACATGACTCCCATAGATATCGTTAAGAAGCTCATAAAGGTCTTGCTCAGTGTCTTGCGAGTGGATGCACTAGAGGTAAGGACCTGTAAAGGACCATTTGTAGAGCTTCCCTACATGATGAAGATAGAAACGGGTAGCCTTTACCATCACTAGGTGACCTAATTTCTTGTCGTCTGGCAGCACCTCATTCTGTAAGTAGGCAATGATCAGGTCCATCTAGCTAGGACCCTTTTCTATAGAAAGAATCTGATTGGTGACCACCATTTTATCAATACCGAGTCGGGTGAGGAAATCTATTTCAATTGTCCTAGTGAGATATGAACCTACTACTGAGCTTAGGACTGCTAAGGTGTCAGCACGAGTGTTTTTCCCCTAAGGAACTTTTGGATGTTGATTTCATCGAATTCTACCATGAGTTTATGAACTATGATGAAGTAGGATTCCATCTAGTCATCCCTCATGTTGAAATCTCCACTCACTAGATTGGATACTATCTTGGAATCATCGAACACTTTTGATCCGCTTTGCCCCTAGTAATTGGGCTTTGTGCATGACAGTTGTTAGAGCTTCGTATTTGACTTTGTTATTGGAGGCTTAAATCCTATCCTGACCCCTTACTCGATAATAGTACCTTATGGGATTACGAGGACAATACCCACTCTGCCTTATTGGAATTGGAGGCTCCAACAACGTACAGGGTCCAGTCCTCGAAATGTACTTCCTTGATTGATGGTTTTTCTACAAGCTGTTGGTTTGCAGGACTGTCTCACATGAATTATATGATGAAATCTTCTAAGATATGTACCTTAATTATTGTTCTTGGATAAAAATGAATATCGAACCTCCCGATCTCGATTGACCACTTTGACAATCCTCCGGAGAGGTCAGCTTTCTAAAGAATAGATTTGAGGGGGAATGAAGTGATAATGGTCACTAAGTGGGCCTCAAAATAATGCTTAAGCTTCCTGGAGGCAACTACCATAGCATAAGATATCTTCTCCAGTGGCAATTAGCGTTGTTATACGTCCAGAAGTGTCTTGAAAGTGTAATAGACGGGACATTACCTTCCTTTTTTCTTGCACATTAAAGCTGAGCTAACTGGGTGGCTTGATACTGCAAGGTAGAGGTACAGAGGATCCCCTTCGTCAGGGGTTACAAGAAGGGTCAGTTTGTTGAGGTAAGTCTTTATCTCTTTCAGGGATTATAAATAATCATCGTTCGAGATGAAACCCTTATGTTTCTTTATGATATGGAAAAATAATCGACAATGTTCTGATGACTTGGAGATGAAATGGTTGAGTGACGCGAGCATCCTAATAAGATTTTGAACATCTCTCAACATCTTTGTTGGTTGAACCCTATTTATAACATCAATTTGATCTAGATTGGACTCTATCCCTCTCTTGGTGACCAGATAACCTAAAAAATTTCATGAATGGACACCAAATGAGCACTTATCGCATTGAGCTTCATCCGCAATTGCCTAAGGATTTTGAAGGTGTTGGATAGGTCTCTGAGGTGATCTCCCTTATGTTTTATCTTGACTAATATGGCGTAAATACAAACCTCCATAGTATTTACCATTTATTACTTGAACTCTTATTGAACAGCCTCTGATAGGTTTCTCCCAAGTTATTAAGGCCAAATGACATAAATTTATAGTAATACGGTCCAACTGGTGTGATGAACGACGTCTTGCCCTGGTCGGGGCCAAAAAGTGGAATCTGGTGATATCCGGAATAGGCATCCAAGAAGGTCATCCATTCATACATTGTTGTGGTGTCGACCAATTGATTTATCTTTGGTAGAGGTAAATTATCCTTAGGACAAGCTTTGTTAAGGTCCATGAAGTCGACACAAACCCTCCAGCCACCATTACTCTTATGCACTACCACTAGATTTGACAGTCATTCAGGGAAATGAACTTCCCTGATAGACCCTGTATCGACAAGCCTATCTACTTCATTCTCTACCACTTTAGCCTTATCTAGGATTATTCGATGCACCTTTTGAGTGGCTAGCTTAAAGTTTGGGTCCACGTGAAGACGGTGGCAAGCTAACTCGGGATCAATTCCCTATAAATTATAGGGCTCCGAGGGGAACATGTCAAGGTTGCTTTTCAGAAAGGTGATCAACTCTTGCTTCTCGTGGTCATCCATTGTCATACCAACTAGAAATTTTCTCTGGGTAGGTTGCCATCAAATATAACCTTCTCCAAGATTTCCATGACCCTATCAGCGGGGTGGATCCTAGTTTCCTCCACGTTATTGCTATTTAGAAGGGGTAGCCCCATTCTGGGCTTCCTTCGGATTAACTTTTGATTCCTTTTTTTCTCTTTTCGGGGCCAGATGGCGATAATGAAGCAATTTTTGGTAGTGGCCTAGTCACCATGAATTTCCATTGCTCCCTAATCAGTAACACATTTGAGCTTTCAGTTGTAGGTCAATGACACAATCTTCATAGCGTGAAGACCGCCTCTGCCCAAAACAGCATGGTATGGAGAATCAATATCCACCATTAGGAACTCAATCATCTTTAAATATTTCCCTCCCTTACTAGCATGACTAACTTTCCCATCGGCATTGTGGTTTTCCTCGCAAATTCGACCAATAAAACTATTGCCTCCTTGAGGTCGGCAAGATTAAGTTTCAACTTGTGGGAGATCTCTTGGTACATCACCTCGAATGAGCTCCCCTGATCAACCAGAAATATGTCGACGTCCTCGTTCGTGATCCTGAGGGTGATCACGAGTGCATCATCGTGTGGGGTCCTTACACTGACCAAATCCTCCTCTATGAAGACAATATGTTTGGTGTAGTCAACATCCTATGATCGCTAGCGATTTACATCCTGGCTTTTTATGGGGTCAATCTGGAATGCCACTATAACGGTTGTGACCTTCTTTAGTTCCATTCAAACAATGTTCCCTTGGATCTGCTGCAGGTTGGATGCTCTGTGGATTACTGCAAACTCTTGTCCCATGTTGTCATTAAGGACATTATATGGCCTTGGGTTTCCATTGGTTGCGACCTTATCAGCATTCCTATCTATATACTCATTCAGGTTCCCAGCTTAGGCCAAATCTTCTAGCTGTGACTTCAGTGCTTTAAAATTCTCTTTTTTATGGTCGCCTTCCTTATGGAATGCGCACCTTATTATGTTATTCCTCTTCGTTGCGTCACCGTCCATCTTCTTGGGTCACTTTAGAAATGGATGGTCATTGATCTTCCTAAGGATCTTATAGATCGACTCCTTAAAGACTATACGGACAACTTGTAAGTCATTTTAGGGATCTTCCTTGCTTTTGTTCTTTGAACCATTCTTGCTCCTGTTCTTGTTCCCTTTCTTGGGATTATTAGACTTGTCTCCTCCCTTATTGGCCTTATCGCAATGAGTTTCCCTTGGACTAGCATGAATCACATCTTCAACCTTGGCGTATTTTTTGATACACGCCATGAGGTCATTGATGGTGTTAGCCTCCTTCTTTGTGAGAGACTGGTGCATCATAAATGTGGTCGACACACCAATATTGAAGGATATCACGGAGACCTACTCCGATCAATCCTCCACTTAGTTAAAAACTTCCTAATACCTCTTGGCATACTCATGAAGAGTCTCCTATGGCTTCTTCTTCACCATGAGAAGTGAATACATCCTCTTTAGGTGAGAACAATTGCATATGAAGCGAGCAGTGAAGGCCTTGGCGAAGGCCTTGAAGCTCATGATGAACCTGTGTGGTAATATCACAAACCACTTATGAGCGACATCATATAAGATAGAAGGGAATATGCGACAAATAAGGGCAACGTTAATGCTCCACAGAGTCATCGCTTGCATGTACTGCCTGACGTGGTCTATAGGGACAGTTTTTCCATCGTAAATTTTAAACCGGGGAACGGTGTACTTCTTTGGAAAATATTTCTATTCAATATCCCTTAAAAAGGGGGATTTATCTATGTGTTGAGAGACCTTCTAACCATCTCTCTAGTAAACATAGCCCCTCAGTTGGCTAGGTGTTGATCCATCTACCGTCGGACCAAGCTCCTAATATCATTCCTCTGATGATCATCATCTTTGTGGAGCCTTTCTAATCGTCCATGCTCAGAGAAATCCCGACCCCACCAAGAACTCCTCCCTCGACTGTGAGTCTTACTCGCCTAAGGACTAGGAGAACGTTCAACACCAAATATACGTGCTTCGGCAATGTGCCTACATCCACAGAGAAGTTATTATTTCTTATTAGTGTCTCTCGAATAATCAGAGTAACATCCCCTTTGCCCCGTGGTCAGTTTATATTTATAGTGTTAACTAAGTGGTTGAATTGTACAAGTAACTCATCCATCTTGTAGATAGGTCGTAGGTGTCCCTGAATATCTGTCTGAGATTGTGGTGACCGATTTGAGCCTATCACAATGTATTTAAGCACATGTTAAATACACAGTAAAGAATTTAATGTTTTAATTGGTCCGAGAAGTCCACTCTATGTGCTTGGCGGACTGGGCTTTATGTCAAAAATAGCTCCCACAGTGTACATTTAATGAAATAACATTATACCGAATAAATTAATCTACAAATATCATATAATTGATATTTCACAGTTAATGCTGACAAAAAATCATGGTTAATCACTTTATGTATTCTTAAGTTATTAATGGTTGTATTGTTAAATCAAAGCATTAATGTAGTCAGCAATTTATCTCATTATTTTATCATATTATTGAATCTCATTTTCTTTATCTAAAATTACATATCTCGTCTGTTTTAATTCTCTCGAGGCTAATTTCTTAGCATGAAGTAAAGCGGTTAAGTTTCAACTACTGTATTAGATATTTATTTGTAACTTTTAATTATGAACCCACTATTATTGATGAACCATTTGTGAAACACTCCATTTAAAGGTTTAAGAGACTAAAACATATTATGTGTTATTTTAATGCAGATTGTGTTGCACAGTTATACTAATAAATGCTAAAGATTACATGTATATAAGAGCCATTATTTTCACACAAGCAAGTACAAATTATATTACATATCCAAGCACGTTAAGGTAGATTATGTGATACATAATGTATGGTTAAAAAAAGTATTTTAAGTATTTAACTTGGGTATATTTCAAATTATATATAGGTGCTACAAAAATGTTTAAATTCAATGCAAGGATTTTTACATAAAACTAGAAATGCAAACAAGATTATTTTTCTTATGTTCTTGGGGAATCAAATAACCAATTGTTTGTTCATAAACCCTCAATGTTTTCAATTTCTTGGAAAAGATTTTTCTAGACTTCATCAAGAGGAATACTTTCCAAATAATCTTTCAGTATATCCTTTCAAAGGTTATGGTATTCCTTTTGATGTTTTGAATAAAATAAAGTTTGGACATATTTCTTTTAAATATTGTTTTGATCATGCACCACAATCCTATCCTTATTGATCAAACTCTTTAATCTTGTCCCAAATTAATCTAGATTTCATTTAATAATTTTTTTGGTTAAGATTTTTGTAATGTCTCTTATAAATTTTTATAGTCGAGTTGTGCTTTTAGGGTACTACGATGTCTAATATTAGGATGACCTATGTGGAACAATTGGGAGATTATGAGAAGCTTTATTTAAAGTGGACCTACATAGATCATATAATTTTCATTGACATGTAACTATTGAATTATACAAAATCAAAAATGGAAAATTCCTTATGAATGGTGAAATTAGTGGGAGTAGCAAATCATGAAATATGGTTATAAGGTAGGGTACTTATCCTATTACTAATAATCTTCTAGAATAATTATTCTTTTAGTTGTCATATTGTCTAAACAACAAAGAACAAATAAATGATCAATCACTAAATAATGGTATTATCCCCGCAAAATAAATGCAGACAAAACCATAAGGAATAGTATTAAGAAGATCGTAAAAGGAGACCACTATTCTAAATGATTATTTTGTGTATGTAGATGATCATGAATTTAGGAACACAGACTGGAAAGTGTAAAGAAGTTATGGATACCTTAAAAAGGATTAAAATCAACATAGAATGCATACAAGAAACTAAATTGAAGGGAGAAAATGCTAGAGAGATTGGATAAGGTTATAAATTGTTTTATTTAGGAGGGATGGATAATCGTAGAAATGGGGTACGTATCGTTGTTGATCACTATATGAAAGATAAATTGGTCAATATTAAAATATGGGGGGATAAATTAATGAACATTAAGACTGTCTTAGATAAAACAATGTTTAATCTTATAAGTTCTTAGGCAGCCCAACGAGCGTTGGATGAAAATGTAAATTAATTATTTTAGGAATTATTAGATGACATATTATAACAGATTCCTATGCATGAAAAAATATTTTAGGAGGTGACTTGAATGGACATGTAGGAGTATAACGAGATAGTTACCCAAGGATACATGGGGGTTATGGCTTTTGCTGAGAGAAATGTAGGGGGGAAACTATTTTAGAATTTGCTAAGGTCTACGATCTAGCGATAACAAATACATGTTTTAAAAAAAGGGGAAGAAAATTTAATAACATTTAAAGCGGAGAGAATAAGTATCAAATAGATTATGGCTTACTTATAAGAAGAGACTTAAAGGCATGCAAAGACTGTAAGGTTATACCAGGTAAATGGCATATTTAGAATGAATATACTTCAAGCTACAATTCAAACAGTGAAAAGCATTTAAACACTACAAGAAAAGATATATTATTTGGTGGGAAGTTCCCATATGCTTAGAGAAATCTTTCACATGGATGTAAAGCAACAAATTTCTCAGTGTTTTATTCATCAAAAGGAATGAAATATATATACAATGCAAAACTAATTCATACCCTAAATTATAGCATATGCCTTAAAATTTCCTATTTACATTCCTACATATGTGTGGAGAACGAAAAAAAGGGAATTAATGAATGTTGAGTGCCCATATTTGTTGGAGATCCCAGATCTTGTGAACCAATTTGACTTTGCATTCCTCAATACTCTCCCTCAAGTTTGGAATGTATGTTGATAATTCCTAAGTCCCTAAGTAAAGTCCAGAATTGTGAAGAACCCAATGGCTTTTTAAAATGTCGAATGGCTGATGTGATGATGATAAATGAGTTATTTTGACCGTTCATTATTGAACCATTCACAATGTGAGGCACATGGCTACTTTTCTGCTAAAAAAGTCAACACTGTAAACGAAAAGTGTAGAAAACAAAAGTTCGGGTAGTGAAGTGTTAGGTGAGGTAAAGTTCAAGGGGTCCGAGTATAATTAACCCTAAATTTTATATTTTCCTACATCTTATTACTCTCTTATCCATCATGTGGCACACCAAGTGGAATGGAGCATATCAATAATAAAGCACCCAAGAGGAGATAATAATAATAAAGCATCCAAGAGGAGGCAATAATAGGGCACCCAAGTGAAACGTCAATTATATCAGAGAATTCTCCCCGTTCACTAATAATAAGGCAAGTTTGTGTTCCAACCCTTCTTTAAGAGACATGGAAATTGTCACTTGTCATATCCATCATAGCTTAAAAAAAGATGTTTGACCGAACAACTATCTCTTAATTGATTAGATCATATGCTGTCGATTTCGTGTTGTGTTGCACGACATTTTATGACACCTTAACACTATTTTGAGTTTCCTCTTGTATTAAATATAATATAACATTGAAACACAACACAAAAAAAATAAAAATAAAACGCAAGTAAGGCCTAAATTCATTATTATTTTATGTTCGATCAGTAAAATTGTAAACCTATAATATGAATGATCATGTACTTTTATACACAATTTAAGAATATATATACCGAGCAATCAATTAAACGTAGTGGAATTGAACTGTACGAGTCATATAGGAAGTATAATTTATAACTCAATTCCCATGAATTGTGTCAGCGTGTGCTATGAATTGCAAGTCTCATTGTGAACTTTAAGATTTTAACACTGTCTAAAACCTATGCTTTGTTTGTGACCTAAAACCATAAAAAAAAATCAAATAAGACTCCAAGTTTAAGAAACATAACTATTTTTTTCTAACACACATATATTTATAATAGAGAAATGTCCCATTAACAAAAGACTGTTGCATTGGCAACCATCAAATCTAGGTATGAATCTCTATCTCTACTAACTAAAAAGAGGGGATTGTTATTCTAAAGGTCAAAAGACCAAAATATCCTCCTCCAATATACAACTAACTAATGAATCACACTATGAAATTATGGGAAAAGGTCATAGAAAAAAGTTTAATAAATGAATCAACTATTTCGGACAACCAATTTGGATATATGCTAGGACTAACCACCAGGGAAGCTATTTATTTATTAAGACAACTAATGGAAAAATGTAGAAGTAAGAATAAAAATTTACTCATGGTCTTTATAGACTTAGAGAAGGCATAAGATAGAGTACCTAGGGATATAATATAGTGGACTTTAATGAGGAAAAAACATTCATATTAATTACATTAAAGTTATTGAAGATATGTATGATAACATAATAACTAGTGTAAGAACTATTTTTGGAGAAACTAATGAAATTACTATTAAAGTAGGTCTGCATCAAGGATCAGCTTTAGGTACTTACTTATTTGTCATAGTATTAGATTAGATTACTAAGGACATACGAGTAGATGTTCCATGATGCATGTTATTTGCGGATGATATATTTTTAGTGGACACTTCAAAGGAGGCTTTAACGATGAGAGTATATACTTGGAGAAATTCCTTAGAGTCTAAGGGACTAAAAATCAATAAAAATAAAATTGAATATATGGAATGTAAATTTAATAATGAGTCGTATGATAGCATAATGTTAAATATTGAAGAAAAAAATTCTAAACCAAACTAATATGCGATAAGAGAATAAGTAATAAATTAAAAGGAAAATTTTATATAACGGTTGTTAGGCCAGCTACCCTGTATGGAGTGGAGTGTTGGGATTTAAAGAAAAAACATGAGCAAAATATCCTTGTTAGTGAGATGAGAATGCTCCGATGGATGATATGAATTACTAGGAAGGACAAATTAAAAATCTGTATGCGAGAGATAAGTTAGGAGTAGCTCCCATTAGTGATAAATTAAGAGAAAGAAGACTTAGATGGCATGGACATTTGTTGCGTAGACCATCATATGTACCTATAACAAGAGGAAGACTACTGAAAATAGAGGGTAAAAGACAAAGGGGTCGTCTTGAGCTATTATAAGAAGAAATTATTAGTTAAGATCTTAAGGATTTAAAATTAAATGATAATATTGCTTATAATAGATTAAAATCGAAAAGGAGAATCCATGTGCCTAACCCCATGTGATGGGATTAAGGCAATGATGATAATGATCTCGATGAACATGAATTTGGTGTAGGGATACATAATGATTTGGTTTTGTTTTCACAAGTCGTAATAAGTGAAACTAATGGACTACAACTAATTTTAGGGTGTCATTGAATTCCATAATTGATACACTAAAGTCGGGTATGAGTGGGTCATCAAGAACAAATGCAACGATGATGGTAATTAAATGATATAAACCTAAATTGCAGTCAAATATTTCACCATTAATGAGGAAAATTTATAATTGAACATTCTCAATTATATTTAACAACATGTCATTCTTATGTCATTAGTAACTCATTATTGTAATACCCCGTAATTTTGCGTATTTAGAATTTAATTAAATGAGTCATTAAATAGGAAAATACATTTCAATTTAAATTACGTGAGTGAAGTAATTTAGTATGATTGACTATTTAAATTACGCGAGTAAAGTAATTGTAATACCCCGTATTTTTGACTATATTTATTTTGGGATTAATTAATTAAATTGCGTATTAATTGGAAATTAATCCGGGTTATAAATACTAATGAGATGCGAATTGGTATTTATATAATTATATATGTATTTGGTATTATAAAATTTGTCATGAGATTTATATACGGCATTTTAGAAATTTTGTTGAGACGCGTGGGACCGCCGCGTCACGGTATAATATTTTGTTATTAAAAGTGAATTTAAAATATATAATACATATGGTTGTTTTGAGTGCGCCGACACGTCCGGAAGGGTCGAGATAGTCAGAAAACACTAGCCGGGGGTATAGTTTGGGTCCCGGGGTATTTTTAGGCCATTCCGGTAACTTAAAGGGTATTTTAGTAATTTGGTATTTTTGGGTAATTAAAAGTGACGAAAATTGAGAGTTGTAATCTGATAAGGATTTGACCCAACCAACCCTTATTAACCCAACAAGCTACGGAGGTTTATTAAATTAGGTTTCATAAGTTCCCCAAAGCAAACCCTAGCCACCATAGCTTTTTAAAGAAGAAAGCTTGGAGAAGGAGAGAGAGAGAGGAATTCTGCAGAAATTCTACACCAAATCCACACCAAATTCAGAAATCAAACCAAGGCAAGTGACTTTACTTCCATTTAATTACTGAGAATGTCTTTTCCATGTTAGAAAATTCAAATTTATGGTTGTTCTTGATGAAATATGAAAACCCATGTAGTCTAGATGATAAAACTTGAGGAATTTGAAAAGGATTGCATGTAGAAGGATAGGTAAATGCTTAATCTGATGTTAATACATGATTTGGGTGAAAGAAAAACGGATTTTATTTGATGAATTGAAGGTTCCAAATTTTAGGGTTCATGTTCATAAATGAATTGGGGAAACGTTTAAGTAATTGTAAATTGATTGATGATTTGGGTGAGTAGATTCATACAAACGTGATAGGATGTGGTTATACTATGTTTAGAATTGTTTAGAGACTTTAAAACAATCGTTGGGATAAATTTTAGAGGTGATTTGAGGAGTAAAAATGGTGAAAAACG
This sequence comes from Sambucus nigra, assembly GCA_949130495.1. Taxonomy (NCBI): domain Eukaryota; kingdom Viridiplantae; phylum Streptophyta; class Magnoliopsida; order Dipsacales; family Adoxaceae; genus Sambucus; species Sambucus nigra. Next base: position 17,371,269 of record OX422211.1, on the reverse strand, counting down.
ATTTTTGGGAAATTCTGGGCCGAAACTGGCCTCTCGTTAGAAGCAACCCCCAAGTCGTTCGAACGAACTCGTTCGAACGAGCTTCTAACGAGTTGACCAGTCGCTACTAAGGAGTGGGGATTTCGTTCGATATCTCGTTCGAACGAGATATCGTTAGAAGGGTCAGTTCGTTCGAACGAACTGGGATCTCGTTCGAATAGCCTCGTTCGAACGAGACTTCTAACGACCTGACAGTCCAAACTCGATCGAAGCCTCGTTCGAACGAGACTTCTAACGAGTTGACAGTTTGGTCCTTTTTGGACTGTTGTGACTTTTGGAGTACCGGGAACTGGTTCAAGGGTAGAGTTAGTATTCCTTTGACGATATAGTGATTAATTTGGGACTGTTGGGTTATCGAGATGAGTAAATCATACACTAGAGTTATATTCAATGAACCGTTTGGGTTGAGACGTGAGTGTCTACTACAATGTGAGGATAAATTATGGCACGTATAATTATGAACCGGAATAAAATAAGTTGTGATAATTATAGTTAGTACAAGAATGCGATATGTACTACAATTAAAATACGGTATTACTAAGATGTGTGTTTACTTAGTATTGGTATATGGATTGTGTGTATGACATACCTACCATACTTGCTATCACGGGAGGTTGCATTCGCTTAGGACCCTCTAATCCTTGTGTGCCTACGGGAGGGATATAGACTGGTACCTTGATGAACATAGGTCATAGAAAGACTTATTGTGATATTAATAAGTCCGCTGACCATGGGAGCGTAGGTATGTGCGTGACCCATGTGATGGTGATTGTGTTCGCCTCCACTATTTGTGATTTGTGTTATCTGAACTATTCCTGAGAGATTCGGAATATGTAATCCTTATGTACGTGATGTACCGGGATGGATAGCAGAGTATGTGTGCACTACAACTTAGATTGCGGGGTGCTTGTATTGTATATTTATGAGATGAATAATATACATTATATTGATGGGAATCCTCATGTTAATATTGTAAAAATATTACGGTATTGTTTCGAGATATATAATGAGTTAGCTGATAGTTATATCAATGGCATATTTAGTAACTGAGTTTACGTTAAACCTCTATTAAATTACGAGCGTTGTTATGTTAAATGGAACCGAGTATTATGGGTAGAACCTTTGGAAGTTTAGCTAGATACGTTGCCACTTAGCTAGTAGTATGGATAGTTATAGATGGGTACTTGCATTAGGAGTGCATAGTTAGACGAGAGGTGAGAATATAATGTGAGTGCACGTCCTAACATGTACTTTGTATTTAATGTTTTAAATGTTTTTAAAGCACTTACAGGTTTTTAAAATATAACACATTCGGGCTCTGACCCGTTTGCTTTTCAAATCTTTTTCTTTGTAAAACCATTTTAGGTGCCCAGCCACAAGGACACCAAGCATAGGTACTCATTCAGGTGACGAGCTGTAGCTGTTTGTGGAAGCTACAGGGATTTGCTCATAGACGCTTCTATCTTTTGGATTCCAGAGCCACGATCTATCTATCAGTTGTAGGGCATGTTGCCCATTCCTATTTAGAGCATCTTTTACATTTCAGTTTTCAGACTTTAGCATGTAGTATTTCAGTTTCAGTTATTTATTTCAGTATGGGATTCTAGTGAGGGGTTTCCTCCAGACTCTATTTATTTCTATTGTGATGGTTATTCATTTTCTTCAGCATGGTGAATGGTGTTATCTATTTCTTCATTTTACACTTGTTGCATGTTAATCAGACTTAAATTAAAATTTGGCAACTTGCTTTTTAAATACTAGGTGGTTAGAAATAATAAAATGTTTTCGACAGTGATGCTATTAACTGAGCCAACTTGGCATTTTGAATTAATTTTATAAAGGAGTAGCTACCCGGTATTTAATTAGTCGGGGTGTCACAGGTGGTATCAGAGCATCAGGTTCTAGTGTCCTTTAGGATCTGTACGGCTATTATGTTTCCGCTACGTTTTCTTTGATATAGAGCCCTATATTTTAGGACTGTTGTACTCTTTTGTGTATGCTTCGTTCTTCAGCTATATTAAGTTTATAAACTGCGAACTTATAAACTTTGTTCTTATTTCAGATGCCTCCACGACGTGCACGACGAGTTCCCAGGAATGCAACGCCCGAACCACAGCCCGTTCCAGTTCAGGGTATGTTGAACGCCGCTGAGGTTGCTGCTATAGTAGCTCAAGCGGTAAATGCCGCGATTGCCTTGATTCAGCAGGCACCGCCTCAGGCGCCAGTTGCCGCGCCAGCACAGGTTAATGCATTCCCGTCTCCTTGGGAACGTGTACGTGACGCTTTTCAGAAAGCGCATCCGCCGGAGTTTGCAGGTAGCGTAGACGTGGTAGTCTCGAGCCAATGGAAGAAAGACATGCAGAGGCATTTGAGGATGCATGAGTGCACTGATGTTCAGAAACAGGTGCTAGCTACTTTCAAGCTAGTGGGATCTGCACTACAGTGGTGGGAGTCTATCACCACCGCGGAGGAGAGGGATACCCTCACGATTCAGGAGTTCTGGGTGCGGTTCGACCGAAAATACTTTCCATCCGCAGTTCATACAGAGATGAGGAGAAAGCTGATGAGTTTGAAGCAAGAGGGCAAGACAGTGGCCGAATATGAGGCCGAGTTCACTAACCTGTTGAATATCGTTCCAGACGAGATTCCAATAGAGAAGAAGAAGATAGAGAAGTTCACTGATGGGTTGAATTGGAGAATCCGTCAGCATCTGCTTGGGAACCTATCGTTGGCCACGTATTCTGATGTGGTTAACGCTGCATTATTACACTGCCAGGACCACCGTTTTCATATGGACGAGGGCAAGCGGTCGGGGGAGTCTAGCCATCAGGGCAGGACTGGAGGACATGGTGCCAGCGGGGCACAGACAGGTCAGGGGCAGAGACAGACTGAGCAGGGTACCCAGCAGGGGGACAATAAGAGGTTCCGGTCAGGGAACTACAGGCAGGGACAGGGAGGTTTCCGCCAGGGCCATCAGGGTCCAAACGGCCATCAGGGCCAGCAGGGGCAGAATGGGCAGCAGTTTCATCAGGGCCAGCAGGGCCAAGGGAGGAATGGTAATGGCCAGCAGGGCCGGGGACAGCAGGGGCAGAGGGGAGGGAACTTCCCAGGGAAGTGCTTTACTTGTGGCAAGACTGGTCATAAGAAGCAGGATTGTCCTGATAGGGGCAGGGCCCCACAGCAACAGTAGCAGGGTGCTCGCCAGGAGCCACAGAGACCTATGTTTCCCGCCGCTCTTCCTGCACCGCCACAGATGGCAGCTTTGCCACCCATTCCAGCAGTCCCAGCTCAGCAGGGGCAGCTACAGTATGGACGTGTCTACAACGTTCACCAGGCTACAGTTCCACAGGCACCGCCCGCGATCGAGGGTACGTTTCCTATCCATGGCACTATGGGTCGGGTGTTATTTGATACGGGTGCTACACACTGTTTTATTGCTACACACTTCGCGAAAGCTTTAGGATTGTTAGCTACGGCAGAGAGCACAGTGATGTGTGTCGACTCACCATTAGGGAGTGGGTCACTTATTTTCTTTATATGCCGGGGAGTGGGGGTAGAGATCGGTGGTTTGGTATTACCTGCGGACATGTTAGTGTTAGACATGCATGTTCACGATGTGATCATCGGTATGGATTGGCTCGTAGCATATAGGGCCATGATTGATTGCTTTAGCGGGAGCATTATTTTTGCCATTCTGGGGCAAGAGATGTTTATAGTGGCGATGCCTCGCCCAGAGGGAGGATCGACCGCTCATCTGTATTACATAGAGGAGGATACCTCTAAGGAGGTTGTTATTCCTTTAGATTCGATCCCGGTTGTCAGGGAGTATTCAGATGTGTTTCAGGAGATACCAGGCTTACCACCCAGTCGAGAGATAGACTTCGTTATAGATTTGCTACCGGGTATGAGACCTATAGCACGTGCACCGTACCGTATGGCTCCAGCTGAGATGCGAGAGTTACGGGATCAGATAGAGCAGCTGTTAGGGCAGGGCTTTATTCGCAGGAGTACCTCACCTTGGGGCGCTCCGGTTTTGTTTATGAAGAAGAGGGACGGTTCACTGAGGTTGTGTGTGGACTACCGAGAGTTGAATAAGGTCACGATACGGAATAAGTATCCGTTGCCTCGAATCGATGACTTATTCGACAAGTTGAGAGGAGCTTCTTTCTTCTCGAAGATTGACTTGAGGTCAGGATACCATCAGTTGCGTATCAGGGAGGAGGATGTCTCGAAGACTGCGTTCTTATCGAGATATGGTTCTTACGAGTTTCGGGTTATGCCTTTCGGCTTGACCAACGCTCCAGTAGTGTTTATGGACTTGATGAATAGGGTGTTCAGAGATTTCCTCGATCAGTTTGTCATTGTCTTCATTGATGACATTCTGGTCTACTCTCAGACAGAGGAGGAGCACGCCGAGCATTTGAGGCAGGTTTTGCAGACACTTCGTCAGAACGAGTTGTATGCAAAATATGAGAAGTGCGGGTTTTGGCTGAAGGAGGTCCAGTTCTTGGGTCACATTATTTCCGACCAGAGAATATCTGTTGATCCGGGGAAGGTGTCAGCGGTGAGGGAGTGGGGACAGCCCACGACACCAACAGAGATTCGTAGTTTCTTGGGCTTAGCAGGATACTACAGGAGATTTATTCGGGGATTCTCGGAGATAGCAGGTCCTTTGACACATCTTACTCGTAAGGGTGTGTCATATATCTGGAGTGATGCTTGTCAGTTGGCATTCGATGAGTTGAAGGACAAATTGACCTCAGCACCTGTGTTAGCATTGCCGAGACCGGGAGTTGAGTATTTGGTTTACACCGATGCGTCTTTTCAAGGGCTTGGAGGTGTTTTGCAGCAAGAGAGATAGGCCATAGCTTATGCTTCCCGTAAGCTTAAGCCTCATGAGAAGAATTACCCCACGCATGACTTGGAGTTGGCAGCAGTGGTATTTGCCTTACGAATTTGGAGGCACTATCTTTTGGGGGAGAAGTTTCAGCTGTTCACGGATCACAAGTCACTACAGTATCTGTTCACGCAGAAAGAATTGAATATGCGGCAGCGTAGGTGGCTTGAATTTGTGAAGGACTACCAGTTCGACATCCAGTACCACCCGGGTAAGGCTAACGTGGTAGCAGACGCGTTGAGCCGCAGACCAGCAGATGAGGTGGCAGAGGTGTGGAAAGCTAAGTGGAAGGAATTGGGACACCAGGATGCAGTGGCCCGATCTTTCATGTCTGTGATGACCGTTACACCGCAGATTATCACGAGGATTGTACGGGCACAGGCTAATGACTCGTTCTGTCAGGAGCAAATAGTTCGATTGCTAGCCGAGGGAGCCGAGTCCTATACCATTAGCTCAGACGGGGGATTACGCTTCAATGGGAGATTGGTGGTTCCGGAAGGGGAAGAATTGAGGCACGATGTGATGGCAGAGTCGCACGGCTCACGGTTCGCGGTACATCCCGGAGGGGACAAAATGTACCAGGACATGAGACGGCAGTATTGGTGGAGCGGTATGAAGAAAGATATCGCTGAGTTTGTCTCGAAATGCACCACTTGTCAGCTTGTAAAAGTGGATCATGAGAGACCAGCAGGATTGCTACAGCCGTTGGAGGTTCCGGTGTGGATGTGGGAGAGCATATCCATGGATTTTATCACGGGGTTGCCTACGTCGCAGAGGGGTCACGACTATGTTTGGGTAATTGTGGACAGGTTGTCCAAGGTCGCTCACTTTTTACCCGTAAGGATTGACTACACTACGGGACAGTATGCCCAGCTCTTCATTTCAGAGATTGTGAGACTTCACGGTGTACCCCTGAATATCGTGTCTGACAGAGACAAGATATTTGTTTCGAGGTTTTGGGAGAGTTTCCAGGAGGCCATGGGCACGGAACTGCGGTTGAGTACGGCTTATCATCCGCAGACTGATGGGCAGACAGAGCGCACCAATCATATGTTGGAGGACATGCTACGCATGTGCATTATTGACTTCGGGGGTGGATGGGAGCAGTACCTTCCACTGGTGGAGTTTGCTTACAACAACTCCTATCAGTTCATGATTGGCATGGCTCCGTTTGAGGCATTGTACAGTAGGCCTTGTCGTTCCCCAGTATGTTGGTTGGAGGTGGGGGACAACAAACTACTTGGGCCGGAAGTAATTCAGGATACTTCGACAAGGATTGAGTTGATTCGGAGTCGCATTCGGGTAGCTCAAGACAGGCAGAAGAGTTATGCTGATGCGAAGAGGTTTTTCAGGGAGTTCCAAATGGGGGACCAGGTTTTGCTCAGGGTATCTCCGATGAAGGGGATTATGCGATTCGGGAAGAAGGGGAAGTTAGCACCGAGGTATGTGGGGCCATTTCCTATTATTGAGCGGATCGGACCGGTTGCGTATAGACTCGGGTTACTGGAGCACTTGCATCGGATTCACGATGTGTTCCATATTTCCTCGCTGAGGAAATACCTTAGAGATAATTTGGCTCATTCGCACATTGCTGTGGAGGACATCGATCTCCAGCCGGATAGCTCCTACGAGGAGGGGCCAATTGCTATTTTGGACCGAAGCGAGAGGAAACTGCGGTCAAAGATAGTCCCGTTAGTGCGTGTTTAGTGGAAACATCACAATGTCGAGGAGTCCACATGGGAGCGCGAGGATGAGATGCGCGAGCGTTATCCAGAGCTGTTTTTAGCAGGTACTTTCTAGTTTCGAATTTCGGGACGAAATTCAGTTATTAGGGGGGGAGTATGTAATACCCCGTATTTTTGACTATATTTATTTTGGGATTAATTAATTAAATTGCGTATTAATTGGAAATTAATCCGAGTTATAAATACTAATGAGATGCGAATTGGTATTTATATAATTATATATGTATTTGGTATTATAAAATTTGTCGTGAGATTTATATACGGCATTTTGGAAATTTTGTTGAGACGCGTGGGACCGCCGCGTCACGGTATAATATTTTGTTATTAAAAGTGAATTTAAAATCTATAATACATATGGTCATTTTGAGTGCGCCGACGCGTCCGGAAGGGTCGAGATAGTCAGAAAACACTAGCCGGGGGTATAGTTTGGGTCCCGGGGTATTTTTAGGCCATTCCGGTAACTTAAAGGGTATTTTAGTAATTTGGTATTTTTGGGTAATTAAAAGTGACGAAAATTGAGAGTTGTAATCTGATAAGGATTTGACCCAACCAACCCTTATTAACCCAACAATCTACGGAGGTTTATTAAATTAGGTTTCATAAGTTCCCCAAAGCAAACCCTAGCCACCATAGCTTTTTAGAGAAGAAAGCTTGGAGAAGGAGAGAGAGAGAGGAATTCTGCAGAAATTCTACACCAAATCCACACCAAATTCAGAAATAAAACCAAGGCAAGTGACTTTACTTCCATTTAATTACTGAGAATGTCTTTTCCATGTTAGAAAATTCAGATTTATGGTTGTTCTTGATGAAATATGAAAACCCATGTAGTCTAGATGATAAAACTTGAGGAATTTGAAAAGGATTGCATGTAGAAGGATAGGTAAATGCTTAATCTGATGTTAATACATGATTTGGGTGAAAGAAAAACGGATTTTATTTGATGAATTGAAGGTTCCAAATTTTAGGGTTCATGTTCATAAATGAATTGGGGAAAAGTTTAAGTAATTGTAAATTGATTGATGATTTGGGTGAGTAGAATCATACAAACGTGATAGGATGTGGTTATACTACGTTTAGAATTGTTTAGAGACTTTAAAACAATCGTTGGGATAAATTTTAGAGGTGATTTGAGGAGTAAAAATGGTGAAAAACGATTTTTGGGAAATTCTGGGCCGAAACTGGCCTCTCGTTAGAAGCAAACCCCAGGTCGTTCGAACGAACTCGTTCGAACGAGCTTCTAACGAGTTGACCAGTCGCTACTAACGAGTGGGGATTTCGTTCGATATCTCATTCGAACGAGATATCGTTAGAAGGGTCAGTTCGTTCGAACGAACTGGGATCTCGTTCGAACAGCCTCGTTCGAACGAGACTTCTAACGACCTGACAGTCCAAACTCGTTCGAAGCCTCGTTCGAACGAGACTTCTAACGAGTTGACAGTTTGGTCCTTTTTGGACTGTTGTGACTTTTGGAGTACCGGGAACTGGTTCAAGGGTAGAGTTAGTATTCCTTTGACGATATAGTGATTAATTTGGGACTGTTGGGTTATCGAGATGAGTAAATCATACACTAGAGTTATATTCAATGAACCGTTTGGGTTGAGACGTGAGTGTCTACTACAATGTGAGGATAAATTATGGCACGTATAATTATGAACCGGAATAAAATAAGTTGTGATAATTATAGTTAGTACAAGAATGCGATATGTACTACAATTAAAATACGGTATTACTAAGATGTGTGTTTACTTAGTATTGGTATATGGATTGTGTGTATGACATACCTACCATACTTGCTATCACGGGAGGTTGCGTTCGCTTAGGACCCTCTAATCCTTGTGTGCCTACGGGGGGGATATAGACTGGTACCTTGATGAACATAGGTCATAGAAAGACTTATTGTGATATTAATAAGTCCGCTGACCATGGGAGCGTAGGTATGTGCATGACCCATGTGATGGTGACTGTGTTCGCCTCCACTATTTGTGATTTGTGTTATCTGAACTATTCCTGAGAGATTCGGAATATGTAATCCTTATGTACGTGATGTACCGGGATGGATAGCAGAGTATGTGTGCACTACAGCTTAGATTGCGGGGTGCTTGTATTGTATATTTATGAGATGAATAATATACATTATATTGATGGGAATCCTCATGTTAATGTTGTAAAAATATTACGGTATTGTTTCGAGATATATAATGAGTTAGCTGATAGTTATATCAATGGCATATTTAGTAAGTGAGTTTACGTTAAACCTCTATTAAATTACGAGCGTTGTTATGTTAAATGGAACCGAGTATTATGGGTAGAACCTTTGGCAGTTTAGCTAGATACGTTGCCACTTAGCTAGTAGTATGGATAGTTATAGATGGGTACTTGCGTTAGGAGTGCACAGTTAGACGAGAGGTGAGAATATATTGTGAGTGCACGTCCTAACATGTACTTTGCATTTAATGTTTTAAATGTTTTTAAAGCACTTGCAGGTTTTTAAAATATAACACATTCGGGCTCTGACCCGTTTGCTTTTCAAATCTTTTTCTTTGTAAAACCATTTTAGGTGCCCAGCCACAAGGACACCAAGCATAGGTACTCATTCAGGTGACGAGCTGTAGCTGTTTGTGGAAGCTACAGGGATTTGCTCATAGACGCTTCTATCTTTTGGATTCCAGAGCCACGATCTATCTATTAGTTGTAGGGCATGTTGCCCATTCCTATTTAGAGCATCTTTTACATTTCAGTTTTCAGACTTTAGCATGTAGTATTTCAGTTTCAGTTATTTATTTCAGTATGGGATTGTAGTGAGGGGTTTCCTCCAGACTCTATTTATTTCTATTGTGATGGTTATTCATTTTCTTCAGCATGGTGAATGGTGTTATCTATTTCTTCATTTTACACTTGTTGCATGTTAATCAGACTTAAATTAAAATTTGGCAACTTGCTTTTTAAATACTAAGTGGTTAGAAATAATAAAATGTTTTCGACAGTGATGCTATTAACTGAGCCAACTTGGCATTTTGAATTAATTTTATAAAGGAGTAGCTACCCGGTATTTAATTAGTCGGGGTGTCACAGTAATTTAATGTGGTTTAATAATAATTTTGATTATTGAGTGATTAAATAATAATTATGGTTACTAATTATTAATCGAGAGATAGAACTGCTTAATATTATGATTCGAAATTACTTAGTGTGAATAACATATATTGATGTTTAATGTATACGGCATAACTACTGAAAAGGCCGGATTTTTAATATCTCAAATAAAATATAATTTCCTTTTAAATAAACTCAAGAGATGCGGAAGCGTAAGGAAGATGATGGTTCATCAAAATTACTCAATTAATGTATATTCACTTAAACCGATTAATTAATCCAAGTCCTAGAATTTTCCTAAGTCATATTTATCAATATTAGCAAGTTAGGTGAAACCAAATTTTAGCAAATGACTTGAATTAAACAACATTACCGAATATTTAATTTAAGTCCAAATTAAAGTGAGTGTAATGATGTAAACCGAATTTTATCTTGAATTAGTCTAAGCATGCGTTCTACGTTATTATGCAAGATAAAATAAACCAATCACACTACGCCGCGATGTACGAGGAAAAACCCAAGACGGGAAACAACCTCGGACGACCCTAGCCACAAATCCACTAGATACGGAATTACAATTACAAGACAAATAGACTTACAACGACTGACTCGATCCCTCTCAAACCTCGATGCTTCTTCTTGTAGACACCTCTTCCTAGCAGATAACCTCGGAACACCACCGCGGTCTCGGAATCCACCGATGGGGCTTTCTATGGTCACCGTCACCCGTACATGGAGCCTTTCTCCAAGTGGGTAGAGTCGCAACAAAAATCTTCTTCTTTGATGGATGTAGAAGCAAACCAAAACTTCTCTTCTTAAATTCGGTAGAGATAAACCGGTGCCAAACTCCAAGCAATTTGATGTGTATATATGAACTTGGATAAACTCAATTGCGTGTAAACACTAGAGTGATGAAAATATTTTTCTCTAAAAACTCACTCAAAACATGAACATTTTCCTAAACCATTTTTGCTCTCAAACTCTCTCTAAGAGATAAACTTAGTTGGAAAAGTTATGGAAATGTTAGTTTGGAAAATGTTATTGCCGCACTTCATAAAGTCTGAAAAGGTTGGTTAAAAACCAAGTGGGGAAGTGGGTGAAAAACTGCCAAAAACTGTTCCCGCCTAACAGCTCGTTCGAACGACATTTCGTTCGAACGAACTCTTGTTCGAACGAGACTTCTAATGACGCACCAGTATGGACTTCGTTAGAATCTCGTTAGATACCTCGTTCGAATAGAAAGTTCGTTCGAACGACATATCGAACGACGAACCAGTTTAGACTCGTTGGCAAGTTCGTTCGAACGACATCTTGTTCGAACGAAAAAACTCGTTCGAACGACATATCTAACGAACGACCAGAAAGATTGAAAAATACGATTTTGGCCTAGAAAACTTTATGAACTTATTTTAAAGTTTTATATAATTTCTTTCTTAAAACAAAATGCAGTTTTTTATAAAACCTAACACCCAATAAACTTTGTTCCAAGCTCCTATATAAACATAATTGCATTCATACCTTGGGAGCATGGAACCATAGTTGATGACGTAGAAACGAGGCACACAAACCGGCACATTTGATGAAGCTTTATATTCTTTGCCTCTACGTCTTCAACAAACACTTCATAGGCTTGAGAGTATTACGATTACATACTATCCTATGAATAAATGTTTTTTCCGGAATTGAGCCAAAACAACATATGGAATCAATTGGAAATTTGTGTCCTTACAAATCTCCCCCTTTGGCTATTCCGGGACAAAAACTAAACAAAAAATCCTAAAGGGCCGTCAAGCTCACTAGACTCAAAACATAACCCACCCAAACTTGAATCAACCCAAGGATCAAACGCTTTGCCATTAAACAATGCCGCTTTAGAAGAAATCCTGCACACTTAAGCAAACTCATCAAATGCATAGGGAATATCAAAGTATTAAAGGCAATTAATTAATTACCCCCCCTAAATTAATTCTCCCCTTTATCAAACACATGACCTACTTAGAAAGACGTCTCCCCCTAAGATAAATCTCCCCCAAACTAAGATACGATTATAATAGGATAAGATACCATTTCTCCCCCTATCATCATTCTCCCCCTTTTTGTTCAGGAATAGGCAAAGGATAAAGAACTAATAAACACGTTGAAGCTTAAAGTGTTAAGACATTAAAGCACATGGGAAATAAAAGCAAGGCAAAGACAAACAAATATCATATATATATATAGACTATAAATATACCAATAAGTACTTGCATATATAGATAGATATAAACACACACATGACACAAAATACAATAAGTTTGCACACTCGTATGGCAAAAATGTGTCATATGGAAATGTAAGTGTAGGGGTGTGAACTAGCAACAATTAAATTTAGACCCAAACACTTAATAAACATTCACGGAGTTCTCATTTGATTGCAAACTTTATCACATTTAAATATAACCTCATGTGACAATATGAAGATTGAACTCAATGAACAAACATACACAATGCATACAAGCCTAGCATGATGATGATTCTACAAACCAAAAAGAGTCATGACATTAAAGACAACTAGGATAAACGAACATTGTGCAAACCGTTGATATACCATCCAATTCTCCCTCAATAGGCATATATATTCTTTTACTTTTGAATGAATATATCAAACAAACATAGGCCTTGGCAATTGTTTTCTTTTTAATGCCAAATATTCTGTTTTTAGGCCTTTGGATCACGTATTTCTTTTAGATCCAATAAACTGTGGCTACCAATCGCAAAGGATTTAATTCATCCTTTCGGAGCCCTTCCCCGTGCACATTTTTATTTATCATGTTTTCATTTTTCACACAATGCTCACATGCAACGGATTTTGACATGCACTAGTCCTCCTAGGTCATAGATATGTAGATTACTAGATTGGTAGGAGAACACCTCAAAAAGCTCAAATATAACATGTGACATTAAGATTTCAAAAGAGCTCGTGCATGTATGAATAGAGGCATATAAAAATAGAATCCATTTAAATAACACAAAATCCAACTACTCCATATAAAGCACGGTAAAGAACATTTTAAGGATTGAAAATCTAAACCAAAAGTTCTAGTCACATGGGAGCGTTAAAGAAGGGATTGAAACACAAGTATATGCCACTTAAAGTGTGTCAAACTAAAATACACACAAAATAAAATCTTTTTGAGTGTTTAACATTTAAAAAAAATAAAGATATATACTCAAAAGGAGAAACAAAAATCATTTGTATTTTTCTTTAAGCTTAAATGAAATAAATAAAACAAAAATGATAAACAAAACATCTTTTTATATTTTTTCAGTTATATCAAACACAAAATATAATACAAAAAGATAAACAAGTCATAATTTCTAGCATGGGAAATGAAATAAGGCTATGACTAGAAAATGACTAAACAAGCATACATTTAGCATGTGAATATAGCATGAAGTACAAAAGCTAAAGTATGCAAACACTAACACATTCATCCTTTAGATTTAGCAAGGGAGGAGGCATGTGAAAGTAAATGACAATCAAAAACACTATTTTGCAAGGCAACCAAGTCGGATTTCCTAACCCAAATTAATGAGGAATGACTATCTTGGGGTGTAGTAACTTTAACTACTGTGGTTACTTTACTATGGGGTTTTCTAGGAATTCGTTTAAGATCAAAGAAAAATTTCCTAAGATGACCTTGTCGACCACAATGTGTACAAGTGAGAACATGTCGAAAAGATTTACTTAAGGAGTGATCTTTAAATGTGTTCCTAGTAGATTCTCCTAAAACATTGGTTTGGGCATTATGAGTAAATTCATTACAAGGATTGAAGCCTAAACCACAAGTGTCATTTTTAATTTGGACCGTTCCTAACATTTTATCTAGTTTTTCCGAACAACACTCCAAATCAAATTTGACATTACTAGAATCTTTTAATTTATTTTCCAATTCTACAATGTTAGATTCTAGTAAAATATTTTGCTCTTCAAAAGCAAGAAGCTCCTTTTTCAAGGATTCCATTAAACCCCTAAGGCTATCTCTTTCGCCTTCTACATATTCAAGTTTCTCTTGAAGAGTCCTCACATGTGTCCTAAGGTCTTCTATTAAAACATTTTCATCAATGACCTTGACACTTTCTCTTAAACTATCTTCTAACTTCAAATTAGCTATTTTCAATTTAATAGATTCTTTGTAAAGTTCTTGAAAAGCATTTTGAAGTTCACTCACATTAACCTCTTCTTCATTTTCACTCTTTCTTTCTTCTTCACTCTCACTATCATAAAAAACAAGAGAATCATGTACAATGACCTTGGAAGTGGCATGTGCTATCGTTTCATCAATCGATGAGTTCTCACTATCACTCACATGACTAGCTATAAAAGCCACAAAATTTTTCTTAGTGGGGGAATCGGGCTTCTCTTCCTTATCACTATCACTAAGGGTTGCATTATATGAAATGGGACGCTTACCATATTTCCTTAGTTTAGTGGGGCACTCATAATCCCTATGGCCATAACCTTCACAACCAAAACACTTATCAGACTCGTCCCTATCTAAATGTTCATTACTAGGTTTAGGGATCTTTTCAGCTTTAGGAATCTTTTCGCCTTTGTCATGCTTAGAAGATTCGAATTTCTTAAAATCATTTTTAAATTTGTCTTTGTTAAATTTAAGAAATTTTCTAAATTTACGAGCAAATAAAGCCAAGTCTTCCGAGTCCCTATCACTATCGCTCTCTACTACTTGTTTGACCTCTTTTCGGGCTTTTAAAGAAACGCCCTTTTCAATTTTCTTTTCAGTTTTAGAGGGAAACATATCTAGTTCATAGGTTTGTAAATCAACTACAAGCTCTTATAATTTCGTAGAGGCTAAAGTGGGTAAAGAATTTAAAACGGTCAGTTTAGGAATAAATCTGTCGGGTAGGGACCTTAAAATTTTCTTTACAACACGGTCGTCAGGTATTTTCTCTCCCAAGTTAAAAGATGAATTAACAATATCAGAAAGTCTAGCATAGAATTCACCAAAAGTTTCTTTTTCATTCATTTTGATAGTTTCAAATTGAGTGGCGAGGTTTTGTAGTTTTGAAGCTTTAACGACACTAGTTCCTTCATGAGTTAATTGTAAAATATCCCAAGCTTCTTTAGCGGTTTCACACGTCATAATACGTCGGAATTCATCCGGTGTGACAGCGCTAAACAAGGCATTTAAACCACGGGAATTGAAATTAGCAAGTTTAAACTCATTTTCAGTCCATCTATCGGCGAGTTTGATAACACGTTCATTTTCAACTAAATAAGTTGGTGGGGACCACCCATTAACAACTGACATCCAAACTCTCTCGTCGATAGATTTTAGTGCCGATCTCATACGCGCTTTCCAATACGCATAGTTTGAACCATCGAAAATAGGAAATTTTGAAAATGGGGAAAAATCCATTTAAGCCAAAAATTATTTAAAAAGATCGTTAACGAAATAATTTATCGCTTTGGCTCTGATATCCATGGACTTTATCACGGGGTTGCCTACGTCGCAGAGGGGTCACGACTCCGTTTGGGTAATTATGGACAGATTGTCCAAGGTCGCTCACTTCTTACCCGTAAGGACTGATTACACTACGGGACAGTATGCCCAGCTCTTCATTTCAGAGATTGTGAGACTTCACGGTGTGCCCCTAAACATCGTGTCTGACAGAGACAAGATATTTGTTTCGAGGTTTTGGGAGAGTTTCCAGGAGGCAATGGGCACGTAAATGCGGTTGAGTACGGCTTATCATCCTCAGACCGATGGGCAGACAGAGAGCACCAATCAGATGTTGGAGGACATGCTACGCATGTGCATTATTGACTTCGGGGGTGGATGGGAGCAGTACCTTCCACTGGTAGAGTTTTCTTACAATAACTCCTATCAGTTCACTATTGGCATGGCTCCGTTTGAGGCATTGTACGGTAGGCCTTGTCGTTCCCCAGAATGTTGGTTGGAGGTGGGGGACAACAAACTACTTGGGCCGGAAGTGATTCAGGATACTTCGACAAGGATTGAGTTGATTCGGAGTCGCATTCGGGTAGCTCAAGACAGGCAGAAGAGTTATGCTGATGCGAAGAGATTTTTCAGGGAGTTCCAAGTGGGGGACCAGGTTTTGCTCAGGGTATCTCCGATGAAGGGGATTAGGCGTTTCGGGAAGAAGGGGAAGTTGGCACCGAGGTATGTGGGGCCGTTTCCTATTATTGAACGGATCGGACCCGTTACGTATAGACTTGGACTACCAGATCACTTGCATCGGATTCATGACGTGTTCCATATTTCCTCGCTAAGGAAATACCTTAGAGATAATTTGTCTCATTCTCACATTGCTGTGGAGGACATCGATCTCCAGCCGGATAGCTCCTACGAGGAGGGGCCAATTGCTATTTTGGACCGAAGCGAGAGGAAACTGCGGTCAAAGATAGTTCCGTTAGTGCGTGTTCAGTGGCGACATCACAATGTCGAGGAGTCCACATGGGAGCGCGAGGATGAGATGCACGATCGTTATCCAGAGCTGTTTTTAGCAGGTACTTTCTAGTTTCGAATTTCGGGACGAAATTCAGTTATTAGGGGGGAAGTATGTAATACCCCGTACTTTTGACTATATTTATTTTGAGGATTAATTAATTAAATGCGTATTAATTGGAAATTAATCCGGGATAAAAATACTAATGTGATGTGAATTGGTATTTGATTATGTGCATATATAATTATATATGAACTTGGTACTATAAAATTTGTCGTGGGATTTATATACGGCATTTTAGAAATTTTGTTGAGACGCGTGGGACCGCCGCGTCACGGTATAATATTTTGATATTAAAAGTAAATTTAAAATCTATAATCCGTATGGTCGTTTTGAGTGCACCGACGCGTCCGTAAGGGTCGAGATAGTCAGAAAACACTAGCCGGGGGTATAGCTTGGGTCCCGGGGTATTTTTAGGCCATTCCGGCACCATAAAGGGTATTTTAGTAATTTGGTATTTTTGGGTAATTAAAAGTGACGAAAATTGAGAGTTGTAATCTGATAAGGAATTGACATAACCAACCCTTATTAACCCAACAAGCTACGGAGGTTTATTAAATTAGGTTTTCATAAGTTTCCCCAAAGCAAACCCTAGCCACCATAGCCTTTTGGAGAAGAAAGCTTGGAGAAGGAGAGAGAGAGAGGAATTCTGCAGAAATCCTACACCGAATCCACACCAAATTCAGAGACAAACAAGGCAAGTGGTTTAACTATGTTTAATTTCAAAGGATGTTCTTTCCATGTTAGAAAATTGATGTTTTACAAATTGTTCTTGGAAGATAAATGAAAACCCATGTTAATTGGACTTAGAATTTGAATATTAAGGACCATTTGCACGTAGAGTAGTATGGGACGAAATTATATGATGATTATACATGATTGGGTGAAACAAAAACGGATTTAATTTGATGAATTGAGGGTTTATAAATTAGGGTTATTGTTCATGAATAATTTGGGGGGAAAGTTTAATATTTGCAAATTTGATGGATGATTAGGATGAGTTAATCCATAAAAACGTGATAGGATGTGGTTATATTGTGTTTAGAATTGTTTAGATATCTTAAATCAATCATTGGGACGTATTTTGGAGAAGATTTGAGGTGTAAAAATGTTGAAAAACGAATTGGGGAAAAATCTGGGCCGAAACTGGTACCTCGTTAGAAGCAGCCCCCAGGTCGTTCGAACGAACTCGTTCGAACGAGCTTCTAACGAGTTGACCAGTCGCTACTAACGAGTGGGGATTTCGTTCGATATCTCGTTGGAACGAGATATCGTTAGAAGGGTCAGTTCGTTCGAACGAACTGGGATCTCGTTCGAACAGCCTCGTTCGAACGAGACTTCTAACGACCTGACAGTCCAAACTCGTTCGAAGTCTCGTTCGAACGAGACTTCTAACGAGTTGACAGTTTGGTCCTTTTTGGACTGTTTTGATTTTTGGAGTCCCGGAAACTGGTTCGAGGGTAGAGTTAACATTCTTTGATGATGTAAGGATAGATTTGGGACTTTTGGGTTATTGAGAGGAGTAAATTATATACGAGAGTTATATCCAATAAACCATTTGGGTTAAGATGTGAGTGTCTACTACGATGTGAGGATGAATTATAGCGCGTATAATTACAAACTGGAATACTAAGAATTGTGATAATTATAGTTAGTACGAGAGGGCAATATGTACTACGATTAAAATACGGTATTACTAAGATGTGTGTTTACTTAGTATTGTTATATGGATTGTGTGTATGACATACCTACCATACTTGCTATCACGGGAGGTTACGTTCTCTTAGGACCCTCTAATCCTTGTGTGCCTACGGGGGGGATATAGACTGGTACCTTGATGAACATAGGTCATAGAAAGACTTATTATGATATTAATAAGTCCGCTGACCATGGGAGTGTAGGTATGTGCGTGACCCATGTGATGGTGACTGTGTTCGCCTCCACTATTTGTGATTTGTGTTATCTGAACTATTCCTGAGAGATTCGGAATATGTGATCCTTATGTACGTGATGTACCGGGATGGATAGCAGAGTATGTGTGCACCATAGCTTAGATTGCGGGGTGCTTGTATCGTATATTTATGATGTGAATAATATACATTAAATTAATGGGAATCCTCATGTTAATGTTGTAAAAATATTACGGTGTTATTTCGAGTCATATAATGAATTAACTGATAGTTATATCAATGGTATGTTTAGTAACTGAGTTTACGTTAAACCCCTATTTAATTACGAGCGTTGTTATGTTAAATGAAACCGAGTAATATGGGTAGAACCTTTGGCAGTCTAGCTAGTTATGTTGTCAGTTAGCTAGTAGTATGGGTCGATATAGATGGGTACTTACGCTAGGAGTGCACAGTTAGACGAGAGGTGAGAATATCATGCGAGTGTACGTCCTAACATGTACTTTGCATTTAATGTTTTAAATTGTTTTTAAAGCACTTGCAGGTTTTTAAAATATAACTCCACATTCGGGCTCTGACCCGTTTGCTTTTCAAATCTCTTTTGCTTTGTAAAATCATTTTAGGTGCCCAGCCACAAGGACACCAAGCATAGGTACTCATTCAGGTGACGAGCTGCAGCTGCTTGTGGAAGCTACAGGGATTTGCATGTAGACGCTTCTATCTCTTTGGATTCCAGAGTCACCATCTATCAGTTGTAGGGCCTGTTGCCCATTTCTATTAGACATCTTTCATATTTCAGTTTTCAGACTTCAGCATGTTTTATTTTGTTTCAGTTTATTTATTTCAGTTATGGGATTGTAGTGAGGAGTTTCCTCCAAACTTTATTTACTCTATTGTGATGGTTATTCATTTTACTTCAGCATGGAATGGTGTTATCTATTTCTTCATTTTACTCCTTGCATGTTAATCAGACTTAAATTAAAATTTGGCAACATGTTTTTTTAAATACTAGGTGGTTAGAAATAATAAAATGTTTTCGACAGTGATGCTATTAACTGAGCCAACTTGGCATTTTGAATTAATTTTATAAAGGATTAGCTACCCGGTATTTAATTAGTCGGGGTGTCACAAGACCCGTGGCCATTATGGATCATATTGAACGTAAATTATGATCCAAGGTGGTACCATTAGTGCGAGTGTAGTGGGAACATCATAACGTTGAGGAGTTGACTTGGGAGAGAGAGGCGGATATGCGAGAGCAATATCTAGAGTTATTCACCGCAGGTATTTCCTAATTTTGAGTACAAAATTCCTTTATAAGGGGGGAAGTATGTAATACCCTGTATTTTTGCATATTTAGAATTTAATTAATTGAGTAATTAAATAGGAAAATACGTTTCAATTTAGATTACGTGAGTGCAGTAATTTAATATGATATACTATTTAGATGAGACGAGTGAAGTAATTTAATGTGATTTAATAATAATTATGATTATTGAGTGATTAAATAATAATTATGGTTATTAAATATTAATTGAGAGATAGAACTGATTAATATTATGCAAGGTTCTAAAAAATGCGGGGCGTGATCGAGGCGTGGAGGCCAAGCCTTAAGCCTTAGAAGCCTAGGCGGGCCTTGGCGTAAAAAGGCGTGAAAAGGCGTTTAGGTCTTTTTAATATATTTTAATATTTTTTAACCATAACAAGGCTATTAAAATACTAAAATTGTCCATATCATAAAAATATGTCTGGATATTTGCAAATAAAAATACTATTTGATCATTTTAGATGAGATAATGGTTCGGTTTATAAAAAATTCTTTAAAAGGCGATATCATTTCACTAAAGCATTGTTATTTTTAGAGAAAAAGTACGCCTTAAGGGTTTTACCAAGCATAAGGCGTCAAAATATTAAGGCAGGGCGTTTCTCCCAAGCCTCAAGCCTAGGCGGGTTTTTTAGAACAGTGATATTATGATTCAAATTTACTTAGTGTGAATAGTAAATATTGATGGTTAATGTGTATGGCATAGCGAGTGATATGAACGTACTTGATTATATCTCAACCGAGTGTCGTGTGTAGACTAAATTGAGGGTGAGATAGGATATATATTTTTAAGTGACTCAAATGTAAATTTAGAGGTCACGGCTGATTTCGAAAGGGTCGAATTAGTCAAAATAGTATATCCGGCGGTACTAGTCGGGTATCAGGATATTCTTGGGCTAAACTGGGACCATTCAGGGGTGTTTTAGTCTTTTAGCATATGGGGGTGAGGAGACCAACGAATTTACAAACTCTAAATCTGATTATAAGAGTTGAAGTCTAGGGTTAGAAATAGGATACACTCACAAAATCCATTTGAGAGAAGAGAGAAACAATTCTCAAAGCCTAAGGAAGATTTGGTGAATGATTCCAAGGGTTCTTGCACCACAACTAGTTGGGAAGGAAGGTTGGAGGATAAAGACAATCAAACAACCACAACAATAACGAAATCAGGCCCTAGTGAATAAAAGGCAAGTGGTTATTTGCAAATTAAATTGAGTTATAATACCCTGTGTAAGGTTTATGAAAAATATAATTAGATGAATATTCTTGGATATAAAGAATTGAAAATAATGCATGTTTAATAGGGATGGCATGTAGAACGATTTAGACCCGTAGAGGATTTGAAATCATAGAAGATTGATGATTAAATAGAATTAAAGATGGATTCATGATTTAAAATATAGTAAGAACATAGTAAATTCTTGAATAATTATTGAATTTGATTTATTCTGGGCCTAATTTGTGAAGATTTATAATGTTTAAATCGTTGTAAATCATCCTAGAGTATGTAGGAATGATTATCGATCTTTGGTTGCGAGTTTGGTGCATTATCATGTGAGTTAGATAACTAAAAATGGTGAGAAACGCATGAAGAAGATGACCCACGCCTGCACCAGCTCGATCGATCGATCGAACCTTGAATGTCGATCGATCCCTCGATCGATCAATCCAGGCTAATTTTGAATTCTTTTATGGTTGAGTTCTATTCGATCGCCGACGCTTCAGGGAAACCTTAGTGATTCTAGTAGGAGTATAGTGGAGGTCCGTTATATTCATTGAGTGCAAGAATTGGAGATATGGACCGATGAGGATAAACAAATCGAGTGGGGCATCAAAATTTAGGATTTGAATTTACTGAGAGAGTAACCGTGAATCCCAGGAGTATACCAGTAGGTTAGAGATAGATTAACTACTGAATATAATAGAGGGGTAACTAGGGCCCTTAGTGTTGTGTGAATACTCAATTAAATGTGATGGTGAGATAAATCGTAAATTAAAAGTACGGTGGATATTAGAGCGGAAAATATTACGTACGAGTTGAAATATTTAGGTTATGTGTATACCTACTGAATTATATATAGAATTAGGTGGAGAGAGTACCTAGAGTATAATTGCCTATATTAGGGTCAAGGTATGAATTTCGAACTAATATATGGAAATAGTAAATTGGGGTCGTGATGAAAGAGATTCTATCCAATAATATATATAAGAATTTCATAAATGGGGTCGAGGCAGTTTTTTGAACCAATATATGAAATAAGTTTGGGGTCGAGGTAACATTCCGAACCAATTCTTTTACTTGGGGTCGATGGACTATTCCGAACCAAGGTTCCTAAATGTGTGGGTATGGACATAATACTG
The DNA here is from genome assembly GCA_949130495.1 of Sambucus nigra. Classification (NCBI taxonomy): domain Eukaryota; kingdom Viridiplantae; phylum Streptophyta; class Magnoliopsida; order Dipsacales; family Adoxaceae; genus Sambucus; species Sambucus nigra. The sequence goes on along the minus strand of OX422211.1, from coordinate 17,349,372 downwards.
AAGCCAAAATTTTAGTATATATTATGTGTGGAATGTATACTATATAAATAATGTACTTATATAAGATAGTAGAAATTAGATGACCTACATACATCTACAAGTAAATTAATGAAAGTGACTTAATTGGAAAGATTATTTTATAGATAGTAATTTTCTAAAATAATGAAATTTATTAGTGGGACTTAATTATAAATGTAAGTGGTAATGAGACGAGAAAAGTTATCTAAGCATAACATATGAGATGTGTTACTGTTAGCGTACTGTTAGGGCAGTATGGGAACTTAGTCGCTTAGTTAAGTTCAGTTGTGTAGTATAGTCTAGTTAGCTTGAGTAATATATCTAGGTGGGTTAAGCACTGGATGTTAGGCATGCACTATAGATGAGGGGTGAGTCAACTCAAGAGAGAGTGCGGAATCTTAACGTGTGTAATCAATAACTCATCTTACTGTGATAGTTACTTGAAAAATATTTTTAAAACGTTTTGAGTACTAGCTCTTGCTATAAAATATTTTTTTAAACTTTTTAGGTGCCCAGCCATAGGGACGCCAGGCGTGACATTCTGATCCAGGAAGACGCAGCTGTGAAAAAAGTGGATTCTTGCAGGACTTTGCTTCAACGCTTCCATTTATCATTCCTAGTGTAGGAATTTAAATTCTGATGTCAGATTTATTTTAGGGAATGTTGCCCACTCTTTTCAGATTCAGTATTTAGACTTCAGTGGTTTTAGTAGTTTACGTGCTTGGTTTCCTTACTGCTGGTTTTTGGCCAAACTTTAATTATAACATTTGATGGTTTGGGTTTTATTTTGGTGTTGGCATATTATATTATTGTTGATGTTCCGATTTATTGACTACATATAAAAAGTTTAAAATTTTGACATCCGCTTTTTGAATACTAGGTGGTTAGTAAGTTTAAAATGTTTCCGACAGTGATGCTAAGAATGAAACAAATGAGATTCTTGTTTTAATTTGATATAGGACTGTTCACCTGGTATTTTATTAGGTGGGGTTTCAGAATTTTAATTTAGAGCTACATTAAGTGGGTGTGAAAACTAGTTTTTTGAGTTTAATAAACCACGTGTGTATGTTTAAGAGATCACTGTGTAAATATAAGTTTCCTGCAAAAGGTATTTTAAGAAATAATTCCATTATGTCTTAAATTGTTGTATATTGGTATACATGTTCAGATCAGTGGGGTTAAGTTTATATATTTTCTTTATATACAAGCACATATTTATAAATAAGAGAAATACAATAATTTTATACGGGTTTTAAGAGTTAAGTATGAAGTAGTGAGATACTTAAAAGACTGTATGCTCACATTTAGTATATCATTCCATTTAAATATAAACGGTTATTATGACTCGGAGTTACTAGTTGTGTGGATAATATGAAGTTCACTCTTGCTTAAGTATATTTATTTTGATTTAACGACCAATATAATGAAGGACTTGAACACAATCCATTAACTATTAAAAAAACTGAGTTTGTAGCATGCTTTAATGCTACAAATTATGTATTATAGCAATGTGACTTCATTTCAGGACTTAAAGTTATCAGCACTATTATCAAGCCGCTGAAATATTATGATAATGTTGATGTAATCTTATTTATTCAAAAATGTTAGGTATTCTAAGAGTAACTAAGCACATTGAATGTAAATACCTTTTAATTAAAGAAGAAATTCTAAAACAACGAGTGTCACTTGAACACATTAATACAATTGTTAACATAGAAAATTCACATAAATGGGCTATCACAATAGGCATTAATGAAGCATGCTTAAGACATGGGTCTTAATTGTAGCCAATAATGTTTTGATTTTGTGAATTTCTAGTGCTTATTTTTTACACTACATTAGGATATCAATAAAGTGTTTTGAAATTCAATATTTTTGTCTTTATTGTATACATGCATGTAAATTAATGAATGTGACATGAATATCTCCTTTATAAAGATATTATAGGACCATTATTAACAACCCACACTTTGGTCCTAATTGAATATGACATTAGTGGCGTAGTACATGAAAGAAACCAAACTCTTGAATAAGTCTGGAACTGCCATGAGTCACATTAGTGTATTATTTAATTAAGGTAAATACTTTATTATGATTATTCTAAAGTTTATTACGTGTCTTATGTTCCTAGAATCAAATCATAAAGTGAAATGATTATATGGACCAAGTGGAAGACTATTGGAAATATTTAATAAATATCTAATTTTGAAATTAAGATAATTTGAAATTAGTTATTTAATTAAATATAAGTGTCCAACTTAATGTTGTCGACATAAGAATTTGGATTTGATAGGATTCTTTTAGATTAATCATTTAAATATTAATGACTGGTGGGTGGTTAATTCCTAATCAACCCTATTACGATGGATGGTAGAATTATTGTCTAACTAGGAAATTGGGTTCTATCTCACCTTATATATAGTAGATTATTCTCTATCAAATAATTTTCATTAAACACTATATATTGGGTAAGAAGGGAGAAATTTGATATAACAACATTTATTTTCTATAAAATTGATGAAGTTTATAATGGAGAAATCATCAAGCTGATTCAAAGGGATTTTTACAACATACTTGATCAATGAATTGGATCAATGTAAGTCTTCATTTCTATCATTTACGCATATTTATGAAAAAATGAAGATCCAAGATCATTTTATCAAGAAAAAATTTATGCTAAAGTTTAATCAAATTAATGTGTTCTTTATTAATATTATGGTATTCTTAAGTATGTTTTCACTAAGACAAAATAACATTAAAGGTAAACTAGATATCAACCTCTAGAAATACTTTAGTTTATTAGAGTACATGAAAGGAAACATCAATGATTGTTAAAAATTAAACAAAAGTTGTAATAACAACCATAGCTAAATCTCACTAAAAAGCCTACCAACAGGATACAATGTAGATGCGTCACTATGTTCGATGTAGATGGAGAGGGAATCATCGAGGGTAAATTAAGTGGAGGTGGAGTCATTGGAACTTGAGAAGATGGTAAATTAGATGGAGATGGAGCTGTGGGAACTTGAGGAGACATTGGAGTGGGTGGAGATGAAGCCGTTGAAACTTGAGGAGAGGGTAAAGAATGTGGAGATGGAGATGGAGTTATTGGAACTTGAGGAGACGGTATATCAGTTGGAGATGATGGAGCCGTTGGAATTTGAGGAGAGGGTAAAGTAGGTGGACCTGAAGATGGAGTTGTTGGAACTTCAGGAGTTGTTGGAACTTCAGGAGATGTTGGAGTGGGTGGAGATGAAGCCGTTGGAGCTTGAGGAGAGGGTAAAGAATGTGGAGATGGAGATGGATTTATTGGAACTTGAGGAGACGGTATATCAGTTGGAGATGATGGATCCATTGGAATTTGAGGAGAGGGTAAAGTAGGTGGACTTGAAGATGGAGTTGTTGGAACTTCAGGAGTTGTTGGAACTTCAGGAGATGTTGGAGTGGGTGGAGATGAAGCCATTGGAATTTGAGGAGAGGGTAAAGTAGGTGGACCTGAAGATGGAGTTGTTGGAACTTCAGGAGACGGTATATCACCTAGAGATGTAGCTGCTGAAGAGATTTCAACCACATTGATTTCCACCTTTTGCCCGCCCATGCAATTAGTGAGGACTCCGGAGATGAAGTAATAGTATCCAATTTTCTTAAGAGTGATGAAGTCATTTCCTGTTGCGTAGGTTGCAAGAGGGGATGCCGTATTACATGATAAATACTTTTCTTTCGTATCAACTTGCACCACATTGCTGTCATTCTCTGGCAAGTACCGAAAAACTGTACACAATGACATTTATGAGATATGACAAAGAAGATATATTATTACTTATATCTAATCTAAAATTATTTTAACATATCATGTATTATAGTTTAACATAACATAACCTACTAAAAGTGTAGTTACCCGATTAATGATCATTTACAAATAACATAGAATAACTATTTTCTTCACTCTCTCTCGAAATCTTTTTTTTTAATAAAATTAAAATACAAGAGAATAGCGGAATATGGAATGATATTAAAATACAGGATAAGAGCATAATATGATAGTATAAATCTCTTGATTTATTTGATTAGACATTGCGGATTTCGTGTTGTGTTGCATGACATTTTATGACACATTAATACTATTTTGAGTTTTCACTTGTATTAAATATAACATTGAAACACAACACAAAAAAAAATAAAACGCAATTAAAGCCTAAATTCATTGATATTCTTTATACAATCAGTTAAATTGTAAACCCTTAATATGAATGGTCTTGTACTTTCATACTTTCATACACAATTTAAGAATATATATATACCGAGCTATCAATTAAACGTAGTGGAATTGAATTGTACGAGTCATGTATCAAGTAGAATTTACAACGCAATTCCCATAATTTGTGTGTGCTATGAATAACAAGTCTCATTGTGAATTTTAAGATGTTAACACTATGTTTAAAACCCATGCTTTGTGTGGGAACTAAAACCATAAAAAATAATGTCAACTACAACTCCAAGTTTAAGAGACATAACTATTTTTTTCTAACAGACATCTATTTCTAATGGAGAAACGTCCCATTTACCAAAAAATATTCTCTTGCAATTTATTTATAAATACCAATAAGAATTATGGATTTTTTTAACTTTAATACAATATTATCAGTTTATTAGACTTTCATCACTAAAAGTAAATCATTCACTAAAAGTGATCGTTGGTGACTTTTTGTCTAATAAATTGATAAATTTGTATTAAAGTATGACATTGAAGATTACAATGTATTAAATTAAAAAAAAAAAATTTATTGATGCATGGCATGATAGAAAAAAAACCAATAACCCAACCGAAACTACAAACAAAAGTAAAATAACACACACAAACATAAACATATATTGAATGTATATATATATATATATATATATATATATATAAGAGAAGAAGAAAGCACTCACGGAGGATATCTTCAATGTGAAATTGGTGATTAGCAGCCCAATTCGTGTAATTAATGTTCATATGGGTCCAACATTCTTTGTCACCAACCATGTAAACATACCCATTAGAAACTTTTAGTGAAGAAAAAATGAGGAGAAACATGATTATCAACACATCCAATTTCACTCCTAAACCCATGTTTTGTTTACGTATTTTGTTAGTTGTGATGAGAGAAAATGGGAAGGTCAATGTACTATTTATAACGCGCACACCATTAAATTGAGTAAATGGGACTTTTCGTCTTTTCGTTTCTTCACATTCTATTAACTAAAAAGTGGGGATATTTGTTCGAGGCAACCATAGTTATTCCCTTGACGCGCACAACATTAAATTGAGAAAATGGGACTTTTGGTCTGTTCGTCCCTTCACATCCTATTAACTAAAAAGAAAAGGGAAACTTTATATGTCCCTCCAATTTGTACCGCCTGGGAACCGCATCCTTTTTTCCTTTTCCTTTTTTTTTTAGTTTCTTATACTTTTGTTTTTATATAGAAACAGTTTTTATATTAAAAATAATAGTTTTTCTATTATTATAAAAACAAAAGTTTTTTTAATTAAAAAGAAATAGTTTTTCAATTAAATGAAAAAAACATTTTTTTTAATTAGAACTTAACTGTTTTTTATTATTTTTTTTTTCACAAATAAAAATAAACTTTGTTTATTGACATGGTGATATCGCGATTGATTACTTCCTCTAGCGAGAATTCCGATTCCATGTCCCACATCATTTGTTGAATGTGGGTCCGCACCAACGCACTAATTTATCGCGATATTTTTTCAATAAAAAAAATCGCGATTAATTTGGGTCCGCGCCAGCGGTACAAACATTTCCGGATCGAAATCATTTGTTGAATGTGGGTCTGCGCCAGCGACACTAATTAATCGCGATATTTTTTCAATAAAAAATAGCGCAATTAATTAGTGCCGTTGGCACGGACCCACATTCCCGGACCCAAATCATTTATTGAATGTGGTTCTGCGCCAGCGGAACGAATTAATCGCGATATTTTTTTTCAATAAAATATGGCGATTAATTAGTGCAGCTGGCGCGAACTCACCTTCTCGGACAAAAATCATTTGTTGAATGTGGGTCCGTGTCAGCGGCACTAATTAATCGCGATATTTTGTTGAAAAAAATATCGCGATTAATTTGTGTCGCAGGCGCGGACCCACAATCAATAAATGATTTGGGTCCGGGAATGTGGGTCCGCGCCAGCGGCACTAATTATTCGGAATATTTTATCAATAAAAAATATCGCGATTAATTAGTGCCGTTGGCGCAGACTCACATTATCGGACCAAAATCATTTGTTGAATGTGAGTCCGCGTCAGCGGCACTAATTAATCGTGATATTTTATTATTATAGTTTAACATAACATAACCTACTGAAGGTGAAGTTCCCCGATTAATGATCATTTACAAATAACATAGAATAACTATTTTCTTCACTCTCTCTCGAAATCATTTTTTTAATAAAATTAAAATACAAGAGAAGAGCAGAATATGGAAGGATATTAAAATACAAGATAAGAGCATAATATGATAGTATAAATCTCTTGATTGATTTGATTAGACATGGTGGATTTCGTGTTGTGTTGCATGACAGTTTATGACAAATTAATACTATTTTGAGTTTTCACTTTTATTAAATATAATATAACATTGAAACACAGCACAAAAAAAATAAAACGCAATTGAAGGCTAAATTCATTGATATTCTTTATTCGATCAGTAAAATTGTAAACCCTTAATATGAATGGTCTTGTACTTTCGTACTTTCATACACAATTTAAGAATATATATATATATACCGAGCTATCAATTAAACGTAGTGGAATTGAATTGTACGAGTCATATATCAAGTAGAATTTACAACACAATTCCCATCAATTGTGTGTGTTATGAATAACAAGTCTCATTGTGAATTTTAAGATGTTAACACTATGTTTAAAACCCATGCTTTGTGTGGGAACTAAAACCATAAAAAATAAAGTCAACTACAACTCCAAGTTTAAGAGACATAACTATTTTATTCTAACAGACATCTATTTCTAATGGAGAAACGTCCCATTTACCAAAAAATATTCTCTTGCAATTTATTTATAAATACCAATAAGAATTATGGATTTTTTTAACTTTAATACAATATTATCAGTTTATTAGACTTTCATCACTAAAAGTAAATCATTCACTAAAAGTGATCGTTGGTGACTTTTTGTCTAATAAATTGATAAATTTGTATTAAAGTATGACACTGAAGATTATAATGTATTAAATTTTAAAAAAAAAAAGAATTATTGATGCATGACATGATAGAAAAAAAAACAGTAACCCAACACAAACTACAAACAAAAGTAATATAACACACACAAAAACAAAGATATATTGAATGTGTGTGTATATATACACAAGAGAAGAAGAAAGCACTCACGGAGGATATCTTCAATGTGAAATTGGTGATTAGAAGCCCAATTCGTGTAATTAACGTTCATATGGGTCCAACATTCTTTGTCCCCAACCAAGTAAACATACGCATTAGAAACTTTTAGTGAAGAAAAAATGAGGAGCAACATGGTTATCAACACATCCAATTTCACTCCTAAACCCATGTTTTGTTTACGTATTTTGTAAGTTGTGATGAGAGAAAATGGGAAGGTCGACGTACTATTTATAATGCGCACACCATTAAATTGAGGAAATGGGACTTTTCGTCTTTTTGTCTCTTCACATTCTATTAACTAAAATGAGGGGATATATGTTCGAGGCAACCATTGTTATTCCCTTGACGCGCACAACATTAAATTGAGAAAATTGGACTTTTGGTCTGTTCGTCTCTTCACCTCCTATTAACTAAAACGAAAAGGGAAACTTTATATGTCCCGCCAATTTGTACCGCCTGGGAACCGCATCCTTTTTTTCCTTTTCCTTTTCCTTTTCCTTTTTTTTAGTTTCTTATACTTTTGTTTTTATATAGAAACAGTTTTTATATTAAAAAAAATTAGTTTTTCTATTATTATAAAAACAAAAGTTTTTTTTAATTAAAAAGAAATAGTTTTTCAATTAAATAAAAAAAAATTTAATTAGAACTTAATAGTTTTTTATTATTTTTTTTTCAAAAATAAAAATAAACTAAGTTTATTATCATGGTGATATCGCAATTGATTACTTCCGTTAGCGAGAATTCGGATTCCAAGCCCCACATCATTTGTTGAATGTGGATCCGCGCCAATGGCACTAATTTATCGCGATATTATGTCAATAAAAAATATCGCGATTAATTTGGGTCTGCGCCAGCGGCACAATCATTTTCAGACCGAAATCATTTGTTGAATGTGGGTCCGCGCCAGCGGCACTAATTAATCGTGATATTTTTTCAATGAAACATATCGCGATTAATTAGTGTTGCTAGCGTGGACCCACATTCCCGGATCCAAATCATTTATTGAATGACGTTCTGCGCCAGCGGCACAAATTAATCGCGATATTTTTTTCAATAAAATATCGCGATTAATTAGTTCCGTTGGCGAGGACTCCCATTCTCGGACCAAAATCATTTGTTGAATGTGGGTACGCGCCAGCGGCACTAATTAATCGTGTTATTTTATTGATAAAAATATCGCGATTAATTTGTGTCGCTGGCGCGAACCCATATTCAATAAATGAATTAGTGCCGCTGCCGCGGACCCACATCAATTGTTTAATTTTATTAAAAAAAATATTTAATATTAATAGGAAAACTGCTTTTTTTTATATATAAAGACTGTTTTTTTATTTTATTTTATAAAAGACTATTTTTTTTTTAATTTAAAAAAAACTGTTTATTTTTATATATAGAAAACTGTTGAAAACAAAAGAATAATAAAAAAAGGGAAAAAAACAAAAATGCGATCCCAATGCAGTCTACATGCGGTTCATGTAGAACCGCTGAAAAGAAAAAGAGGGGATATCTGTCCAAGACAACCATTGTTATTCCCTTAACGCACACACCATTACGATTCGCATCTTGATATGAGCCAAGCATCCATCTGTCCAACCATCCACCCTTTCAACTGTGGAGTTGAACCCCAAATAATATTGTGATTTCAGTGGGCGTAGGCCATTGGAGGCATGGGTAGAAGAAAGCGAGGAAGAGGCAATGTTGATTGATTAGGTGAGGTGAGGTGAGGTGGAAGGGAGGTTGTGAGAGGGTTCAGTTGAGGAGATGGAAGACGGGGTTGGCTTGTTGCCATCCTGATCCGCTTCACCGGCCCAATATGAGGCCATTTTGGTTCCGCTGTGAATGCACAAGGTTTTTACTTTCTATCTTTTCTTAGATTGTTGTAATTTTCCTTTTAGGGTGAGTTTAGAACCAGAGTGGGTTTCAATCCTGCTTTATTACCACCATACAATACAAATATGATTCATTGCATACATACTTTTTACTTTCTACTTTTCTATATGAACCAGAGTGGGTTTCAATTTTGTTAAATATTATGGTCAATGCCCGTGAATATTTTTTGTTCTTCATGTATTCCCATTTGGATTTTGTTAAGTATGATATCTTAATTGATGAATGTTTTGTAACTCAGTTATTTTTCTTCTTCCTAATCCTCGCTGAATGAGTAGATCACATCCTTTAAAGCTTTAGAGATTATATAGGTGATAAAATCTTCCTACAACTATTGCTTTAGTGTATCAGACGCCAACATGATCATGTAACACCGAATATTTTCCACGGTGGTCCCTAACGGTAAGAAGAGTTTGGAATGTGGTAAAATAAAATATTTGTCTTAAAAGTTTAGGATAACAAGGTTATGTCCCGCTACCCTTGATCGGAAATGCTAACTACTCAAAGCAACGTCCAAATGAGATGTTACGCTCTGTTTGTCAAATAATGGTTGGAGGGATGTATTGAAATTAGGTGATAATTTTTATGTCTTTAATCAACGGTTTTTTTCCCTCATAATCTAAGAAGGGAGATAAATCAACTATCCCCCCTGGAGAAGAAGAAACACTTAAAAATGTTGGCAAAGGTAAATGATCTCCTTTAATACTATAGTAAGCATAGCTGGCAAATCATATATGAAATGCATGAAATCTTATAACTTTCATGAGGCACTTAAACGATTGAAGGTGCATCCGCATGACCTCTTAATACAACATATATATAGATTTTTCAATTTATGTGAGAAATAAGGCTTCAAGTAATGTTATGTGGAGGAAAATTTTGTAACCAACCTAAATTGAATAGTATTAACAATCCTTATCCCACTTCACATTAAGAACTATGATATAACAAAAGAAAAAAATTCAACTATGCAATGCAAATTGTATAGTTCTTAGTTATGATGCATGTATACTCTCGGAAGATCACATATTTTTTTAAAGTCATATCGGATTCAGATTTGTTGGATACGCAAATCTAAAAGTATCTTATTTTTTTAAATACACTGATTATGTTGAGATACACTAAGATTCGTCCCGATAGATTTTTGGATTCATTTTAGCTTACGTGAGAATATGTGTGATTTTTTGAAAACATAATTACTTTTGGTCAATTGTCTAATAATGAAAAGTTTTTAAGTTTGAAATATAAATCAATTAGAAATCACCTTAGACAAAAAAAGGCCCAGACTGCTTTCTAAAATTATTCCGACTTTACGTCTAGGGTTTCCACCTACCGACTTACAACTTGCACTTTGCTATTCACTCCCAGATAGGTTTTAACCATTCCAATCCTTTCCTACCCATATTCCGCCCCAGTCCGAATCATTCCGACCACATTTTGGCCTCATTCCGGCTCCTATGAGTATTGTGGAAACTTTGATATGTGATTTTTGCATTTAGAGCATTTTTTTAATTTCCTTTTTGTGAACGCGAGAATTACGTGTGATAATTGATTAACTTCGCAACTTTCTAATATAGCACACTTATTTAATTTCAGCCCCTAATCATTCATCTAAGGTGCGTGTGTCAACCGATAAATAAATAAAGCATGTGACACAAAAATTATGCTGAGACACAGAATTCAAGAAAAAAACCCTTTCGGGTAAAACCTTTATTTCACTATGAATATACACGCCGCAACTTACAATTACATAGAGAAATCTGCAATGGATCAACGCGCAACCAACCCACAAAGACATGCAGTCTTGAACTCAGCAAGAGAATACACGCAGCACCCTCCAAGGACTCGCAGCCCAAACAACGAGGGAAGAACCGCAGCTCTCCTCAATGACACGCAGCCATAAAACTTTGTAGAGACTCACTCAGCAATGACACGCAGCCCTCGGTTGCAAAGATCTCCCCACAAAGATGAACAGTAGCAAAGCTTGTGTTCTAGGGTTCCAAAACAATCACAAAAATAATTGGGATTTTTTGTGTGAATCAAAAAGATGTTTTGCACATCAAAAAGGAGAAGACTTAGAGTATTTAGGACTCTGAAAATCGTCTTTAAAAGTCTTAGAAAACCACTTCCCGTAGTGGGTTTTAAATAGGAAAACTTTGAGCCCAAAAAATCTCTAACAGATCTGGCCAAATTTATCCCAGTCGGATCGGTCCGGCTTGGTGGCGGATCGGTCCGATTTGACTGGATCGGTTCTTTTATTAAGAGGCAGATCGGTCCGGATGAGGTCGGATCGGTTCGGTTATTTCTTCTTCATCAGTTTGAATTCGATCCGGGGTCTACTGGACCTTGAGCAAGGCGAATCGGTCCGGCTTGGTGGCGGATCGGTCCGATTTGATCGGATCGGTTCTTTTATTAAGAGGCAGATTGGTCCGGATGAGGTCGGATCGGTTTGGTTATTTCTTCTTCATCGGTTTGCATTCGATCCGGGGTCTACTGGACCTTGAGCAAGGCGGATCGGTCCGGGTAGAGGGCGGATCGGTCCGTTCCGATTTTCCCAATACTAAATATGAACTTCACGGAACGTAAAAACAAAATTTTACCAAGTTCATTCTTGCAGAGGCTATGATGTTGAAGACGCTTTGATATTCGGATCCATTGATGTAGATGCGATCTTGAGTTTCTTCAATGGTGTAACGACGTACGACATACAAAATGATAATGTACAAAAATGTCCTTACAAATCTCCCCCTATGTCTATGCCGGTACATACATAAAAAAATTCCTAATTATCAACTTATGACCTATACCAATCTACCCTCCATGAACCCTAAAGATGGAAAGATACAAATGTTTAAATCTTCATCGTTTGTTCTTCGATCTTCAACAATCATCAAATCTCAAAGCTTTTCTCATCAGGGTGTGCAACATATTGATCTTTAATCTTCATACCTACACACATGAGATAAAGCAAATACCATGTGACATATCGAGTTTGAAATGAGATAAACATAGATACCAATATATGATAAAAGCATAAGCTATATCTCAAAAACTCCTCCAAAATTCAAACTCTCCCCCATAATATGATAATTCTTTCTCCCCCTTTTTATGTTGTCCCCAAGTAGACAAATAAGAAGAATGAATCAAAAAAGCAAAATCGGGGTGTCACGGTATACAAAAAATACACAAACTATTTTTGATTTTTCAAAATTTTCATACAAAGATAGGATACTAATATGAACAAATATGAAATAAAAATCACACCATGGATTTAGACTCAAACAACCAAGTCATGAAAACGGAATGAATGGGTGTGAACACATTCGATAGGTAAATCAACTCAATCAATCATATGTGCACGATGCATACGTGTACTCCTAACGAATAAACATCAAAGGTATCCTTAGGTGTAAAAGTATGCTGAATTTAGATGACATCGTCTTATGCAAATCAACAAATCAAAGTCAAATGATTTCCACACCAATAACGTCCAAAACTATATAGCGCATTTTCAAGAATTTCAAGGACGTGCAAACCCGTTTTAATTCTCCAACCAAACTCCCTTATATATATTTTCTTTTAGAGGTAATCTAAATTCTCAAACTTTGGAGAATAAGTGCAAAAACCTAAATGGCCCATCATTGGCATGAATTTCTTTTTATTGCCTATCAATTTTTTCGGGATCTTTTAACCTCTTTGGACCCCGGATAATAAAATTCCTCCATTTTTAGGTCCTTTTTAACGGTGGATTTTGCACAAAAGATAGATAATTACCTTTCGCAGCCCCTCCCCGTTATCACACAAAGCACACAAACTCACAAAACGGTTTTTATATGCACAAATTCCTTATCAAAATTTATCGCGCATGGTTGGTTTTAAGGACAAGATTGAAGTGAAAACACCCAACCAACATGTGATAAGACAAGCACAATAATCAAACAAATCTGTGCATGTGTGCAATAAAGGAAACATGAGTCAAACATGTAGGAAGTAACACTAAATTACATCTTAATGATTCCAAACATTATAAAGTACATGGATGAATTGACCTATTGTCTCAAAACACTATCAAATAGTCATATGAAAATAATGGAATGATGTTGTGACTCGGTCATCCTAAGTGTTCATCCATAAACGGTGCAAACAAAATACAAAAAATCTTTTTGGATTTTTCAAAAACATTTTGTCAAAATAAAATCTTTTTGTATTTTTCAAAATATTTCAAAATAAAAATGTATACAAAAATGATACATACTAGCAATAGGCAAACAATGACATCATGCAAATCACCCTATGCTAGTAAACAAGTCAAACCTCAATCATTAGGTGCGGAGGGGTTTTCCAAAGGTGGTGACAACTTATGAAAAACCTCCATCAATTCTTGTGAAGTTTTGACTAAAAACTTAACTTGCTCTCCTAAATGTGCAAACTCTCTCATGTAGTCTCCGGGAGCATGTAAAGTATCATGTGTGGGTGCATGTGTGCCAGAAACACGTGTAGAAGCAAAACGTGACACATACCCCAACTTAAAGCAAAATTCCCTAAGGTGTCCTCTCCTTTTGTAATGTGAGCAAACATAAATAGGCCTAGGAACACCTCTCTCAAAAGCTCTAGGACGCACTTTCCTAAAAGGAATGGGATGCCTAGGTGGGTTAGGGTGATACACATGTGAAACTGTCACTAAAGTGGGAACAGGCTCGGGTGCTAATTGGGAAGAAGAAGCACCGTCATGACTTATTCCTAACTTCTCACCTTTACCCTTAAGAACCACCTTTTCAACCTTCTTACGTGCGTTCTCAAACTTGACTTTGACCACCCTGGCACGCTCGAGATCACTCTCGAGTTGGGATACACGTGTCGTCAGACTAGACAACGTGTCGGCCAAATCACACTTATCCTTTCTCAAAACCTCCTTCTCTTTCTCCAAATCTAAAACCCGACGACCTAAATCCCTATTATACCTTTTTGTTTTTAAGGTCTCGGTGTACAACTCTCTAAAAGATTTTTGGAGCTCACTTTCATCTCCACTTTCACTCTCACTTTCTCCCTCACTTGAAGCGCTCAAACCATCACTATCACTTTCGTGTGCACTATTGTGGGACAAGGTGGGTGTGCTCACACGACTAGAAAAAGCAACAAACTTCTCACCACTAGTCTCATCATCCTCACCTTCACTACTATCACTAAGTGTGGCGGGCATAGCTACTTTCTTTCCTTTCTTTCTAAGCCACGTAGGACACTCAAACGACTTATGTCCCTTACCCCCACATTCAAAACAAGTGACGTTCTCAAAATCTTCCTCACACTCCTCATCGGATTTATTTTCTTTTTCCATCTCACCACTTTCTTTCGCCTTTCCTTTCTTTTTATTTTTCTCAAAAAAATTCTTTTTATTGGAAGAATTATTTTTGTTCATGTTGAGAAATTTTTTAAAATTTTTCGCAAACAAGGCCATATCATTAAAATCAAAATCTCCCTCAGAATTGGACTAACAAACTGTTTCTTTCTTTTTCTTAAATTGAGTATTTAAAGAAATGCCTTTATCCTTAGCCTTAATGGTTTTGGGAAACATGTCAATCTCATAGGTTTGAAGATCTCCTACAAGTTCTTCCAACTTAAGTGATTTCAAATTTCCCAAAGAGTTCAAAACAATGACTTTAGGAATAAAGCGTTTTGGGAGAGATCTCAAAATCTTTTTAACGACACGCGTGTTATCAATCACTTCACCCAAATTAAAACATGTGTTAACAATGTCCGACAATCGTGCATAAAAATCATCAAAGCATTCGAACTCAGACATGATGATAGTCTCAAATTGGGTGGCCAAATTTTGTAATTTTGACTCTTTAACCGCGTTCGTACCCTCATGTGTCAATTTCAAAACATCCCAAGCCTCTTTAGACGTGGTGCACGTCATAATTCAGCGAAACTCATCAGGAGAGACAGCTCCAGAAATAGCACTCAGACCATGGGAATTAAAATTGGACAATTTATAATCATCTTCAGTCCAGGCTGACACGGGTTTTAAAGTGGTGATGTTATTAACAGTGACCGTGGGAGGAGTCCAACCATTTTCGCAAAGCAACCAAACACGCTCGTCAATAGATTTTAAAATCGATTTCATACGAGCTTTCCAGTAGGCATAATTAGACCCGTCAAAAATAGGCATCTGATTATATAAGTGCTCCATAGGAAAAATTGACATTTGTCACAAAACTGATTTAAAAAAAATCAATATCACACGATTTTGCGGAAAATAGGAATACGCAATAAATTAGCGCAACCCGCTCTGATACCAATTTGAGAACGCGAGAATTACGTGTGATAATTGATTAACTTCGCAACTTTCTAATATAGCACACTTATTTAATTTCATCCCTTAATCATTCATCTAAGGTGCGTGTGTCAACCGATAAATAAATAAAGCATGTGACACAAAAATTATGCTGAGACACATAATTCAGGAAAAAAAACCTTTCGGGTAAAACCTTTATTTCACTATGAATATACATGCCGCAACTTACAATTACATAGAGAAATCTGCAATGGATCAACGCGCAGCCAACCCACAAAGACACGCAGTCTTGAACTCAGCAAGAGAATACACGCAGCACCCTCCAAGGACTCGCAGCCCAAACAATGAAGGAAGAACCACAGCTCTCCTCAATGACACGCAGCCATAAAACTTTGTAGAGACTCACTCAGCAATGACACGCAGCCCTCGGTTGCAAAGATCTCCCCACAAAGATGAACAGTAGCAAAGCTTGTGTTCTAGGGTTCCAAAACAATCACAAAAATAATTGGGATTTTTTGTGTGAATCAAAAAGATGATTTGCACATCAAAAAGGTGAAGACTTAGAGTATTTAGGACTCTGAAAATAGTCTTTAAAAGTCTTTGAAAACCACTTCCCGTAGTGGGTTTTAAATAGGAAAACTTTGAGCCTAAAAATTCTCTAACAGATCTGGCCGAATTTATCCCAGTCGGATCGGTCCGGCTTGGTGGCGGATCGGTCCGATTTGACCGGATCGGTTCTTTTATTAAGAGGCAGATCGGTCCGAATGAGGTCGGATCGGTTCGATTATTTCTTCTTCATCGGTTTGCATTCGATCCGGGGTCTACTGGACCTTGAGCAAGGCGGATCGATCCGGGTAGAGGGCGGACCGGTCCGGTCCGGTTTTCCCAGAAAAATAAAAACTTTAAAAAGCCTCATTTTTCTTATTTTTATAAAAAACATTTTATAAAAATTTCCCAATACTAAATATGAACTTTAAGGAACGTAAAAACAAAATTTTACCAAGTTCATTCTTGCAGAGGCTATGATGTTGAAGACGCTTTGATATTCGGATCCATTGATGTAGATGCGATCTTGAGTTTCTTCAACGGTGTAACGGCGTACGACATACAAAATGATAATGGACAAAAATGTCCTTACACTTTTCATTCTGAGTTTTTTGTAGAGTTATACTATCTTTTAATATTTCATTTTGAGTTATATTTTTTAATATTATTTTTTTAGTATTCTAGACTTTTTGAGCTTTTCTTTTTGTCTAAATCATTTTTTTTCTTTACCAAATTGTCTGAATAATTAATCTATAAAATAAAATAATAAATATTTAACATATACTAACTTATCCATGTACTACTTTTTGAAAAAATCACGTGTCACGTATTCCGAATCGAGTCGTATCCTATTATACGTGTCAAGTTTGCGCTTCCTAGTTTCTTATATGCAACAATCACTTTCCCAAGGTCCCAAAATAATTAAAAACTAATGGTTCAATTTCAACTATCTAATATATAATTCTTGGGTATCATGGTTAACATATGTTGATTTAGAGGATAAAATTTCTTTTTAAAGAAATAATGAAATTCATTCAATCATATAGAGAGGAGACCTCTCTAGATGGCTTACAAGAGCTAAAGGCATACAAGGAAACAAAGACTAAATGTAGGGAAAATTTAAAGAATCTAAAAATAAGGCACCTCTAATCCTTTTAGAAATCCCAATTGCATTACTGAATTGGATATTTTTATTAAGACTATTTGCTTCCATAGAGTAGAGTTCATCAACATGATTGACTTTATGAGAACAAAGGCTGAATTTGACTTGAAGATTGTGGCTCAAAGTTTGAATTTCCTTGATAGGTCTTCTATGCTTCCAATGACAGCAACTAAAATTGTTTGTAATACCATCAAAAATAAGCCTTGAACTGATTTCCACTTCAAAATTGCTATCACCTCTACTTAGGCTGTATTCCAGAACCCTCTTGATTGTTAAAGCCTCTACCAATAAATGACAATCTCCAATTTCATAGTTAGAAAGAGCTAAAATTAAACTGCCATTGTTGTCTCTAAGAATAGACCCCATCCTCACATTACCATTGCTATCAATCCAACCTTTAGAGTATATTTTGAGTCTACGAGCTGCTGGTTTCTTCCATCTAACAAATCGATCAGGGAAAGGGTAAACTAAGACTTCTTGAGATTTATTGTTTTAAGAATGTTTAGAGTAACATCCTGGCCATCACCATTAAAGGAATAACATTGAGCCAATTCCGTTAATAACATTGGAAATAATATTATTAGAGAACAATCTTTTTTCCTTCAAAATGACCCTAAATTCTACTAATCCATATCGCCCACATAATAGTAACTGAAATGACTTTGAAAGGTCATTTAGATAACTGAGAGTGACCTAATTGAAGCCACTAATGGATCAAGATACCATGAATGGAATTGTCAATAAGGAGACCGTCCATTAAACTACATAAAAAGAGCCACACCTTCTCAGCTATTGGACCTTGAATGAAAAGGTGCCTAATTGTCTCTGTAGTAGCTTTAAAGCAGATACATCTTGAAGCTAACTTAATTCCCACACTTTGCATGGCTTCATCTAAAGGGGCACTCTTAGTAAGAATCTTCCAAGAGAACACTGATATCTTGGGAGGGATTCTAGTATCGAAAATAGCCTTAAAAGAATATGAAGAACGCTTACACTTTCTAATTAATTCATAAGCAGATGCAAAAGATAATTTACCATTAGAAGAGGGCTTCCACACTAATTCATGATCTAACACTTCTGTATTGTCTTCTAACTTAGAGCAAACTGCACAAATTCTTGTAAAAGACAAAGAACCATATATATACCATCCCTAGTAGAATACTTCTTGTTCATAAACTGAGCCCGCAATCCTTCCCCAGACTGAACCTTCCAAGCTTTTTTTAGATTAGTTGCTTTCACCTAAGAGTAAAGACATTTAATACCTAGGCCTTCTTCTGCTGGAGGATAACACAAAGATTCCCACCCTATCTAATGCTATTTCTTTCCAAAATCTATAGAAAATCCCCCAAAAAAACAACTGAACAAATTGTTAACAATCTTGTATTACAAGAAAAATGATCTATTGGGACTGACATATTAGGGATGACCGATCACAACCGTCCCTAAAGATAATTATTTGGGACAACCACCATACCCATCCTATATACATATTTATTAGGGACGGCTAGGGTCATCCCGTCCCTAATAATACATAAAAAGAGTATTATATATTATGTTTTATTAGCCGTCCCTAAAAATTTGGTCCCTAAAATCTTTATGGGACGGGTCTATTTTTCATTTACCCTACATTCCATCCCATTACCAAATCTCATTTACAAGAACCCCTCTCAGCACCTTCCCCCTCCCAAATCGTATTTCCTCCCAATCTCAACCCTGAAACCCATTTTCTCTCTCTCAACAGGTCGAGACCATCGTGAAAAGCTCAACCCATTTCTCTATATCGCAGTAAGATCGACAGAAGGTTAGGGTGGGGTCGATTTTGTTTTTGATCCTGATGAGAGATTCCAAGACCACGAGCCATCACTCTTTGAGATCCATCTCATAATTTTTGAGCTCAGGCTTTGTGAGATTGTTGGGGTTCCAGTGGTAGATTTAGAAGGTTTTGAGGATCCTGCAATGAAAAACATGACTTTAAGAGGAAGGGTGAGAATACGGATCTTTTTCTTTCCTCCATGTCAATCGGTAAATTAATTTTTGCCTCATTTTTTTGTGTAGTATTTGTAATTATATATGCTCATTGTAATACCCCGTACTTTTGGCTATATTTATTTTGGGATTAATTAATTAAATGCGTATTAATTGGAAATTAGTCCGGGTAAAATACTAGCGAGATGTGAGTTGGTATTTAACTATATTGAGCATATATGATGTTATATGAATTTGGAATTATAAATTTGTCGTGAGATTTATATACGGCAATTTGAGAATTTTGTTGAGACGCGTGTGACCGCCGCGTCATGGTATATTATGTTAATTATAAAAGTGATTTTTATTTCTATTATCCGTATGGTCGTTTTGAGTGCGCCAACGCGTCCGGAAGGGTCGAGATAGTCAGAAAACACTAGCCGGGGGTGTAGGTTGGATTCTGGGGTATTTTTAGGCCATACCGACAACTTAAAGGGTATTTTGGTAATTTTGTATTTTGAGGAATTAATAATGAAGAAAATTAGGAGTCTTAATCTGATGTGGATTTAACCCACTAAACCCACTAACCAACCCATATTAACCCATTAAGCTACGGAGGTTATCATTTAGGTTTCCAATTTTCCCAAAGAAAACCCTAGCCACCATAGCCACCTTTGGAGAAGAAGCTTGGTGAAAGAGAGAGGGAATTCTGCAGAAATCTTCACCAAACCAACACCAAAATCAGAAATTGAATCAAGGCAAGTGATTTAAATTACATTCTTTATGCAGTGAATGCTTCTTCCATGTTAGAAATTTTGATAATCTATCTTAATTAAGAGTTAAAGGAAAACCCATGAAATTGGAAGTTATTAGCTTAATTTTGGGTATAGGTTTGCATGTAGAAACATTGCTTGAAGATTAAATTCAGAGATCTCATTTTTATGTAGTGTGAAAACGGATTAAATTCTGGGATTTGATGATGATAAAAATCTAGGGTTCATGTTCTTGAAAAATTGGGGAAAAGTATAGAATCATGTGATTTAATGATGTTTAGGATGCATTAATGCCTTAAAAGATGTTAGTATATGACCTTAGCATGTTTTAGGATGATTAGAGGACTTAAAACATTGTTGGAACGAACTTTGGAGAAGGTTTGAGGAGTAAGAATGGTGAAAAACGAAATTTAGAGAAATCTGGGACGAAACTAGCAGGTCGTTAGAAGCCCCTGCCCAGGTCGTTCGAACGAACTCGTTCGAACGAGCTTCTAACGAATTGACCAGTCGCTTCTAACGAAAGGGAACTTCGTTCGATAATCTCGTTCAAACGAGATATCGTTAGAAGGTACAGTTCGTTCGAACGAACTGGAATCTCGTTCGAATAGTCTCGTTCGAACGAGACTTCTAACGAGTTGACAGTGGAATCTCATTCGAACAGTCTCGTTCGAACGAGACTTCTAACGAGCTGGCAGTCTGGGCCTTTTTGGACTGTTTTGATTTTTGGAGTCCCGTAAACTTGTTCGAGGATATAGATAACATTCCGATGATGATGTAATGATAGAATTGGGACTTTTGGGTATTTAAGAGAAGGAAATTATATACGAGAGTTAAATTCAATGAACCGTTTGGGTTGAGACGTGAGTGTCTACTACGACGTGAGAATAGATTATGGCGCGTCTGATGATAAACCGGAATCGTATAAAGTGTGTAAATTATATATTGGTACTAGAATGAGAATAGTACTACGATTAAAGTACGTTGATTACTAAGATGCGTGTTTACTTAGTATTGGTATATAAATTGTGTGTATGACATACCTACCATACTTGCTATCACGGGAGGTTTGCGTTCTCTTAGGGCCCTCTAATCCTTGTGTTGCCCGGATTTAGACTGGTTACCTTGATGAACATAGGTCATAGAAAGACTTATTGGGATATTAATAAGTCCGCTGATCGTGGGAGCGTAGGTATGTGCGTGACCCATGTGATGTGACTGTGTTCGCCTCCATTATTTGTGATGTTGTTATCTGTGAACTATTCCCGAGAGATTCGGAATATGTAATCCTTATGTACGTGATGTACCGGGATGGATAGCAGAGTATGTGTGCACCATAGCTTAGTTCTCGGGGTGCTTGTATTGTATATTTATGATGTGAATAATATACACTTAATTAATGGGAACCTTCATGTTAATGTTGTGAATATAATTACGGTATTGTTTCGTGAAATATAACGAGTTAACTGATAGTGATATATATTGCATATTGAGCCTCTGAGTTTACGTTAAACCCCTACTTAATTACGAGCGTTATAGTATTAATAGAACCGAGTAATAAGGGTAGGACCTATGACAGCCTAGCTAGATATGATGGCACTTAGCTAGTGGTTTGTGTCGTTATAGATGGGTACTTACGTTAGGAGTGCACAGTTAGACGAGAGGTGAGAATATCATGTGAGTGCACGTCCTAACATGTACTTTGCATTTAATGTTTTAAATGTTTTTAAAGCACTTGCAGGTTTTTAAAATATAACTCCACATTCGGGCTCTGACCCGTTTGCTTTTCAAATCTATTTTTCTTTGTAAAACCATTTTAGGTGCCCAGCCACAAGGACACCATGCATAGGATACTCATTCAGGTGACGAGCTGTAGCTGTTTGTGGAAGCTACAGGGATTTGCTTGTAAACGCTTCTATCACTTGGATTCCAGATTCATTATCTATCAGTTGTAGGGCATGTTGCCCATTTCTATTAGAGTTACATTTCCATTACAGTTTTTAGACTTTGGCATGTATTGATTTAGTATTCAGTTTACTTTCCAGTTGTGGGATTGTAGTGAGGAGTTTTTCCTCCAGACTTTATTTACTTTATGTGATGGTTATTCTATTTACTTCTTGATGGTGAATGATGTTATTATTCTTCATTACACTTGTTGCATGTTAATCAGACTTTAAATAAAATTTTGCACTTACTTTTTAAATACTAGGTGGTTAGTAATAATAAAAATGTTTTCGACAGTGATGCTATTAACTGAGCCAACTTGTCATTTTGAATTAATTTAATAAAGGAGAAGCTACCCGGTATTTAATTAGTCAGGGTGTCACACTCATGTGTTGGTATTATTGTAGGCATTAGAGTACCTTCTAGGGTTTACCCAGTTTTAAAATTTTGATATGTTTTTAAGATATATACATATATTTATGACAGAAATCCATTTATTCAAAAATTATATCCATATAGTTTTTGCCTTATTCACGATCTCCATCATTGCTGGAGGTTTTTTCCCATCTCTCGCTCCCTCGGTACCCGACATTCGGTTACGGAGTAAAGACGCCATGATGATTGGTTCAAAGACACAGTTTTGCCTATGACTCAAAAATTCAATTTTTTAGTCAGTATTGAAATAGGGTGATAACATTAATTAAAGGATAAAAACGGTGAATTATTTGGGATTTGGTCATCATTTGTTTTGCCACATTGAGTTTGGTCCCCATAGTTTTAGTCAGTGCGTGAGTACACCGGACTTAATTATGGATTAGCTTCCATGTCGTTGATGAATTCTGCATTTGAGCAAACCGAGTCATATAACAGTGTTCTTTCCACAAACGATATTGATTCGAAATGTCGTGTTTTTTTTCTAGATGGAAATTACCACAAGATTGTACTCCTAAGTGAAGACACCACAATTTGTTATTATTGGGACGCGTGTGTATCTCGTTATATTATCGTTTATGTAAGCTTCATATTGTACTAATTTTGTAATGTTTGAATTCATTTTGAATCTATGTACAACAATGGCTAAAATGTTGATTGCTTACGCAGTAGTGGTTAATGCAATAGTTCTGACTTGCTATTTGATCTAGTTTTTGGCTGATATCAATTGAAATTCATTTGAATTCATTGGTATTGAATGCAATGCGTTTGATATAGTACAAAGTAGTGAATTCACTATTAATCATTGGTATCCTAATGCAGTCTAGTGCATTTCTTTTAGTAAAAATATTCCCTAGTATTCTAGTGAAGGGGACTAGAGTATGCATTGGTATGCTAATGTATAGTTTCTAAATATTGCACTTCTGAAAATATTGTTTCATTAAACTGTTGTGGAACACTACTGAGTATTGTAGGGGACTAGAATATGCATTGGTAGTTGACACAGTTTGGTAGTCATTGGAATTCATCGGTATGCAATGGTATTCAATGGTATTCATCTGAATGCATTTGAGTTAATTCATTATTCCTCATTGGTACCCTACTACAATTTAGTACATTTCTTTCATTAAAAATATTCATTGGTATTCAAGTGCAGGGGACTAGCATATGCCTTACTTTACTACTGCATAGTTTCTGAATATTGCAATTCTGAATATTTTTTTCATTACAAAATTTCAAGACATTAGGTTTCCTACTAAGGCCAACATTGGAAAAGCTATAGCTCTTCAATTAGCTAAATTTTTCAAATCGAAATACCCCTTCTTTATGGTTACGATGCAATCATCGTATGTGTCCAGAAAATATATCTTGGTAAGTTTTCTATATTAAAATTACTTGTAAAGTTAATTACTTTTATCTTCGTTATTTTCTTTGTGTTTTATGATTTAATTACTTCACTATTTTACATGGAGCATGCCCCATCAATCATATTTATGGACGCATTTGATAGTATCGGATCTGCTTGCATGGAATCTGGAACTGGCAACAACGGTGATAGCAAAGTATAAAGGACTATGCTAGAGCTTCTTAACTAGAGCTTCTTAACCAATTAAATGGTTTTGAAGGATCCAACAAGATAAAAGTAGGTATATATTTTTTCCCACTCTTTTTGTTATTGTTAAAAGTTTGTGTGGGGGTAAAATTATTAAAAATGCATTATCTAATCCACTCAGCAAGTTGTTATTAAGCATGATTTTAATGATGTCGATTGCAAAATATCTTGTGTATGCTAACATGATTACATTTCTAGTCTTAATAACATGCCGGCCATTAAGGCATTAAAATCGAGGCGACACATGGAACAAAGGGGGCGGTATTGCCCTAAGCCTACTACCAGATGTTTGATTCCACTTCCTCAAGGGTATAACCGTCCACTTTCGTGGCCTAAATCCAGAAACATGGTATGGTAAGATTAGTTTTTTGTGTTATTTTTTCAACCCTAAAGACTAAACAACCCATCATAACATATATATTGTGGCATTAGGAATAACTGATTATTTGAATACTTATCTGCAAGTTTGATGTCTTTTTTTTACTTTAAATTGTTTATTTGGTGTTTGTTGTAAAAATATACTTGTAGATATTTTCGTTAGTTGTTTAGAGGCGACTTTCGGCATCCTTGTCATAGTTTACCACCGGTTTATTCAACCTGTAATCCTTACTTCTAAATCAAATTTCTTTATGATCTTTGAGAAAACCAAGTACTTTCATTATCTTACTTACCTCGTCAAAATAATGGAGTTATGCACTACATTGACTATATAAAAAAGGTACTTCCGGGACTTGACTTTTCTGCTGTATTTCTTCAATTGCTTTTATTTTCAAGGCCTCGAAAGAAGCATCATGCTACTATAATTCCTTTGGTTTTGTATATTTAGCTGGTACATTTAACTATATTTTTCAACATTCTAGTGAAACGAATCTGGGATCTGTCTTCTCTTATTTATGTAAGGCAGTAGGGAAAGTAAATATATATAATTGTGGAAGGGAACATAATTAGGATACATTGTGCAAGTATTGTTCAATGAGAAGCTCTTTTCTGTAGCTCTGAATTTGTATTTTTAACCTATGCACAATTCGAGGTCTTTAGTTTCCAAAGTGAAAATAGTAGAACTATATTCTTTGGTTTCTTATCCTTCAACGTATGATTATTGATGCTTTTCTATGTCATCTCGATGGTTTTCAAATGCATAAACATTTATTTTTTCGATCCATGACAGGGATCGATCAGGTAGTTGCACACTTGCACAACGAAACTTTTGAAGTTTTACTCTAACCTATTAGTTGAAAGGGTTAACAACAAACCACAATTAGGAAATCTGCTGCGCATGTTAGGACTTTCATTCATCACTTATTCAGATGGGCTGTAAATATATCAAAAATTATTCAAAACAGCGCCAGATGCCAATGGTGAGTTGGCACGACATTGGTCGTTGAACTGTGGCTAAACAAGACTGGGTAGAGCGACCATGGTCGTGGTGGAGGGTTTGTATGGGTGGCTCAAGAGAGGAAAAGTTGGAAGAAGTGGTGGTGAGAGGAGGGGTGTTGGAGTGTTTTTTTTTGTTCTTGTGAAAGATGCAGAGGACGAAGATGAGATATTTTGTAAATTTGCTAAAATTATAAATTGATGTATGTTCCTCCAAATTTCCAAGAAGGATAATAAAGTAAATCACACCGTTTGTAGGTAAAAGAATGTATTGTTTATAGATTGCTGCATTTATGCAAAGGTTTACTGGATGTCGATCGTATATTATTAGTTACTACATCTATGTTGCTTTTTACTGCACAGATGTGCCACCTTCACCACATGTATGTGCCACTTTATTACAATTTATATTGAATGAAAATTGTGCCAATTTATAATGTTGTCTCCAAAAACACACCAAGTGGTGCACCTGAGACCCAACCCATTAGAAACTGAGTGTAGTTTAGATAACTACTTTGTGTACTTTTGTTTTGTTAGGCTGCAGGGAAGTCGAGGATTTGAGAGTAAACTGTAGTGTTTTGAGGAACTTGGACTTTTATGGTTATTTTGGCCAATGCCTCATGGGTGGCCGTGGACTTTTTATTTTAGGAAACACGTGACGAGGATTGATGACTTGAACTAATTAGATTATAACTTGGGGATCAAGGTATTGGTCTTCTCAAATTTTGGGAAACCGTAAATTCCACCTTAATACTATAAATATGGTTTCTTAACACACTTTTCAAGACTATAACAACTGAGATGGAGCTTTTGACAGTGGGAGTTTGAGAAAAAAGGGGGGATCTTCCGCTATTGTAGGAATGACGCGACCAGGACTGTGCAGATGTGGAGGATAGTGGTCGAGCGAGGAGTATTGGAGAGTGTCCTCCTGGGTTGGATATTCTTCCTCGTCTTCTTTTCTTTTGTCTAAACACTAGTTTCCCTAACTTCATTCTTTGAGATGAGAAGTAGTTGAACTTGTTAAAATTTGTTCCAACTTTGGAGATTAGACCTGTTCATCCTCATAAAATTATTACCCTAGGCCTATTTCATGTTTCACATTTTTGATATAAGGTTGTTTTTAGTTCTTGAGGTATACTCATTTTCTTGAGGTTTTTCGTGTTAGGGTGAGGGGTTTTGAACTTTAAAAAGTATGTGAGGGAAAACTATCCATTTTACTTGAATGCCCTTGTTATTAGATGAACAAGAGCTCAGACCCCTTTTTGGCTGTGAATATGTGACAACATCTTGTGCCTCATCTTCTTTTATTTACCACCTTGTACTCTTAGGGTGTCATTCCCACCAGATTGTGGTTTGTTGTTAATTCCTTAAAATAGGACAATACCACTTATGTTGAAAGCGTTTATAACCTTAAGAATGAGTCAAATTACTGTATTATTCCATGATATAAGTATTCTCCTAGATCTGAATAGGACAATACCATTAAATTACATCTTCCCCCATAATCACCCAAGACAAGAATGAGGTTATCTATGGATGATGAGGAGAGGACTCAAAAGAGGGAATAATTAACAGAGGAGATGATGATATGGTTTTCCTCTCACCATGCAGCTGGTTTTTGAGCAGGAGTAATTCTAGACACATGAGATGTGTCCTGTTTACATTAATTGGTATTTGAAGTCAACGATTATCATTCAAAACACCAATTAAAATAGACACTATAAGTTAATTACATCAATGTGTCCACGTATTATGTGAATGTGTCAAACAAAGTAAAACGTTATATTCACATAATGTTTTAAATATCTCAAACTTCTCTCTCTCAAGTCTCAAGTTCAAAATCTGAAATTAACTTTATAAACTTGTGGATTGATTATGTATACCTGACTTGTTTGGATTGTCAATACACACACAGGAGCAATGTTTGGATTGTAATGTAATTTCCCGGAAAGAAAGACCTTTCATTTATGTTTGTTTTTACTTGGGAGAGCATCCTCTTTTACCCGATGATCTCTCTAATATTCAATGATTATATGTATACTATATATTCAAGGGGAGAAGAGATGTAATTTATAATTTGGTATGCCCCAAAATTTCAATACTTTATAGTCTTTAAGATCTGTCAGCATGTTACAAATTTGTCCACAACATTAAAAGTCATAGTTTGGATAAAAAAACAAATATTTGGTAGACTGTAAAGATTGATTTGAAGTATGTATGTAATATTTCACCGTGGTAATGATGTAGAGGATGGACTTGAATTCTTCAACTTGTGTTATGGTGCAGAGTATCCATGCATTGACGGATCCTTCAATGTAATCTGATTGTGTTTCAACTGAGCCTTGTCAAAAAAACTGGGAAATAGACACGACTTTAGTTGATACAGCTAGGCTAATTTAAACAGATCTTGGAAATATTTTAGGAAAAATGAACTTAAAAGTAGTTTGCAAAATAATACATGTTATTAATCTTGAGGCAATCTGTAAGTGGCATTACATATTCAGTGGATGCACGGTACACAATGTATTTAAGAAATTCTAATAATGGGAAGAAAAATCTAATATTTCGATCGTATTGCACTTTTGTTATGTTAAATGAATGTATAATATCAGGTGTTGTGTTTGAATGGAAATCTAAAAAGACCAAATATTATTTGGCAGTGTAACAAAATGCTTTCACGAGATACTCTTACCTCAATTGTTGTGTGAGATCAAGTTTGTGACTTCCTTTGATAATAGATTCTTCCTCTGCAGTCTCATGCAGAAAAGACTTTTCCTTGGGCACATCTACGTGCAGTTTTCTAAATGATGCAACTATGACCTGGAAAATGCGAGTGATGGGGCCCCCACCAGGCCACTAGTTATGATACAAACCAAAAAAGAAACTAACCACCGCAGTAGCCATTGCCATATCTGGGATTCCGAAACCCCAATCCCAGCCCACATTTGTTTGTAGCCAAAAATATTAGATTCCATGCCCGGGGATCTCATACATATACTTGATCTTTGTCTGAAGAAAATTGGGTTGCAATGGAAGCGGTTCAAGAACCACTTGAAGGAGGTCTATTACAATAAATTTCAGACATACGAGGATCGAATTGAAAATAGACCCTCCCATACTGACAGTGATTAGTGGGAGAAGTTGGTGGAATGTTGAGGCACAAAAAAATCCAAGGTATTAATCTAATATTGTCATTCAATTATATCTTTTACCCAGAGTTCTATTTGTTTCAATACATCTTTTCAATGTATAATTTTAATTTAGTTTCATTCTCTTACAGCAAGTGGCGGATTAGAATTCTCAAAATCGAACAAACCTTTGTTTTCACCTTAAAATAGGAAAAAAATCATCCCCACGAGTAATGGAAGAGGTTAGCCATGTCATTTGAATTTGTTTTGTATTTTTATATATTTAGTTTGAATCAAAATAGTTCTTAATGTACCTATTTTTACAAATACATTAGGGGAAAGCAAAAGGTTTGCAAACTGACAAACTTGGGGGTTGGAGATATACAAGAAAGGGAAATGAGTCTTATAGTGATACTGATGGATCGACCGATAAAGAGGTATATACATTTCAACTAGTTTTCTCACCGTCAAACACAGAATAGTAATAAACAGTTCCATTTGCATATGAGCTATTTTGTATATCATGTGCATTTGATACTTTATTTGAATGTTGTTCTTTATTTGTAGGAAAGTATAAAGATATTATTGGAAGTGTTACCGGAGGATCAACAAGATGACGTCGAAGCGCGAAATAAGATATTCGATGAGATGATAGGGTCCGACAGTCATGATCGTGTCTTATGCATGTGACTAGATCTTCGACCGGCACCTAAAAGGTCAAACACAACGTCATCATCTCAACATTACGAGCAAGAGATAGTCGAATTATGTAAAGAGGTCAAGGAACGTGAAATTTTCCATCAAGAAGAGTTTGATTATGTTCGGGACGACATTCGTGCCGAGGTAGATGACAAAATCAACAAGATTAAAGTGTTTTTTTCTCAATTTGATGCAGCAAGCTGACTTTGCCGTACCAAATGATGAACTTTCTTTGGTATTTACTAATAATTTGAGATTAAGATAGGTCGTGTGGGCCAGTGGATATTTATGATGACGAAATTAATTTAAGTGCTCATTTGGGCTTTTGTTTTTAATGAGTTGCGTTTTAATTTTAAAACAGGTTGGTTTTCATTAATAAACAAAGGAAACTCTGTCGAACTTTTTTTAAAATAACAAGTGATTTAAAAATAGTTAAAGATGATAACATATGGATTACCGTAGTTGAATATTGTACTAATTTTTTTGTTTATTTTCTCTTTCACAGGTCTGGACATCATTTGGAATAGGTGTTGGCCATCTCTATTTTTTGGGTTTCCTATGTCTTAGAATTTGTTATTTGATATTTTAGGGGATAATTGTAGTCTGAATCATATAACTTACATTTTAAGTAGGTTGTTTTACTTTTTGGAGATGTTATGTTGGAAACCTTGAATATGATTGAATTTTCGGAGTTTCGTTCATATTTTGTTTTCGATATTTATTTATCATAACTTGTGCATTTGTGGATATTATGACTAATATTGAATGAGGCTAGAATCTTTCCTAAAATGTTGTGTCCCAAAAGAAATTATGGTGGAAACTTTTTAAGGGACGATTAATAGTGTCCCAAATAATATTATTAGGGAGGGCCAAAAGTCTGCCCCAAATAATATTATTAGGGACGGCCAACCCCAGTCCCCAATAATATTATTTGGGACGGCTAGACCCATCCCTAAAAGGTAGGGGTACAATAAAAATTATGGCGGCAATTTTGCCGCAAACTATTAAGGGGGCGGTATGAACCGTCCCAAATAATATTATTAGGGACGGCAAAATCCGTCCCTAATACATTTGGGGCGCCTATCAAATGTGATTATGCCTTGCCATACCTAAATCCACACCTAAAAGTTTTTAGGGACGAAAATATAGTCTTTAGGGACGGATTATACATGTCCCTAAAAGTGAGTTTTTTTTAAGTGTTAATGGTTTTTTCGAAGGGTTTAAAGAAAAGAGAGTATACAAAGGTATATAGGAAAGAACTGATGCAATCAAAGTAAGTCTTCAACCCATAGATAAAAACTTATTTTTCTAACTACTAATCTGCTGAGAAATCACTTGAACCAAGGAATCAAAGTAAAAAGCCTTTCTTCTACCTTTGAAAAGAGGACTACCCAAATATTTTAATGTCCCATTCTCAATTTTGAAACTTGTTTGGGATACTATTTTAGACCTGTCCAATCGGGAGCATCTTTAACTGAACATTATGCTGCATTTCTCATTGCTGATAAGTTGTCCTGATTGTCTTTCATAAGTAGCCAAAAAATTCTTCAAGGCATTTATACTTTTTTTTCCATTGGAGAAAATGATGACATCATCTGCAAAGCTTAAGTGGCTGACTAGAGGACATCCCCTAGGATGAGAAAAATGTCTGATCTCACCTTCAGATACTATTTTATTAAGGCCTCTACTAAAAGAGTTAGTCATAATCACAAATAGACTTGTGGAAATCGGGTCCCCTTGTCTAATACCTCTCGAAGGATTAAAGAACCCTTTAAACTTCCCTTGTCTAATACCTTAAATCATTTGTAATACACAAATTTCATTCCATGTGAAATTTGATAACATACTCATAGGCATTTTACATTACCTATAGTGTCCCACAAATTACAGAGTCTAGGATATCTGTGACCCTTAATTCATATTTACCACTCAAGATTTACCTTTCACAAATCAAAATGAAAGACATAAAAATACATTTATACTCTCTTTAAAACCAGACACAAAAACTACCCAAACTACCTCAAAATCATATCCTTCAACCACTTAACAAAGATGAAATCAAATGTATAACATATCAAATATAAA
Organism: Sambucus nigra; assembly: GCA_949130495.1. NCBI lineage: Eukaryota > Viridiplantae > Streptophyta > Magnoliopsida > Dipsacales > Adoxaceae > Sambucus > Sambucus nigra. Next base: position 17,318,042 of record OX422211.1, on the reverse strand, counting down.
CATAAAGGAACAAAAAATAATTAAAAGGAAGTTACATACAATTCTTCCCAATAGGGTTTTTTGTTATTATAAAATATAACTGAAAAATGTACAAAATTGTATAATGAGCCCTCTAACCAACATGAACAGTCAAAATATTAATTACAACCAAGAGATTACTAAAAAAATGATATAGATATTCACTTATACCATTCATCAAATATTTGGAGCATATAAAATACACACACACACACACATATAAAACTATCATAACATTGAAACTTTATATGAGTTAAAGTAGAGATACCTTGTAATTTACCAAACTAAAAGAGTAGAATTACCGTATACCGTAACAAACTACGTATCTATCTATTTGTCAACATCATATACCTTATCAAAATGTTTAGCATGAAATGTGGGGGTACACCCCGACAATGGTTGCTCCAAGTTGTGGGGAATCCTTTTCAATCTTCTAAACCACTGACCACTAATACTTCACAAGCTCTCACTATTAAATACTTTAAAGACGACATGTTTTAATTTAAACCAATTTCAAAGACATAAATGAACCGAGAGCATATATATCGAAATCAACATCTTAATTAATCCATCAAGAACATATATGGAAAAAACATAATACAATATTGCTTGCATTCCACCTGAAAGGGAACTCCCAAATTTTAAAGCAGAGATAATACAAAATATCACACGCACACACACACACACACACATACACACACACACACACACACACACACACACACACATAGATATATATATATATATATATATATATATATATATATATATATATATATATATATATATATATATATATATATATAATAAAGTAGCATGGTATTTTTACTATTCATAAGTTTGGAGGACACTTTGTGGTGAGGATTTAGCCACATCACTCAAAAATGAAGGGTTGTGATCATTTTCCTTATTATACGAATTGGTCCAAACCCTAGCCGTGCCTCCCATTTTGTCCCTCTCTCTCATTTCGTCATTTCCCTTTCACCGTTCCCCTTTCACCAAAAACCCTCATTCCCTCCCCTCACGCTGATTTCTGTGCCCTCCACCGCTGCCGCCCTCTACCGCTGCCAACTCTAGGTAGTCTCTCTATTCCATCCCTCATTCCCTCCCCTCACGCTGATTTCTGTGCCCTCCACCGCTGCCGCCCTCTACCGCTGCCAACTCTAGGTAGTCTCTCTATCTCCCTCTTAGACACGCACACACTCACACGCACACACATATCTGGGAGCTTAGTTTTTTCACCTTTATAATGGTTTGTTTGCAGATCTACTATTTTTGGGAAATACAAAATCGATTTGTGGACTTTAACAAGCAAAGCTATGTATTTTTTACATTCAAATCTAGGGTTTACATTTAGATCTATGTATTTTTTAAAATTTTTGTTTCTATTTCATTAGTTTTTTGTATCTTTTGAGATTTTTTAGAGTTATTGATTTGGGAAATTTCGTGCTTTTACATCTAAAATTTAATTTTGATTTTCTTTCCTTTTTTGTTGACCTTAAATTTCTTCTATTTATTTGTAGAAACAATTTTAACTGCTTTTTTTTTAAGTTTAAGTTTCAAACTGTAATTATAAATTTTTTATGCCATCTGTAACATATATTCTATGCTATAATGTTTTTGGGCCTACATATATTCTATGCTTTTCCATTTTCATTAAATTTTAATAGGTAATTTTGTTAAAACATAGCTCTTTATTATGTGTTCTTTCAGTTAAACTACTCCTTCAACATGGATCCTTTCTATTTATTCTCTTTCTGGTAAATTTTATTCATTATAATATTTTAATTTGCGCTTCATATTTCAGGTTGTCACAAACAGAGCGAGAATAGGGTTTGCAATTACTTTGTGCTTGCGTTGTCAGTTGCGGAGGTCTAAGTAAATTGTCTCCCAAATACACCTCCAATGTAACCTGCACTGTTCATTATTTAGATAATATTCTATTAATCCAGACATTAAATACTAACACATGCATTTTATTTTTATATTTTTAGTATAATTCACATTTTCCTAAACGTTCATTGTATTACGGTACATTGTGTTGTTTTATATGATTTGTTGCTTAATGACATTTTTTTGCATGTTTTAGGTGTAGTTGGTGTTGTAAGGAAGAGGTTGGCCAAGTGGTTTTATTCGAGTTCGGCTTTAGAAGGTAACAAGTTTTACTCTGATTTACATGGCATCTTCAATATGGTAGCAGAAAGAGTGATATTTACACCAATTTACATGGCATATCCTATTGTATTAATATTGTGTTGTGGGATTGTGGGGATTGAATTTTTTAAGCTTTTGAGTCACTCTATATACTATTGCCTTGGGGATATTTAGACCACTTTTCTATATGAACCAACTTTTAGTTAAAACATGTTGATCACACCATCTTTTGAGTCACTCTATATACTATTGACTATTGTATTAATATTATGTGAGGTTTTCAGAATGGTTTACATTTTTTTATTGTGGTTAGTTAAAAGTATGATTTAAATTTTGGGGTTTTTTGGGGTAATGTAGTTTTACAGATTATAGGATTTCTGGTACGTGAGTTTTGGGTTTTGGAGTTCCCCTTGGCTTCGGTTTGGGGTTTGATTGGGCTCAATTTTATTTCCAGTTTTTATTGGTTTAAAACAATTTTGTGTTTTTTGTTTGATGGCTTTCATAATTTTATTTTGTGTTTAATTGTGTTGTTTTGATTTTTGTGTTTGATTTTACTACTAATAGTTTATTTTTTTTGCAGATTTCACCGGAGGTATGAATATAAATAGTCGTTATATGGTATGAATATAAATAGTCGTTATATTTATAGTTTTTTATTGTATTGTGTGAGGATATGTTTTTTATTGTATTGTGTGAGGATATGTTTCTAGAAGCCCTTCGAACCATCGGCAATTGGAAGATTATGCGGTTATCAATGAATCTCTTTGGTCTCGAAGTAAGTCTTGGGGCCTACACATGCCTCTGATTTGTCCAGATGTTGTTGTTATGGCATATGCTTGGAAACGCGAACTTGCTGGTCAGGCTGGTGCATCAGCCTTTGACATGACCGGGTTGGTTCTGAAGGCACTTAGTGACCAGAATTGGTGATTCTTCTCACATCTTGATGATAGTACTGGAATATACATTTTAAGTAAGTTATCGTTTATTTCAGTAAGTTGTATCCTACTCTTTTGGTTTCGCATTTTGACTGATTTGTCTGTGGTTCTCCATACATCAAATTTTGCTTTGGGGGTTTACAATTTCAGCTTTGCGGGGGTTCAAACTTTGGTCGTTAAATATTATAATTTGAAAGATCTTATTTACTCCTATTTCTTTTTTATGTGGAGAGAAAACAGGGCCGTTCATCTTATATAGTGTTAGAAGATAGGCTTCATATTTACAACTTTCAAGATTTAGGGGGTTTAAGATATGGTTTGTAATGAAGATTTCACTCGGGGTTTGTTGCACCATTTTCATCCCATATTTTGTTTAGTTTGGGCCGTCAGTGGTGATGATAACAATATTATGTCATTAACCACTACAGACGCTGTAACGAGTTTATACATAATATGTACATTAACATTTTTTCATTGGTATTACCCGTTTTGGTACACTTTTATTTTAAGATTTTAATATATGCGATTTCAGTCCATAATCATCATACAACTCTGTTTGCAGGAGAACTCAAGTTTTATATCTGGACTCCATGAAGTTCGATAACAATGGCACTTTCAAAATATATGACATTTCAGCAAAGGGCCTGCATAAAAGGAACAACATCAGGCATCATTAGAGGGTTTGAGTAGTCCCTCTCAAACATGTGTTGTAGCATCATCTTATTTGTTAACAACAGTACTTTTTTTCAATACAATTTTCCCCCTCTTTTGTGGTATTTTCTGCAGTTTTAATGCCTTTATAAACTAATTCATAACTTATTAGTTTTAATGCCTTTATGAACTTACAAGTTGAATTATGGCAAATTGGATTCTCGAGTCAACTCATTTGTTTTTTTGCATTTCAGGGTTTGAATAAAGGAATGAGCCACATTTTCGACGTTGTCATTTAAGACTTCGGTGATGGATGTGGTAATTGCTTCGACTTGCTTGGAGGGATCATCTTGCGCTTATAATCTCCTAACGATCGCTAAGGTATCGACGATGAACAATCACAAAAGAGTGCAGCAGCAAAAGCTCTCATGGAAAGACTAAAGGGTGAAGCAGCAGCATATGTTTGGTCTTGCAGACGTCTAATTTATAAACAACAATCGAGGTTGAATCAGGCAATGACAAATGCGATTAGCTATAGGCACAGGTTAGACCGGAATGGGAGCAAGCAAGGAACTAGAAATGTTTGATGTGTTATTTAACGAGGAGAAAGATGAAGAGTTTGTTTCATATTTACCAGGAAATGGACTAAAAATGCATGAAGAAAATAAGACCGGTGATTCTTCAATGGAAGAAAGAGATGAAAATGATATTTTGTGTTTACTGGAAAAGAGAAGACAACTATGTTCTTAATTCACCTGGAATCAAGTTACACAAGGAAGCAGTTTTTCGTGGCATCAATGTGAATAAGTATTTTAGCTGGTGTCCTCATATTAACTGCGTTCCGTTCAGATGGTGGAGCTGCAGTGATATAGCAACCCATTGTGAGGTATACTACTCGAAAATCAGAGGACGGTTTTTAAAATATCGGAATCCACCATAACTTCAATAATTAGTTGCTCAAATGCTGAATGGAAGTTTCAATTTAAATGGTCCATTCAGTGATCTTCAGAATCTGTTTGGATTGATAGGAAAGGAATTACTTATTTTCTTTTCAATTTAAATAGTCCATTCAGTGATCTTCACAAAATTTAACAAAGACCTTTAAAAAGTGTCGCTAAGACTTAGAGTTTGTAACTCACATGTTTTTGACATTTTGGGGTACCTCATAAGTTTTACAATAAGTGAGAGACTTATTCATGTTTCCTCTGTATGGTGTCTTATTAGCCTATTTGTATGCAGATTTACTGCAGTTATTGTAGCAGTTCTTTGTGGCATCAATGTGAACAAGTATTGTAGCTGGTGTCCTCATATTGACTGCGCTCCGTTCAGATGGCGGAGCTGCAGTGATATAGCAACCCACTTTTTTAAAAATCGAATGGGAGGTATACTACTCGAAAATCAGAGGACGGTTTTAAAAATATCGGAATCCACTGTAACTCCAATAATTAGTTGCTCAAATGCTATCTCAGATTATTGAGATTGCACTTTTATAGTAGGATGAGGCTATCTCAATTCTTGGTCACTAACAACTGCAGGCTTTGAAACTTATAGCAATTACGTGAATTTTTTTTCACCAAAGACTTCTACAGCATTGGCCCCGAAAGTTGCATTGGTCAAACATTGCAGGATTTGAAGCGATAAATTGCAGGCTTGAACATGACTTACAGAAATTACTAATCAAGTGATAAATTGCATTGGCCATATGTATAAAATGTTCACCTAAGAGTTCTATATGACTGATCAAACATTGCAGGCTTTGAAGCGATAAATTGTATACTTTTTCCTGGAAGAGGTAGCCAAACATATTTATACTAATAAGATATACAAGCATACACATTGTTTAGTACACGAATATATTCTTAGTTTGTTTTTTGAAGAATTTTTTTGAACTGAAATGAACTCGAATGTCAGTCTAGATAAACTGTAATGGTTTTATCTCTTGGTGTGCATAGTGTCTTTGTGTCATTTATGTACGGAATGTGAGCTTTTGTTTTGTGTTGTTTACATTGTGTCAACTCTGTTTAGGTTTATGAAGCCTTTTTTTTTGCAGATTTGAACTAAATGTAAGATTTAGTTTTATACACCAATGACACAAAAGCTCTGCTCATTGGTGTTTGCTCAAAATAATTTGTAAACTCTGTACATTGTTGTTATTTTGATTAGTGGATTTAATAAGTACCTCAAACAGTATTTAATCAAAAAATGTTTGCTCAAATAGTGTTTGAATTTTTAATGCATATTCTGATCAGATTTGGCCTCTATATATTGGTTATATTAGTTGATTTGAAATTGGAGAAATTTTAGTTAAATTGGAGAGATTTTAGGGCCCCATTAGGAACTAAATCTTACATATAGTTTGGTGAAGTGTGTGAACCGAGAAGCTTATTATTCATGTTTTTCATTTGTTAAATTTGGCAGGATGTATGAAAGAGGGTGGATTAGAACAATCGTTCAAGTATTGATATGAATCTTTCTTTCTTGAACTGGTCGATACATATTTTGACGTACTATTTTCAATTGTTGTTCAAGACATTTCAAAGTTTATTATTCAAGTTAGTAGAAAAACTTCTAATTTATTTAGATTCTAATTTATTTATCTTCTAATTTATTTCTATGGTTCAAGACATTCCTATGGTTTTATTTAGATTCTAATTTATTTAAGAGACATTGAGTTGTATGATTATATTTATTTTTGTTTGGGTTTGTTGTAGAACTTCATTTCTTTTTTAATTTAAATGTGAAAGGTATAGTGGATATAGACACATACACATCATTTCTTTTGAGGCCTCCTTAAGACCTCCCTTTCCCCGGTTATGGTGTAATCCTTTTTCGATCCCTTTACTGATTGATTATGGTATTTATAGTCAATTCTGTGAGAAGTAATTATATTATCCTTTTTCATGCAGAGTATTATGGAGTTTGGATCAAGTAGAGTATTATACAGTTTGGGATCAAAGAGAGAAAAATAAGAGATGAAGAAATCGGGAGGAGCAGAGAAGAAAAAGAGTCCGAAGATCTTCCAGATCCATATAAAATAGTACTAACAGAGAATGCAACCCAACACTCCTACGAAAAAAGATACTAATAAGGATGTCTTTAAGTTGTTTGCTGAGAAGGTATGGTATAAAGATTTGGTATCAAGATGGGCAGTTTTATAGGAGACGCGCTATAAAACTGCATTACGGATAGTTTTACAGGATGCCTTTCAATGGACACAAGGTTTTTCTATGCAATAAGTACTGCGCCGGTGATAGTTTTTTTAGGCATCATGCCCCTGATGAGGCCGCTCGAGCCAGGTATCAGAAGCGGGTTCCTAACATTTTGGATAAAGTTCTCGAGTGGTCTTCAACAACCCGTTTACAGATGCCACAGATTACAGACTCGAACAACCATTTTACACACACCACAGACGCCAACAACCATTTTACTGTCTCGGGATGATGGATAAGCAGCAAACTATGGTTAACGCCACATAAGCCAACATCCATTTTACAGACGAAGCCTCTTATAATAATTAGTAACAATGTTTTATATGAATTAGTGTTTGCTCTGAGATGGTGGATTGCATTTAGGTTTTTGTTGTGTTTCTCTCTCAAAACTACGATGCTCAAGTTGGTCTGCCAAAATGATTTGAGGTTATTGTAGAATTCGACTCTCATGTCCGAGTGTGGGGTCCAAATACGAGCCAATATGGGTGGAACACATCAGTGATTCGCAACCAATGAGTCTGAAATGAGAGTCGACCTTTCTCCTTTTCTCTTTGTTGATTGTAGAATACTTACACTTAATGTATTCATTATTTTTACTCTTCTGATTTACCTTTACAAATAATACAAGAAGAGTGGATATAAATAAAGGAGATTATGGAAAATTTCTTAAAAAGTACAATTTGTTTTGTTGGGGAACGATATTTTGGCCGTTTTTCAGTTATGTGCTTTGGAATTTTTTGCCGTTTTTCATGCATAACGTTTGATTGTTGTTTAAGTGTTTTCTTTGTAGACATTTAGTTTTTAATAATAGATTATCTCCATATGTTGTTTATTTTGTGTTTCCAGAATGAGAGTGAGTTCATTTTTTTAAGTCAAAATAGTTGCAAGATTTTATTATTACTATTGTAGATGGTGCTAATTTTAGTGCCATGCAATGTGTTGGGAGGAGTAAGCATCTCACACCTTAATGCAAGTATTAGAGATCATGCAAGAGGAAGCATAATAAGGCTATTGAAAGAATTGTGGCTTGGATATCTACTCCTAAGGCAAAAATTTATTGTATGATATTTATTCTTTATTGTAATTTGTATATTTAATTTTCCTCCAAAATATTATCCAAATTATGTTGTTATTTTAAATGATTTTTACATTTTAAACATAGAAAGAATGAAAAACAATAGCGTGTGAAAATGTAAATGTTATTTTTCATTTTTAAGCTTATGGTTGACTTGAACTATTTTAAGAATAATTTTGAAAGTGTGAAAATGTAAATGTTTTAAAAATAGATAATCATTTAATTCATTTAAGTATCGTATTAGTATTCGTTGCTTACTAAATTTTTTTATCTTTCCTATCCAACAGTTGAAATTGAATATGGAGAACTCATATCTAATGGTCCACACATTAACTTATAAAGGGTGCTCACATTATACTATAACTTCGTGTCAATGTGTATCATGTAAATGAAAAGACATGACTAACACGATGATAACACTATTGAAACCCAATTTAACACGAAAATACATAATAATTTTGACATCTAATTTAGTACGAGTAAAACACGACTAAAAATGATAATACATGATAACACTACTTATGAACACGACGTCACATAACATCATTTAACTCCAAAAATATTTATCTATTGTGAGTTTATTTGATGAATTTAAATTATGTTATTTGTTAAGCAGGATGTATAGTCCTATAAATAAAGGAGATTATGGCTATATTTTTTTAAAATTACATTTTGTTTTGTTGGGGAACAAAATTTGGGCCTTTTTGGAATTACATACTTTTAAAATTTTCGTCGGTTTGCGATTATCAGCGTGCCTTCAGGCACGGGCATACCCTAGTATATATATATATATATATATATATATATATATATATATATATATATATATCTGTGTGTGTGTGTGTGTGTGTGTGTGTGTGTGTGTGATCACCTTTTCTCTATACTATATTATAAATCAAAATTAACCCTACAAATGTAATGGGTAAAATTAAATTTTGGAGAGAGAAGAAAAGACCTGGGTATTAGAAATCATATATGAGATTTATATTTTTAAATAGAGAGAGAGAGAGAGAGAGAGAGAGAGAGAGAGAGAGAATAGGGTTTCTAGGAGTTACAAAGGCCTTAGAGGTTAAGGGAAGGGCCATCAATATATGACAACTAGGGAGAAGGAGAGGCAATAGTGGAATGAAGGAGAAATGAGTCAAATTTTGTGTAGGAGTTCAATGGAGAAATGGCTTCATATGTGAAGAAAAGGAGTTTAGTAATTATGATTTACATGTGTCATAAAATGGTGTCGAGAGTCCATTTTTAAATTATTATAGTATATATATAGGCATATGTGAAAAGTGGAAGCCAAAAACCCATAAAAATATTATTGATGATCGTATCATTAATCCAATCCCAACCCTCCAACTTCTCTCCATAGATACATCTCAAATTCCATCACAAAGCCCTAATAAATTCAACTCTCCTCACAACATATTTTGTAGCACCTCCAGAAACAATTCTCAATCATTATCTCTCTATCTTCGAGCCCAACATTCTGGTGGTTCCAACGTGTCCAAAAGACTCAAAGATTTCGATATCAATTGGTCAAAAGCTGCACGAACCGCACAAATCAATGAAGATAAATTTGTCAAATCATTAATATTTTGTTTGGTTGCGCAAATTGGTTCATTGTGTAAAAAATGAGTGGATTTGAAGTGAGTTTAAATCCAATTTTATGCGATGTTTAGTAATCTAAAATTGATATTGAGGATCAATCAGAAAAAGTTAGAAACTGATGTAAATACATATTATGGGATTATAAAAAATGGGTTTCGAACTTACCATATTGTAGAATAGTTCCAGTATTGTTATTGTTGTGATTCTCGTATTATTATTACCAGTCGAATGATGCTTGAACTGAAAGGTATCCCGAAAGATCTTTCTATGTATGACTTTGTTCCCGTGTGTGTTCCGAATTAGTTACTAGAGTTAATCCGATTAATCAATGAACATACAACCAAGGCTCCAAACTGATAGCCTAAATAGAAGGATGAGAGAGAAAAAGAGAGAGAGTTTTAGGAATGCAAGAGGATGAGAGAACGTTTTCATGAATGATATTTACAGAGAGAATCATATTAATATGAGATATATTGTGGGATAAATCAAATCTCCCTATAATCTTATCCTAACTAATTGGATATTTGTCTCTTTAACTACATATCGATAATATATTATACAAATAATAATATCACTAACCCAATACATGAATTAGGATCCACCACCCATGTGGAAAGATCACGGGGGGTCCGAATTACCCGACCCGAATATTAACATCTCTCAGTCCTCCACAAAGGATAAGTTTGAACAAGAATCTGCTTAAACATCTCTCTGAATCTCATTCATTTATCTCCCCATACATGAAAAATGATTTGCGACCTCTCAAGAAAGAAGGTACAGTCTCAGGACTGTAATTGCTAAGCCATCACCATACTAGTGAAGATGCGTCACTGGGAAAAAATCTCCCTTATGCCTAGAAAATTCGACTACACCATATTACACACTCTTAATCCCTCATAGAATAGAGTGTATAACCCCTAATATGTAATTAACTAATGTCCGCAATCAGCTACATGTCTTGATATGGTCATTGTCCACCTAATGAGTCATAAAACATGGTGTATTTCCAAATAGTCTTCCTTAAGTCCTCATGTCAATTCATTTTGATCAAACCACTTTGGTAGACATTCCCCTTATATGGTATCTTGCATAATCATAGGTAAACATGCTAAAGTAGTGTCATCTAGTCTCCTCTTTATGACATAGTCTCGAGTGAACAAAGTCATAAGGTGGGATCGTGATGATCTAAGTGACTCACAGAATGGCAAAGCTGGGATTCGATCATCGCTCCGGCTATCAATCAATAAATTACATATAATATGAAATGTATAGTATATCGTTCTCTTATAATAATGGGAATGTCATTTGTATAATGGAAATCATAGGACTCTAAGTGTAGTCGCCTAAGATAGTGCCAAACCTGAGTCTCAACCCGGTCACTTCCTCGGCGCCATCCTAAAATCTTACATTCAGTTTGTAGCAGGCTACATAGAGTCGTGGAGTTCTCTATGAAGGACCTAGATGAGGTCTCATCTTAGTTCTAATCAAGGTGACATGCAATATATATATATATATATATATATATATATATATATATATATATTGCTCGTTGGGCACCAAAAATATAAATATCTTAGCTCGCTATCAAAGCGTCAGATAATATTATTTCAACTTGCTCGTTGTCTAAGCGCCAAGGTGGATCACCCATATGAAAGAGTTGATCCAAGCCTGGTAATATTTCTATAAGATATAAGATATGTACTCAATAATAGTAATCATTCAAACATAATGAAAGAATATCAAATTATTCCAAAATAATAATGTAAAAAATAAATGAAGTTCCATTACATATGAAATCCTATGAAGTCACATACTCCTAATATGAGAAAGGAAAACATTTCGAGCTGTAGGTTTCGTCAAAGGATCAATTACTATACTGCTCGTGGAAATATGTTTCAAGGTAACCTCCCCTTGTGCGACCATGTCTCTAATTTAGTGATATCTAATCCCAATGTGTTTGGACTTTCCACGATATATGGGATCTTTTTTCTATGCCAATGCTGATGTATTATCATAGTAGATAAGTGCAGGCTATCTGGCATGGCATGTAAAACCTAGTCTACAAAGAAATCTTCTCAACCAGATTGCTTACTGAATAACTGTTGAGGAAGATACGTATTCTGACTCCATGGTGGACAATGAAACACATGTTTGTTTCCTATTGCTTCAAGTAACAACTTTTCCTTAGAGTATTAAAGCATATCCTAAAGTGGAATTTCATCTATCTCAGTCACTAGCCTAATCAACATTGATGTATCCTCTCAGCCTCAAGTCTTCACTATGATAACATAAGGTGAGTTCATCACTCCCACACAGATATTGAATAATCCTTTTAAGTGCTCTCTAGTGAGTTTGACCAGTGTTGCTATAGTAACAACTAACCATGCCAAGCGCTTAGCAGATATCTGGACGCGTACATAACATAACATACATCAAACTCCCTATTACAATTGCATATGGTACATTGGACATTTGATTCTTGTCTTCATCATTCTTAGAATAATCATCTAGGCTTGGTGTATCCCTTATCCATTTGGGTATCAATGGGTTTGGAGGTATGTATGAAAAAACGTTACAGAATCTCCTTTATGTAAGTCTCTTGAGACAAACAGAAAAGTTTATTAGATCGATCTATCATGATCTTAACCCCCAGCACATAATTTGATTCTCTCGTGTCCTTCATGTTAAAAATGGTGAATAACCACTCTTTAGTGGCGCTAATGGAACTCATGTAATTTCCAACTAGTTGCAGTCTATATACAATCAAAGGATAATAATATTTTTATTCGATCGCTTAAGGTAAATGTAATGGTCTTCTTCAATAATCTAGATATCGACAGGTTTTATCAAAGAATGAAATAAAAAATACCGTTACCTTAATGATTGTATGAGACATTATATCGAACGTTTGAGACGACAAGCTTTGCGCTATTGTCTTTTGGATTCAAACCTGATTGGTTTATGCATATAAATCTTCTCGTCTAATTCTCTATTGGAAAATGCAGTCTTAACATCAATCTGGAAAAGTTATAAATCCAAATGCTTGACAATAGTTAGAATTAGGCGAATCAAAGCCATTCTCACCACTAGGGAGATTGTATTTTCATAGTCTATTACATCTCTTTGGGTATAGCCTTTCACCACAAGACGTGCCTTATATTTATCAATTGAACCATCTACTTTGTGCATAATTTTTAAGACCCATTTGTTTCCAATGGTCTTCCGCCCCGGTGGAAGGTTAACAAACTCCTAGACTTTATTCTTAGCCATTGATCTTATCTCATCTTTCATAGAAACCATCCACTCATCCTTAGCACACAAGGAAAGGACTTTTGCAAAAAATATGGCTTTTCCTCATCTATTTTAGTGCATAGAAAATTATTTCCCTCAATCTCGAAATGACGATGTGGAATGTTTCCCCACTTTCATCGGCGAACTCCATAATCAAGGGGTCCTAGTGGTACACTCCCACTAGGTAGAAGACCACCCCCACTATCTTAAGAAATTACAGTATGAGAAATTAATTGTCCACCCTCTCTTGAAGATGCTAATATTTCTCCAGTCTCCTCCAACTAATTATGCCCATCCAGATTCTTATTAGTTTCACCTATGCTAGGGAAATTATCTTCAATAAAATTGATATCACGTGACTCTATTTCAATCATTCCTCCACCAGGATGTTCACCATACATAACATACACTAAACTAAAAACAGTAATTTGGCACACTCTGATATTAAAAATATGGCACAGTTTTAAACTGTGCCAAATTCTAGCACGGTTGAATGACAATTTGGCACACTTTAAAACACTGCCAAAATTTGCCACTGTTTTTAAGTGTGCAAAAATTGAGTACACTTCACTAAAATATAAAATGCCCTAAAAACATTTACACTTACTCACTTTGAGTCTCCCGCTCACTGATCCCTCTCACTTTGGAGTCTCCCGCTCAACCCTTTCTCTCTCACATTTTGGTCACAACTCTGGTGGTGTAGTTGTTCATCTCTTATTCTTTAGTCGGCTCTGGTGGTGTAAATGTTCGTATCTCACTTTGGTGTAGTCATTCATCTATCACTTTGGTGTAGATATTCACCATCACACACTACCGCCCACCACCCTCATCTTCCCACGCTACCTCCATCATTTTTCGCACGCTACAACCCTCATCTCATATTACACAGACATACACTATTTCAGGTCTGATGTGTTCATGTTATGGTGCGATATGGGTACATTTCCTATGGTGCGATTTGTCTGTTTATGTTTTAGTGTAATTTGTTTATTTTTGGGATGATTTATGTAAATTTTTAGATTTTTCCTACATATTTAGGGATTTCTAATATAGGATTTTGTAATTTAAGATTTGTTTTTCTTTATGTTTATGTTTATGTTTTAGGATCTAATCGTTTCTTAACTTTTTTTTAAGGATCAAGATATCTCCACTCTCCAATTTTGGGATCTAAACAGGTATACACTTTCGTAAGAAGTTCTGACTCGGATCTCTAATCCATGATGTGATACTGATTTATGTTCTTAATATTTAATTTGTGCTGTAAAAAAGAAAGAATGGTTGGTTGTAAAATTTCCAGTAGTTTTTTTTAATTTATGTTGCATTGATTGTTGATACAACTATCTGTTTTAATGGTTTTATGTTATATTTAGACATACAAGTAACTGTTTGTGATTTTTACACTATTGGATACACCACACCACATTTCTGTAAGGACATTTTTCTCATGTCCAACATGTTACATTTGTGTATGTCGTACGCTGCTACATTTGGCACGTCACCTCACGATCTCACATGATGGCCTCTATCTGAATTCCGGGAATCAAGCATGCATTATCTCCACTAATATGTCCCTCATCTGCATCAACGACTTCACGTTCCTTGATTGTAGGCTCATAATGCAAGTGGAACGCAAGAGAAGTCAAATCAGTGAAACAAGGCATGATAGAGATGTTCAAGGGCAAATTGGTAATTTTAAAACCACCGTCCGGAGGACCGGTCAACTGGAAAGTTGAAGATCTTGCCGTAACAAAGATACTGGAAGAAACGACACCTCAATCCGAGCTACGGTGAACAAGTTATGGCCCGTTGAAAATGGAGATATGTTCATTGAAAATTCTGGGAATTTTTCTAAGTGTTCAAGCACCTGTCCCAGCACACTTTCCCGAACCCAGCCCGAAACCGGTTCGGGGGGGGCGAACCGGTTCGCAGGGGTACCCGAACCGGTTCGGGGTATCTGTACGCTGGATAGAATTTCAGCAGTTTAAAATCGTGGGTCTCTTCATGTATTTCCCTATAAATACCAACTTCGGGAGAGTTGTTTTGTAAGGCTTTAGGAGACGAATTTGAGAGTCCAAATACATCTAGTCTTCATATTTTTTGAGTCCCAAGACTCATGTTTTGATTCACACAATTGCCAAACCTTTGTGAATCTTTTTGGTAACCCAAGAACACAACCTTGGGTTTGTTCAAACCTTTGTGGAGAGATCTTTGCAACCGAGGGCTGCGTGTCATTGCTGAGGGAGTATCTACAAAGTTTCATGGCTGCGTGTCATTAAGGAGTGCTTCGGTTCTTCCTTTATTGATTGGACTGAGGTTCATGTGGGTTCGCTGCATGTGGATTCATTGCTGCCCTCCTGGAAAGGGATATTTCCAGCCGCCGACTACAGAATCCGATACCTGAGGGTAATTCTTAGTCACTGTATTTTCATTGTAATCCGATTGTAAGCCGTTTTCTTACAAATTATAGTGAAAATAAAAGGTTTTGACACTTTGGGGGATTTTTCCTGAAACTGTTTGTTTTTATCATGCATGTTATATTTTATTTGATAAATCATCTAGATGCATGTCTTAGGGTTTAACTAAAATTTGGGATTAATTAAAATTGGTTTTTATTTGAGAAGTCGCAATATTTCCGCTGTAGCTACTCTCTCAGTTTCAAATTTTGTTTATAAGAAGATATTTTTAAACTTATAACTTCCATATGGGGTTAAATTATCCTATGTTATTAATGGTTGGAATAATGTTTTTTTAAATAGGGGTTTCTAAAGATTAATGTTAATATGTTCAAACAAATATTAAGTAAAAACTTGGCAAACTTGGTAAATTCGAGGGTTATTATTGACAAATCATTTTAGATGCCTCCAACAGATTTTGAAATTAACCGTTGGTTGCATTGAAATGTATAACTCTAACTTTCAAATGGAAAGTGTGTCTATGTCAGTGGTCATTCAATCGTCGATTATCACACAATACCACTTTGGTTTTAAATGAGGCTTTGAGGATCCATATTATGTACTATAAATAAGCATATATTATTACTGTTGGCTTAGCTAAAGTTAGGCCCAAATTTTGATTGATATTCATTAAATTCACTCACAGTTTTCTAAAGCATATAGTATTTGCAGACGATGTGTTCGAAAGAAGTGAAGATTGGAAAATGAAATGGTGGAGGGACAATAATGATGTCAAATGAAACTTCTTTATACAACTAAAAAGGCAACTGTAGACAAAGACTGATGTGAGGTGAGAAGGGATAAGTCCATTTACTTCACTTTCATTTGTACATTTTTAAGTATTAAAACGTTTACTACCTTCTATGAGAAATTTGTATTAATGGTCTTAGTGATGGCCAAACTTTTTTTTTTAGAAAAGAAAATCTATTGGGTTACTGATCACAATAAAACACAATAATTGATTAGAGTGAACTGAAAGCTAATGAAATCTTAATCATGTTTCTTGGTGAAGGTGGAGCAATCTATAAGTTAAACTTGCAAATGGTCAAGACATCGACTCATCGTGGTAAGGACTTTTATGCAATAAGTGAGTTTAAGAACACCTGCTCATTGTGGAATACCGTATAGTTGTTCAATGTGAACAAAGCAACTTTATGACAATTGTTTCCCTTCTTCCTTTCCATATATACACTACAGTTCCCGAGTAGCTGCTAGGAATGATTCTTTCTAAAGACGAAATGATTTCCGCCGTTCAGTAAATTGGCTAGAAACCGCGTGAAAACTAGAAGAATTACCCCAAGGAGAAGCATTTGAATTTAGAAATCCATAGAATGAACTATTGTTCGGAACTTCAACTGCTTGTTTTTTGTTGGGGAAAAAATTTGCCTCAGTACCATCCATGAACCACTGAGGAGGACGTTTTGGCTCTATTCTGGAGGAATTATCGTAAGCCATATCACCATCACCTAAACTCCCATGACCCTTAGCCATCCAAAATCCCTTGTTATGAAAATTCATTTCTTTGAGTTAATTTAATTCTCCTAATCATTTGCCTCCTTCAACTCCCAACTCAGATTCACAGGATTCAAACCTTAAAAATGTTGTTTCAACTAAGATTCCGTGAAAATTTCAAGCTCGCAACACTTTATTCACAAACTCCATCAAATTGAATAAGAAAAACTAGCAGTAACTCTGATACATATGTAGAGAGATTCATTTACTTGATGAGAGACATTGAGTTACCACACTATCTCTGATCCAATGAATTTTCTGACGAGATTGAACAAGGGAGGGAGTATGGAATGACTTTCACCCGGTTGTAGTTGCCTAAATATCCAGATGACCAGAAAGAATATGTATTGTCAAATGGTTAATAAGCTTATATTACGTTGTAAAAAAGAATGTTATGTTTCCATTAACAAGGGGGAAATAGGAGATGCAACATTATATAAACTATGCATAAGGATTTTCTTTCTCTACATTGCCTCAAATATGAATAGGGAAAAACCCATAGAATTATTTTCTTGGTATTCTCTACCGCTAATAATAATCCCACAGAGGAATATTTCAATGCCCACCTCTTGTCATACCAGTCCACATTTGTAGCCAGTAATAATTTTGATCAACCAAAACTCAACAAGACCTTTGTTCACGAAATTTGGACTCTTGGAGATTCTCCATCAAATTTGCAATCTCAAGTTTCTTCACCATCGTGGCATGTAACACTCTCTTTGCTATGCCAAGGTCAAACTCAACAGACCCAATCCTCTTCATGGATTGCAGAAGGATTTTCTCCTTCTCCAAAGGAATTTCTCCAGGATTCTTGCTAAATTATTCTAGTAATTATTTGACTCTATGAAGACGGTGCACAGATGGAAAAATGTGATCTGGTACAAACAGTTTCAGCATGAATAGGTGAATGACTGTCCGATTCATCTTATATCGCGCTAGATAAATAAATGTTGTTTTGTCTTCTTCGAGATGCAAACGACAGATTACAAATAAACGCAAGTAGTTTGACCACGAAGGATATCAATATTAATTTAGTATTGTTGCCAGGGAATTCATTTTATGTTTTCAGTTTTTTACTTGGTTCTTAAATGGGAATTGTAATTGGTTACTTGCATTATAGCCATACTTAGTACATGATTGTCATTTGATTAGGGTATCACTTAGTTAGAGGTGAGATGAGATACCCTGGGAGCGAGTGCTGGTGGAGATGGCATGCCATGTAAATAAGTCACACGTAATAATGTTTCCACTTAGGTTATAAATTTTTTTCAAATTTGGGTTATAACCCACCGTTATTCTTATGATTTTTTTCATGTATTCGAGAGTTGGAGCAGTAGGGTTGAGCATAAAGAATTCCAATATTGAGTTTATTCTGGTTATCATTGTCGTAGATGTAGGAGTTTACATTTATATAAGCATTTCGATTTCAACTAGACTTTGTATTACTTATTCACACATTTTTATTATGAGCTCGTGGTGGGTTACTATATTATTTATTATATTTACTAGTTTTTGATCCAATGACACTATCTTTTGATAAGTATTACTTGTCTGAAGTTGGGATTACATATTATTAAGATTATTAGATCACTTGAATGCGAGGTTCACGCACAAGGGTCTTATTTTGAGGTTTATCAAGTTTCCATGGACTTAGTAAACTATGTGGGGTCCTCCGTAATGTGTGAAACTTGATCAATAAAAAAGAAGGGGTCAGTTCCAAGGGTTTTACTTTTTGAATGTGTTTGAGCACTATTAATTCCCACTATTCCACTAACAATAGGAACATTGTATTAATAATGTTTGCAGAATTGGCATTATTTTCATTAAAATTTTCATTATTCCATACAAATCTCTTCAAATAACCGTTAAATCCCCCTGTTTGAGACTTCAATATGTCTTCTAGAAACCGAATATAAAGTGTTTCCAAAATACCAGCCTAAATTAGTAAACTTTGATGAAGTGGAACTGTTCCGAAATTATTTCCATCAGCATGACAGTCCTGAAGATACGACGCAGGCAGATGGTGTGAGTAACCACAATCGCTGCACCCTTAAGAAGTTGAAGGATTACTTCGTCAAAGACATCAAAAAATGGAATAATTGGCGGTAACCGATGCCTACTACATGAGATCTGGACGACGATACTCGGAAGGAGAGATAATATATCGTATCATTGGTCTCAACTCTACAACATCCAACTATTAGATAAGACTCATATCTATGTTGAATACGCATCGCACTCTTAATTTCATAATTTACCTAAGATAAAACACCAAGTGTATAATATGCATAACCAACTTAAAGAGATATAAACATTGTTGTTAAGGATGTGTGAGTTCTCACCTATACTAATATTTTCATATATGTTAGAGCAACGATGATCCTAAACATATAAGGGAACCACAACTTAGGTACCTCAACATACTGGATAATAAATAAAATAACGTAACACGTATCAAAGTGGACTCACGCTTCATGTATCATTAAGAGGCGGCACTAACAACCACTGAGAATCCCCGTGATTACTCAAGAGATGTCATTTAATTATATAGATGAACTGTTTGGTAGTTGTTCAAGAAATAAATGAATTATTTATTAGATGAATTGTTATGAAGAAGTTTGTGGTACTTTGGAGTAATTTTACATTAAATAAATGAACTGTTTGTTAGGCAGCTGCTGTTATGCAGAACCAACAACTGTTGTTATGTAGAACCACCCTCTACTCGCGCCAAAAGAGAACACTTAAATAAGATGGTGAATATTAAAGGTTAATACTTGTCTTTAAACCTTTTCCTAGAGTATAATTCTCTTATTTTTGTGTTTGGGGTAAAATACTCTTAGTTAAAATAGTATGTAAAAATATTTTTGTTGAATTGTAGCTAATCTTTAAAATCAGTTGTAGATGAGTGTGATGTATGAATATTGAGTAATGTAAAAAAATCCAAGGCAAATGTGGATAAATATAATTAATAGTATGGTATTCTCTCTGTATTAATCCATTTAGCAGTCACGCGGGTAAGTCTTACAATAAGAAGACAAATATATTATGAGAGTGAATAACAGAACAAGTAACCGTCATTCTCTACCCATGAAAAATTTAATTGTGGAAGAATTAGTTAGAATAGAAGTTGCATCGTTTGTTTAGAGTGCGAGCGTGTTCAATTGATTTCTTAGGGAAAAATGAACTTAAGAATTTGTTGTTCACTCATCAATGAAAACTAAAAAACAATGCTCTAGGCACAAGGTTTCTTTTTCTTTTCCTTTTTTCACCCAATTCGAACTTACTACTATTGCACCTATTTGCCAATACAGCAAAGGCACTGTAATGGAACCTAGTGGATTTCTGAAATTTGTTTGATTTGTTTAATTATTCTTGAACTATAAATGAGTTTCTCTAATTTTCTTAAGCGAGTTTGATCTTTTCAGTAGTTTATCGGAGTCACCATCTCCTTTCCTCAATGAGAATGGACCCATCCATAATGTATAGTGTGTGGAGAATTAATGAATAGTCTTGGATACCAGCGAATGAAACAAGGAACTTTTCTTCGTCAGTTGGGCTCAGCACCTTCTTCACCACTAACTCCAATGCCTTGAACCTACTCATCACAAAATTATCCAATTGTTATAACCACTAATCTTCGTACTTACAAAGTTTTTTTTATCATTGTTCCACTATTATAGTATCATGACATGAATTTGTCAATGGGAGATCCTCTTGATAGACAAAATACAAGTACAATTGATAAGTGCACTCATACCACACATTACTATTTGAGTCAAATTATATCTTAAAAGCTTGTCAACTTAGAATTACCATACCAATGTCGAATGGACAAAATAATAGGATAAAGTTATTCTATTCTTAATTGAACTAGAATATAAGATATGTATTTGAGGTTCTTATTTTCTCAACAAGAACCTCAAATAGAGTTCTTGTATTCTAGTTCAATTAAGAATAAAATAACTATACATACATTCCCATACCAATGTAATGTATGAATGGCATTTTGAATTGATAATAAGTCCTTTAACCTTTTTTTAACGCAAAATCTCTTCTAGTATTACAAATAGTTTTAAGGATTTTTATTGTATAGTTCATTTTTATTTTTAATTTACCCTTATTTAATTACTTTATTCTCACTATACTTACCAAGATTTGTGGTTTCTGAACAATATGTTGCATCATGACTTCGAGATATTTTATACTGTCATGGAAAGCATGTTATACATAAAGATATCAAACCAGAGAACCTTTTAGTTGGTGCATAGGTAATAACACCATCATTTCATATTTTTCATATTTTCTCCTTTTCAATTGATTATAGAGACACTTCATGCTTATAATAACAATGATCTCTCTCTCTCTACAGATTTCGATTGTTCAGTTCACATATTCAACCGTAGGCGAACCATGTGTGGAACTCTTGATTGCCTCTGAGGCCCATGATGGAGGTACCTTTCAGTACTTCTAATTTATTCTTTATTTTTTATTTTAAAGTAAATGTGTTAGTTAGTTGCGACAAGGCATAAACACCTCGCACGGGACTAATGTAACTTATAGGAGCTAACCACATAGTCACAGGTGTCCCACTTTGAGAATATGATGACAATTTGAAAACATTTAGATTAAGCTTAATAACAAGCTATTAAAAGGGTGAAAATCCAAATCGGTCCTGAACGGCTTCGTAAGAGGCATGAACACCTCGCATGGGATCAACATAACTTATAGGAATTGACAGCGTAGGCATGGGTTTCTTGATTTTTGAATATGATGATAATTTGAAAATATCTAGATTAGGCTTAAAAACATGTTGTTAGAGGGTGATAACCTAAACTAGCTCTCAACGGCCCCGTTAGAGGCAATAACATCTCGTACGGGACCAATGTAACTCGTAGGAACTGACTGCGTAGTCACGGGTGTCTCGGTTTGAGAATATGACAATAATTTGAAAATATCTAGATAACATGCAGTTAGAGGATGAAAACCTAATCTAAACCTCATATGGCCCCGTAAGAGGCACGAACACCTCGCACGGGACCAATGAAACTCGTAGGAACTGACCATGTAGTCACGTCTCTCTCGGTTTGAGAATATCATTATAATTTGAAAATATCTAGATTAGGCTTAAAAACGAGTCATTTAAAGGGTGAAAACCTAAATCAGCCCCTAAACGGTCCTGTAAGAGGCATGAACACCTCACAGGGGATAATGTAACTTTTAGGAACTGACCGTGTAATCACGGATCTCCCAGTTTGAGAATATGGCGATAATTAGAAATTATTTAGATTATTTTTAAAAACACTCCGATTGAGGGTGAAAACTCAAATCAGTCCTCAAACAGCCCACTAAGAGGCACTAACACCTCACATGTGACTAATGTAACTCGTAGGAGCTGACCACATAGTCATAGACTTCTCGTTTGAGAAAGGAATAATAATTTTAACTCATATATGAAATTTTTCATCTTGAATAAGGTTTTTTTAAAATTACTTGGTCACTAATATCATTTCTTTTTCGTATCCTATTTTTTTGCAGGATAACATTTTATCGTTAGCTTTTATCTACGTGGAACACACAAAGAAGTCAATGGTTTACAACAAGGAGATTATTTATTTAATGTCGTTAATATTCAGGTTTCTATTTTTTTTTTGTGTTATGGTTGTGCGGGATTTTGTAGTTTTATTGGTAACTTTTATGGCCGTGCAGTCTTTTGTAATTTTATTATTATATTTTATGGCCGTGTGGGCTTTACATTATGCATGTTTTAGAATGTCTAGAAAATAGGGGAAATTCTGCCCATTTTTCTGGGCTGTGAACTATTAAGAATTGTAATATTTTGAAGTAAGTATGTACATTAATTTATCAAACAACGGGCGAGATTCGCAATTTGTGAATTTTGTTGTTTTCAAATAATTTTTTTTTTCTTTGATCCAAAAATTTGGCACTGTTCAAAACTATACCAAAAGTGTATCAAATTTTGGCACGATTTTGAATTGTTCCAAAAGTGTACCAAAATGTACTCAATCTGACACAGTTATAAAGTATGCCAGAAATATAAAATTTTATCACGGTTTTAAAGTCTGTCAAAAGTGTTCCTGTTAGGCAAAATCTGGCACACTTTTAAACCGTTCCAGAAAAAAATTGCCATTTTGGAATGCCTGATTTTGGCACAGTTTAAAATCGTGCCAAATTTGACCTGGCACAGTTTTGAATCGTGTCAGATTGTTGTTTTTGGGGTAGTGATAGCCCTTTGAGTTTCCAGAATATCTTATAAAGATATGTTTTATACCTCTAAGTCCTAGTTTCCTATGCTTATGTAAGTGCTATAAACATAACCACCCGAACTCCATGAGTGCAAATGATCCAAGTTGGGTTTTTTGACTTTCTATAGTTCATATGGTGATGAAGAAATTGACTGTGATGGCACTTTGTTAAGTATGTTAGATGCAGTCAAAGAGCACCCCCAAAAGAATATTGGGAGGTTGGCCTTTGCAATAATAGATCTTGTCATGTCTAGAATTGTTCTATTCCTTATCTCGATAACACCATTTTATTATGGAGAGTTGGGAATAGTTAGTTGTTTGTATATCCCCCTATCTTCACATAGTTATTTAAACCGACCGATAAATATTCACATCCTCATTTTTTTACGTAGAGTTTTTAAACTATTTTCTTTCTAACTCTCAACCTCTGGCACAAAACATTTGAAATAGTTCTAAGCTTCACATGGTGAGAAAGTAGGTATATATAACCATATCGTGAATAATCATTGATAAATGTGAGAAAATAAGAGGTGCCACGACGTGTCTTAGCACTCGTAGGTCCGTAAATATCGGAGTGAACTAATTATAGGAGTTATGTAGCTCGGGGAGCCTTAACAATAATCTTCCTACAAGTTTTACCTGCTAAAAAATCTCACATATAGGCAGACCAACCTTAGCGAGTGGGCCTGAAAGGCCATCTTTAGTTAATCAGGTCACCCTATCTTTTCCTATACGTCCAAGTCTAGCATGCTAAGTAATCGAATGAACATTAACATTAGCAACATATGCGAATGTAGATGAAGAGAATGAATCATCTTATAAATCCAAGCTGAATTGATTATTTCAAGGAGATCCAAGTCCAACAATAATACCATAGAAAACAATATCCAAACCACTACCACTAAAATTAAAAGAATTTCCATAAATAAAAAGTTCTAAAGCTGAAAGTATATTGTGCTTTGTTCGAGACACATTTAGCACATCATTAAGAAGTAGCTTGTTCCGAGTGTGTAGCTAGAGTTAGTACGAACTGATTTCTACAACATCCTCACGAGCACCATTACCCATGTAATCACTCTCAGTAATAGTTGGAATGCGGTGATATTCTACAAAGCCTCCTCTATCTATCATCACATGTTTTGGCTGCTCCCATATCTACAATCCAATCAGGTAGAAAGTTAGCAACTAGTACATAAGAACATATGCAAGTATGGCAAGAGTAAGGTGAAAAGGTAAGTTTCTTCGGCTCAGTGAAATCATGAGAAAGGTGTCCATTATTGAGGTGATTGTCTATTTGTCTTTTGGGACTACCTGCCGCACCCTTCCTGTTCTTCTTTCCTTTTCTAGCTTGCCTAGACCCATTTGTTTCGCACTTAACACTCTGGGCGATAAAGGCAACATTTTTTGGTTCTCCTCTTGGCGTTCTGTTTTCAACTCAACATGACAAGAAATATCAAAAAGTTTGTAATATTCGTGTTATGCGTCATAATCTGTTTCATGTGTATCCATGAATCGGGAAGGGATCGGATGACAAACTGTACCTATTAAATTATTTATTTGATCGATTACCAAAGACGAGTGAAATGTCGTCTTAAAAATGCACTAAAAATATATTTAAACTGAAAATAATCTCAAGACGCATATGGTAAAATAATTTAATTCAGATAAATTAAGTTAGGCCATCATCTGTTTTCTCAAAATTATTAGCCATAAAAAAGTTTCATCCCTTTGCAGACAAATTTGAGGCTAATAAAATTTTCCCTTTTCATTTGTAAGCCTAAAAAATAAAAAATTGCCTGGAATTGTGAAAATCAATGAAATTGACAAATTACATCCGAATGGTGCATACAAAAGGCCAAGAAAAATTAAAAAAATACTCAACAAAAATAAAAATATAAAATATAAAAAGAAGAGAAAATGAGCAAAAGCCCCCAAAAGCGCCAACGGATATTGCAAGTAAATTTTCCAATTCCAAATTTATCAAATGATCCCAATTTTACCTAAAACACCTTACAAGCCAAAAAAGTCCTAACCGAGTTCGAATACCAAAATTAATTACCGCATGGAGAGCTAAAATAAAAAAAGGATAATAAGAGAGATTAAATGGTGCGAATAAAATGATGATGTTTCGTGTTTTCCAATGATCATATTCCGTTGACGAGATCTTTTAACCCAAATATTTCTGTCTTTCAATTTGTGTGCATGAACTCATGTTCCATTACATTTACTTCTTATAGCACGTACACCAAGAGAAATAGCCGCATTTTGAGAGATTCGTTTGTGAGAGCATCCCGTGATCATTTGAATCAAAGTGAATTTTTGAAAAATTAATGTAATGATCAAAAGATGGAACACGTATGAATTGAGATTCTTGAGTCCAAAATTAAAGTGATTATTTTTAAGGAATTTCAATTGTACGATTTTTAATTATTTTGATATTTTATTTGAGAAAAAGGAGAATTTTGTGGATAAATTTACTACAAATCCTCACGAGACACCAATCGTCCTACTAGGGTAGCCTAAGGATTTTACGGCTTGTTACATACACTAAATGTAAAGAAATATTTATCAAAATATACTGCCTCACAAAGAAATCATAAAATCACACTTTCTCTTACACTTCTAAAAAATAAGGTTTTAACTCACATAAATATACACTCAAGATGGTAACAAGAATTTGAGGGGACACGTAGGTAAGTTGTAGACTTACACATGAGTGACAATATGCAAAAGGAAAAAAATGGCATATATTGGTGTTTCATGAGTACTAAGAAAGATGTGTAGAATCTAACACAAAAGGATAAACTTCTTATGACAGACTGACATATGTCACTGATGCTTTATTGTTGCGAAGATATTTTTCACTTAATCAATGTGATAACGAGGTAAGTCGAGAAAAATTGAGAAAATTCTTATAAAGATCCATGGACAGTGACAAGCCATCATTGTAGGGAAGTAACTCTTCATTGTGGCAGTGATGAAATGACAAATACATATCAATAGCCACACACGCCTTTTTTAGTTGGTTTTGACAAAAGTTCAAAAACAACTACACACACACACACAGAGATATATATATATATATATATATATATATATATATATATATATATATATATATATATATATATATATATATATATATATGTTTTCAAGGATGTCCATTTTTTTATTTGCAGGAAGTTTTAACAAAACGACCTCAAGAACAAGAATTGAAGTATGCAATCTCTTGCCCCCCGAAAAAGATATTGTATCCCAATAAAACAATTACAAGTTGCGTTTAGACCATATAATTATTGTATTTACATTGCTTGGGATGATAAATGTTTTTAGTTAGTTGGGTTTAATTAGGTGTAAATATTTCACATTTATCCCCGTAATTTAGGTGCTTTTATGATCCCGTGCAACATAATTGGGATGGATTTATGTCTTTTTCGTGCTACTAACCCTTTTCGGCATGTATTTCTTATTTTTTGTATTGCTCGTTCATTTTACAAGTATTTTATGCAAGTGAATACAGGAAAGAAACTGGAATAAAAAAGAAACGGAAGAAAGGGAGTTCAAGGGCATTAAAGTAATTTTCAGTCATAACCCGGAGGTGGAGCGGAGCTTGAAGCTAAAAGCACACTGAAAAATGAAATTCAAATCCGAGCTACGGTGAAAAAGTCACACGCATCCGGAATCGAGAAGAGAATGTAGGAGAAAAAGAGAAAATTCATAATTTTACAAAGTCGAACTGGTTCGCCCATGGCCCGAACGGGTTCACTTAGTCGGATGCGGGATTTCTAGTTTATTCCTAGTTTTTAGCTAGAGAGTTTTATGTGTTTATACATCTAACAAAATGACCCTAAGTAGTTATAACTTGTAATTATATGTAGAATACATTAATTTTAATATAGTTTTAGAGAGTTTTAGTGGCGAGGAAGATAGAAGGCAACATGAACATCAAGAGATTATTGCTTTGTCATTGTTTTGCACATTATTCATCAATATAAGTAATTCTTCCTCTATTTTATTTTTAAGATCTAATCATTCTATGTTATATTTGTGATTTCTCCTGCAATAACGATTATTTATATAAGTTCTTTTAATCTTTACGTCTTAATCTTCATGAGTAGTATTAAATTTTCCATGTCCGGTTAGGTTTTTAGCTATTTGGGATATACTAACCCGACCTAGGTATTATGGATAGATATAAAACATGATTGAATTAAATAAATAATTATAGGCTTGATACATTATCGGTACGAGTATTGTAATTCTTTTAACTTCGTTTGTCGTAGGTAACCAACGTGTTTAAAGGTGCAATACGTGTGTCGACAATTTTTTTCATTCGTTTAAATTTATTTTTAATTATTTATTGTACGGAGTAAAATCCTCATATATTTATAGTGCTTAGATGAATTAAAGGTCTTTTCTCAATTATATATTTGATTCTTAAAAGTTTTATAGTCGACATAATTATTAACGGTGAGGGGGAGTGTATTCCAATCCCAATTTTCTCGCATAGTTTAAAATTAAAGGTTTTTTGTTCTTGTATACTTAGTTATTTAGAATTTATTATTTAGGTCATATTAGTTAATTAGATTTTCTCACAACATCATCACCTTTTCTTTTCTTATTCGTGAGTCGGTCATTACATTGAGACATCTTTCTTAGTATTCGTCATGATCTTTTGTCTTAGTTCTTGAGTTCGACACCCGACTTGCTCGGATTATTACTTATGTGACCAACTTACACTTGATCTGTGTTTACACTCACTAGAGACACTTTTTGAGTCACGTCACCTACGCATGTCCCATAAATTATATTGATCTGTCGATGCAACATCCAATCGACTAATCACAATTTGGCCGTCGCAAACACTATACGCGACATATAATAAATTTTATAATATTATCACGCAGAAGTAAATGATAATTCTAATAAATATTAATTCTTTTATCTCACTAATAAATACCTACTAAAGTCCATTTTAATTTTATCCCATTTAAATTAATAAAATAAATCAATTAAAATTACGAGGTATTACATTCTTCCCCTCTAACAAAGGAATTTCGTACTCGAAATTCGAATGTAGCAACCACGAAAAGCTCTAGATACTTCTTCCGCATATCATCCTAACCCTTTCACATTGAATTGACAATATTATGGTGTCCCCACTATACACGCACTAACGATACCACCTTTGACCGAAGCTTACGCTCTTTACAATCCAGGATGGCAGCAAGTTTCTCCTCATATGAGATATTTGGCTGCAAGTCAATCTCCTCTAACACTATGTGTCAGTAAGCCATGTCACTCATGCGATACTACTTCAACGATAATATATGGAACACATCGTGAATCCTCTATAAATGTTTGGGCAAAGCTATCCTATACGCATCCAACCCAGTCCTCTAAAGAATGGATAAAGGCCCCACATACCTACGTGCTAACATCCCTTTCCTCCCGAATCGCATCATTCCATTTATGGGAGATATTCGGAATAATACCTATTCACCCATATCAAGATCAACAAATCTATGATTCGCATCAACGTAACTCTTACTCTTGTCCTGAGCTACCTGAATGCAACTTCAAATTAACTCGATCTTCGATGATGTCTCCTAAATTAAATCTGGACCAAGTAGCTTGTTGTACCCCACCTCTAACCAACAAGAAGGAGAATGGCAAGGTCTTTCATACAAAGCCTCAAATGGAACCATGCCAATAGTGAATGTTATGGATTGTTATACATAAACTATACCAAAGGTAAATACTACTCCCAACTTCCCTTAAATTTCAGGATACACATTGTCAACATATCCTCTAACTCTCATTCACCCTTTTCGTATACCCATTGATCTGGGGGTGATATGTTGTGCTCAAATGCAACTTTTTCCCCAATGCCTCCTAAAAGATCTGCAAGAAGTAGTACACAAAGTTCTTATCCCAACCTAAAATAATGTTAAGAGGCACCCAGTGCAATCTCAATATATCCGTTGCAAATAACTGTGCATGCTGCTCCGTCATGTAATCCACCTGAATTGGCAAGAAATGGGCTACCTTTGTCAACCAATCGACAATGAACCAGATGGAATTGTGAGCCCGTTTCTATATCGACAACCCTGCGATGATGTCTATCGAAATACTATTCCATTTCCACATTGGAATATCTAACGGTTTTGGAACGCCGACTGGTTTCTGATGATCGACTTTCACCATCTGACAAGTGGTGAACCTGGAGGCAAATTCAGTTATGTCTCGATTTATCCCAGTCTACCAATACTATCACCTTATATCATGGTACATTTTATCCCCTTAGGGATGTACTAAGAACTACGACCCATGCGCCTCTTGCATAACTGTGCGTCACAACTCCTCATCATCTGGATGATAAACATCCCACTAAGTAATACTTTGATCCACCCATTTTTAACTGCATAATCCTCTCCTCATAATACGGATAATTTGCCTGTGATTTTATTACCCTCAAAATGATCTCGGGCATAATGGTCATTGCTACTAAGTACACCTGGACTACCTCATCTTCATGGCGAAGCTCTACCCATTTTTCTTTCCACACTGCTATTAAATGCCTTTCGGCTTACGGTTCAATGCATTTTCCACCACGTTAGCCTTCCCTAGATGATAATAGTTGCCAAACTAATAATATTTCATGAACTCAATTCATCTCCTTCTATGTGAGGAGATACTGAAGTGAATTGTAGTTCGTGAACAACCGGAACTTCTCCCCCAAAAGATAGTGCCTCAAAATTCTCAAGGCAAATATGATTGCTAGTAAATCCAAATCATGAGTGGGATCATTCTTCTCGTGGAGCTTAAGATTGTGAGATGAAGAAGCTATGGCCCGCTCCTCCAGCTATAGAACTCCCCCAAGTACTTTTAAAGATGCATTGGTAAAATAAAGTACTCCACTTCTGCCTTGGGGAATGCGACCACTGGCACTGAAGTCAATTTGTCCTTATTATATCATTAAAGGCTAGATGTAAATTGTCATCCCATACAAAAGGTACTCCCTTATGAGTTAAATTCGTTAAAGGATCCACAATTTTTGAAAACTCCCCAATGAATTATTGGTAGTACTCTGCTAACCCCAACAAATTGTGCACCTACATCGGTGTCTTAGGTCGGCCTTACTCCTATACTGTTGACACCTTAGTTGAATCCACATAAATTCCCCTCTCAGAGATAATGTGACCTAATAAATTCACCTCTCATAACCAGAATCCATATTTTTGAAATTTGACACACAACTGGTTATCCCACAAAGTCTGAAGAACCATAAAAAAGTGCTATGTATGCTCTCCCACTGTTCGAGAATAAATTAAATTGTCATCAATGAATACAAGACAAACTGACCCAAGAATTATCTGAACTCCTTGTTCATGAGATCCATAATTTTGTCCTCTTGAATATATGTCCTCTTGAATCAAATCCTAAAATAATTGGTTGAAAACACCATCCAAGCCATCTATCCCTGGGATACTAGTAGCACTTAGGCCTTTAACAACATTAGCAACTTCATCTCTATCTGGCCATTTAGTAAGGAATTTATTCATCTCATCTGTGACTTGCTAAGGAACAATGTTTAGGAATTGGTCTTCATTCTGAATATAGACCACTTCATTAGTCTTAAATTGTTACTGAAAGTACTCAATAGCTTCAGATTGGATACCTTCTTTAGTGACAACCTAAGAACCATCCATTTTTCTTATCTTTCGAATATTCAATTTCCTTTGTCTTCTCTTTACAACCCTATAAAAAAAGATTTTTATTTCCATCTTTTGCCCAAGTATCCTTGGCTTTTTGTGCCCATATCTCTGCCTCAATTCTCAGGTTCTGCATATGTAAAGATGAGCATACTTGGACTTTCACCCATAATTCCTCAGATGGATCATTCTCTTACTGACATTCAGCCAATAACAGATTGTCTTCGACCTCTCTAGATTCCTGCATTATATCACCATACTTTTGTCTGCTCCATACAAAAAGTTTCTTCCTTAATTCCTTCAATTTACAGGACATAGCCATAATGGGATTAGGACATTGAACTTCATTCCATACATGTTTTACTATATGCTTGAATTCAACTTCGTCTACCCAAAATTTGTAGAATTTAAATCTCTTATGCCCTCTAAATACATCATCTGAACTTAATAGTAGTAGATGAGTGTGATCAGACATAAGCATACTCAAGTATTGAACCTTCTATTGGATTCCCAAGTCATGAAAACACTAAATAGAAAGAATTCTATCCAATCTACACTATATACTCTGCTCAGAACTTCTTTTGTTGTGGCAGGTAAACCTTGATACAGAAAATCCCATAGCAGTTAGAGCACTGCCTTCTATAAATTTTATAAATTCATACATGGATCCCATATTAACTTCATTCCCCCTACCTTTTCATTTACATCAGAGATAATACTGAAACCTCCTTCTATGCACCATGGGTTAGATGTGCATTGATTAGACAATTGATTCCATAGATTTATTCTGAGATACCTGCAGCAACTTGAATATACAAATGAGCATTGAATCCATGTATCTATACTTGGGAGTTTGACATTAAGAGTTGCACTTTGATCAGAGTCCTCAATTAGATCCCAGTTTAAACCTGCTTAAAAAAACACCATATCTTACTACTTACATTTGATGTATAAGATTCATATCCCATCTTAATGCCGAAGTTCTTGATCTTATCTTTGTCAAATTTTGGCTCCAATATAACCACCATAGATAATTTATGCAAAACAATCAAGTTCTTCAACCTTCTCAAGGCACCTTTCTTGGAGATGCCTCTTATATTCCAAATGAGGGCATCAATTATTTGGATCATGTTTTAGTAGAGGACTTCATGTTATATCTTATCACTCTCTCAGTACTAAGACTATTTGGATTTAATTGAGCACTTCTATTATTATTTCTCCTTTTCTTCCCACCCTGCTTAGAGACATCCGTATTGATGGGAGTCATTTGGCCTAGAGGGTCTTTAATGATATGGTCTTTATGCTTGATTAACTCTCCTTTCTCTTCCTTTGTATCTTCTTTCTGGTCTTTTAGAACATTATATTTATTGCACAACCTTTTAATTATATCTAGAGACACAACATTGGTTATATCCCCAGATTTAGTCTGTACATGTATGGCTTCAAATTGCTTTGAAATCACTTCTATATCATCTTGAGTTTCTGGATGGGCAACATTATGCCCATTATTTATACCCTCCTCTGTGTTTTAGTTGTGGCTCATATCTTCTTCTACTGGTTCTTCAACACTTCTTTGTACTTCATTTTCAATCTGCACTTCCTTGTTGGAGGATGCCATCTTCGGAGACCCATCCTTCTGATCACACTGGTTCTGTAACTTCTTAAAGTATGACTTGATAGTTCTTTGATACCCTTGTGTATAGTCTCTATGTATTTCTATATTGTCCCCATCTTCATCTACATTTCTGTCACTGCTGTTCTTCTCCTCAGTTTCATCTTGTTCCTTGAATGCCCTTTAAATCCATGCCTTTTTGTCTCCCCCTTCTTATTAACATTTCTCTTTTCTAGCTCTTTGTTTTCATTACTCCCCTTTCCTTTCCTTTCACCTCCATTTCCTTCCTTAGATTTCATTCAGACTCTTTATGTCCTTTCTTTCTACGGTTTTTACAAAATTTTGGGATCCCATCACATTCAATCTTTTTCCAAAAGCTAGTCCCCTTTTCATTGTTACCAATCCAAACCCGGGATGGTAAAGGTTCCCTCAAATCTGCTTCAACACATAATTTGTTGTACTTGGCCTAGCCAATGATATTGTTCACTATCTGCTTTTAGTGGTGGCCCTACTACTTGACTTATAGAGAATAAGGCTTGCTTATTTTATAGATGTATGGGGAGCAGTAGAAGCATGATCCAAATAGGCACTATAGATGATTCTTGCTCTGGATTAAACTCAGTATCCCACTTGAATGTTCGCATAGGCCACCTTTGTATAAACCATATTTCTTTAAGAGAGACTATAAAAATCTTCTTCAATAACTAGACTTATAAGCATATGTTTTGGATCCAATAGTCACACATGAAACACCCCTTTCAATGGAATAGTATTGAATACTTTCCGTATCACATCAACCGAGGGTCTACAATGCGCATATTTTCCAACTAAATTATAAATTAATGGAGAGGCCATTCTCCTGATGCTGGTATCATAATAAAGAATAGCTGGCTCACCTTTTTATGTAGATACATTTTGCAACACCATATTCTCCTGTTACTTCAATAGAATTGGTGCTACACTCTTAATCCCATTCGTAAGATCTCCAGCATAAGAGGTCTTTAAGTGATGATCCTGGCCAAATGTGTTCATTATTTTTGAAAATTAAATGCGTCAAGTGTGACACCCCGCCTAATTAAACCTTGGGTGATAAAGCCTTATTTTAATATAAACTGGTTTCTTAAATGGTTCATTCTTAGCATCACTGTCGAACGTCTTTTAAATTTACTAACCACCTAAATGAAATTAAACGGGTGCCAAATTTTATCCTTTTTAAAACAAAACATTCACCATACAACCACATTACAAATACTAGAAATAAATAAGCAGTTTATAAAATATGAAAGCAGGTAAAGTCTTGCCGAAAACCACGGCCGAAGAGACAACTACAAATCCATAACTAGAATAAACTGATATATTAAAGGTGGAACAACATGTCCCAACTAAGAATAGTAAAACTGAGACCCTGCACTAGAACTGAAAAAGAGGAAGCGTCTAAACAATCCCTGCAACATCCACACTTGCTGCAGCTCCCAAATCACTGAAATGAAATCATGCTGGGTGTCCCTGTGGCTGGGCACCTAAAAGGTTTTTAAAAAATTTACATAGCAAGAGTTAGTACTCAAAACATTTGAAAATATTTTGCAAGCAGTTATCACTATTAAGTTATTGATTACACATATTAAGGTTTCACACACTCCCTTGATCTTCCTCACCTCTCTTACGTAGTACGTAACTATCGATAACACTTAGTCTACCTAGTTACACTACCCATAACCGTATTTAACTCATTTACTGTCCGCTGTCCTTATTCTTGTAATAATTTCATCACGCTATAAATTATTACTAAGGCATTTACATTTCATTTCATTATCTACTATTTTAAATTAATAGATAGTGAACGAAGAATACATTTCATCACATAACAATGTATTTAATCTTAGTTACCTCTAGCATATCCTTTTATTACACATAAAGAACTCTTGGTTCGGAATAATGCGTCGACCCCAAGTGAAAGTTGGTTTGGAATAATCCATCGACCCCAGCTATCTAAAAATATAAATATATACACATATTCTGGTTCGGGACTCTTTCATCGCGACACCAGTTACAAGTTTGGTTCGGCATTTATCATCGACCCCAAATATATAATAGTTTAATGTTAGTTTGGAATGTCACATCGACCCTAACATAATTAATTTAGGTAATATCCTCTTAACCCAAACTTTTTTATATAGTTTAGTAGGTACACACCCGACCCAACAAATCATACCCGTACGTAATATATTTTACTTATATTCACCGTACTTACAAATTACAATATTTTTCATCATTGTATTTATTCGAGTATTTACGCAACTCTAAGGGCCCTAGTTACCCATCTCTTAATTGAGTAGCTAAGTTAATATTTAACCTACTGGTATTTCTTTTCTGAAATTTAAATCTCAATTTCTCCGAAATTTAATTCTCACAGTCGCAACATAGGGCTAAATCGCTCGTTCTTCCGTCAGTCTATTTCTCCAAAATTCCCACTCAATCATATGTGAAGAAATCTAATCATACACCTACTTGTAATTTTAAAGTCCCCTCATAGGTAAAATATCATTTCTAAGGTTCCCATTAAGCGACGGTAATTAAAAGAAATATTCATAAATTTCTCTAAAGTCCAGCCAGGGTCGATCGATCAAAGGGTGTGGTTGATCGATCGAGTGCTCGATCGATCGACATTCAAGGGTCGATCGATCGATCAAGCAGTGACAGACCCAGTTCATCTTCTTCCTACGAGTTTCACCATTTTTATTTCTCTAACTTTCATGATAGTCCACCATATTCACAACCAACAATTTCTAATCATTCCTACATGTTTTGGGATGATTACTAACGACTTAAAACAACAAAATCATTATAAATATTGGTCAAATTAACTGAAAATGTCATTAATCTTCGAGAACCCTAAACATGCATTCTTTAAATCTTCCATCCAATTTCCAGATTTTCTCACGAATTTGTCATCTAGATTTCAATGATATAAACATGCTTGGTAATCCAAAAACGTTCTACAGGCAGATCCTACTCAATCATGGATCATAATCAATTGTTTGTTCCCAAGAATATCATAAAAATCATGCTCTTCCTAAAGCTTAATTATGGGTATTATAACTCAATTATTTTTGTAAATAACCACTTGCCTTATGATCTGTAGGGTCTGATTTCGTGGTTGTTGATGATGGTTGATGATATTGATACTTCAATCCTCCTTCCCAACAATCTTTGTGGTGAAATTTCCTTAGGATGATCCCTCCTTCCTTCTTTTGCCTTAGGAATTTGCCTCTCTCTCTCTTCTCTAATGGCTATGGTGTATCTCTATTTGACTAACCCTATCCACCACTCTTATAATCTGATCTAGGGTTTCAAAATTCGTAGGTCATCTTTCCCATAATTGTAAAGAGACCAAAATGCCCCCGAATGGTCCCGGTTTAGCCCGAAATTGACCCGGCACTCAACTAGTACCCCCGGGTATACTATTTTGACTAATTCGACCCTTTCGGAATCAACCGTGGACAATAAATTATCATTTGAGTCTCTTAAATATTTTTCTACTCTCATCCTTAATTTTTGTCCTACGCGCGATACTCGGTTGAGATAACTCCAGTACGTCCATATAGTCACTAGATCGTACCTAAAAACATTAAAAATTTACTATTCACATTTAGTAACTTTTTACTCGTCGTAATCATCTTTATTAACATAATATTTCATTAAATTACTCATCTCACGTAATTTAAATAAAATGTAATTAATCATATAAATTACTCTACTCACGTGTTCACTTTAAATTACTCTACTCACGTAATTTAAACGAACGTGGTAATAAATCACATAAATTACTCTACTCACGTAATCACATTAAATTACTCTACTCACGTAATTTAAACGAACGTATTTTCCTAATTAAGTGGAATTACGGGGTGTTACATACTTCCCCTCTTACAAAAGGAATTTCATCCTCGAAATTAGAAAATACCTGCTGTGAATAATTCTGGATATTGCTCTCGCATATCCTCCTCCCGTTCCCAAGTGGTCCCATCCATATTGTGATGTCCCCACTGTACTCGCACTAAGGGTACCACCTTGGATCTTAGTTTGCGCTCACTATAATCAAGGATAGCCACGGGTCTTTCTTCATACGAGACATCTGGCTGCAAATAGATCTCCTCAAGTGGAATGTGCCAGAAGGCTCTCTCGCTCCTCTTGTATTTCTTCAGCGATGCCACATGGAACACATCGTGTATTCGCTGAAGATACTCTGGGAGTCCCAATCTGTAAGCTACCGGTCCCACTCTCTCAATGATAGGAAACGACCCCACATATCTCGGTGCTAACTTCCCCTTTTTGCCAAACCTCGTAGCCCCTTTCATAGGAGATACTCGAATTAACACCTGGTCGCCCACATCTAATTACACATGTCTCCTGCCGGCGTCAGCATAACTTTTCTGCCTATCCTGGGCTATTCGAATATGTCCTCGAATCAACTCAATTTTGGATGAAGTCTCATGTATCATCTCTGGCCCCAAAAGTCTGTTATCCCCCACCTCTAACCAACAAGCGGGTGAACGACAAGGCCTCCCGTAAAGCGCCTCGAATGGAGCCATGCCAATAGTGAATTGGTAAGAGTTATTATACGCAAACTCCACTAAAGGAAGATATGGCTCCCAATTTCCCCCAAAATCTAGAATACACATTCTCAGCATGTCCTCTAACATCTGGTTTACTCTTTCCGTCTGGCCGTCCATCTGTGGGTGATAAGCCCTACTCAACCGTAAGTCGGTGCCCATGGCTTCCTGAAAACTCTGCCAAAAGTGTGACACAAATATCTTATCTCGGTCCGACACGATATTAATAGGAACTTCGTGCATCTTAACAATCTCTGAAATGAATATCTGCGTGTACCGCATAGTATCATAATCCGTACGAACCGGTAAGAAATGGCCGACCTTAGTCAAACAATCCACTATCACCCATATGGAATCGTGGCCCTTCTGAGAGGTGGGTAACCCGGTAATAAAGTCCATTGAGATGCTCTCCCACTTCCATACAGGAATCTCTAGTGGTTGTAACATCCCTGAAGTTCTCTGATGGTCAACTTTTATGAGCTGACATGTAACACACCTTGAGACAAACTCTGCAATATCTCGTTTCATACCTGACCACCAATATACTCGTCGCATATCCTGGTACATTTTGTCCCCACCTGGATGTACCGAGAATTTTGACCCGTGTGACTCTGTCATAACGGCATGCCTCAAATCATCATCTTCGGGTACTATCAGCCTACCGTTGAAATGTAGTCCACCCTCTGAACTGATGGAGTAGGACTCTGCCCCCTTGGCCAGTAACTGCCATACTTTGTCCTGACAAAATGGGTCTTCTGCCTGTGCCCTCACTACCCGCATAACGTTCTCGGAAGTGATAGCTAGAACTGCCAGGCATGCTTTCGCCATTTCATCCTCGTGTCAGAGCTCACTCCACTTCGCCTTCCAAACTTCTGCTATATCCCCGGTAGGTCTTCTGCTTAACGCATCTGCCACCACGTTAGCCTTACCAGGATGATACTGTATATCAAATTGGTAGTCCTTCATGAATTCAAGCCACCTTCTTTGTCTCATATTCAGGTCCTTCTGAGTGAATAGATACTGCAATGACTTATGATCCGTGAATAGTGTGAACTGCTCGCCCAGAAGATAGTGTCTCCAAATCCTCAATGCAAAAACCACCGCTGCCAACTCGAGGTCATGGGTGGGGTAATTCTTCTCATGTGGCTTAAGCTTTCATGACGCATAAGCTATGGCCTTCTCCTCCTGCTGTAACACACCCCCAAGTCCTTGTAAGGAAGCATCGGTATAGACTCGGTATTCCACTCCGCTCCTAGGCAAGGTAAGAACGGGGGGTGATGTCAACTTGTCTTTTAATTCATCAAATGCTAACTGGAAACTGTCACTCCATACGAAGGGAATTCCCTTCCGAGTCAGATTCGTCAATGGTCCAGCAATTTTTGAGAATCCCTTGATGAAGCGACGATAATAACTAGCCAATCCCAAGAAACTGCGAATTTCTGTCGGTGTCGTGGGCTGCCCCCACTCCCTCACCGCCGATACCTTACTCGGGTCTACAGCAATGCCCCTTCTAGATACGACGTGGCCTAATAACTGAACCTCACGAAGCCAAAATCCACACTTCTCAAATTTGGCGTACAACTGATGGTTTCCCAATGTCTATAGGACCAATCGTAAGTGTTCTGCGTGTTCCTCCTCCGTACGAGAGTAAATTAGAATGTCGTCTATGAACATAATCACAAACTGATCCAAAATCTCCCTGAATACCCTGTTTATGAGATCCATGAATACTGACGGCGCATTAGTCAGCCCAAAAGGCATCACTCTGAACTCGTATGACCCGTACCGCGACAGGAAAGCGGTCTTAGGTACATCCTCTTCACGAATGCACAATTGGTGATAACCCGACCTCAAGTCGATCTTCGAGAAGTATGCAACCCCTCTCAATTGATCAAACAAGTCGTCAATCCTTGGCAATGGATACTTATTACGTATTGTCACTTTGTTCAGCTCTCTGTAATCTACACACAGACGAAGTGAACCACCCTTTTTCTTTACAAACAACACGGGCGCACCCCATGGCGATGTACTCCGTCGAATGAAACCCTGTCCTAATAGCTGTTGAATCTGCTCTCTAAATTCCCGCAACTCCGAAGGAGCCATGCGATATGGTGCTCTGGCAATAGGTCTCGTCCCCGGTGTTAGATCAATAACGAATTATATCTCCCTGCTAGGAGGTAACCCTGGTATCTCCTGAAAGACATCCTCAAAATCCCTCACAACTGGGATTGAGTCCAGAGAAACGACAACTCCACGTGAGGTCTCCTTCTCAATATAATAAAAATGAGTTCGCGATCCTCCTTCGGGAAGTGGCATTGCCACAAGAAACATCTCTTGCCCCGGAATGGAGAACACGATGGTCCTCTCATAACAATCTACCATTGCCCTATTATGTGCCAACCAATCCATGCCTAGGATGACGTCATATCCCTCCATGTCCAGCACTAGGAGGTCCGCCGCTAGACTCAAACTCCCGACTATAATGTCCACACCCTTACAAATCGAGTGTATAAGGGACCCACTACCCATCGGTGACTCCACACACATAAGATGAGTATCTGCTATCGCTAATAGGCCGGCTGCCCATGCAAATCTAGTGGAAATAAATGAATGCGATGCCCCCGTGTCAAACAAAATATTTCCCTCAAGCCCATGAATAGGAAACATACCCGCAACTGCCAGCGGTGCTGGAGGGGCCGGCTGAAATGGAATATCACGGATGTTGAACACACGCCCATACTGCATTTGCCCTGGCTTTGGGGGCTGTACTGCCGCTGGTGCTAATGGTGCCTGTTGCCCCTGTTGGGGACCCTGTTGTTGTGCCCTGTCTTGCTGTGGACAATTTCTGCTCTTGTGACCTTGCTGGCCACAAGTGAAGCACTGACCCTGAAACTGTCTCTGTCCTTGGCCCTGTTGGCCCTGATGTTGGCCCTGTCATCCTTGGCCTTGTTGTCCCCCATTTTGATTTCCCTGGCCCTTTTGACCCTGAGGGACTGGTTGCTGAGGACCCTGCTGGCCCTGCCGGTCAAATCGATGCCTCTCGTGCTTAAACTTCTTGGCAGAGTTCCCCTGTCGGGAATCCTGCCCTATCTGACCCGCTGTTTGCTGCAGTGATGCGCTGCTGCCACTACCTCCATCCACCTTGCCCAGTTGGCCAGGCTCACCCCTCTTATTTCCCTTAGTATGAAAACGGTGATCCTGACAGTGTAGTAGAGCGGCATTGATGACATATGTGTAGGTTACCAATGCCGAATTACCAATCAAATGCTGTATGATTCTACAGGTTAGGCCCTCCATAAATTTGGACTTCTTTCTCTCTTCATTGCTCACCTCGTTTGGCACAAAATTGGCCAAGCGGGTAAACTCTTCCTCGTAGTCAGCAACTGAGCGATCACCCTGAACCACTTCGCTAAACTTCTTCCTCATCTCTGACTCTACTGCTAGAGGGAATTACTTGTGGTCAAACCGCACCCAAAACTCAGACATAGTCAAAGTATCCCTCTCCTCAGTAGTGGTAACTGACTCCCACCACTGTAGGGCCGCTCCTATCAGACGGAAAGTGGCTAGCATCTGTTCCTATACCCCGGTGCACTCTATCATGCGCAAGTGGCACTGGATATTCTTCTTCCAGTTGCACGCTTCCACTACATCAGTACTGCCCTGAAACTCGGGTGGGTGTCCCTTCTGAACTGCCTCCCTGACTCGTTGCCAAGTAGATGGCCCTGCTGGAACTTGCACTACCGGTGCCAGAGGGGGAGGTACTTGGGGCTGAGGAAAGTGGGCTGACATTGCCCTCATCGCTGTTTCGACTGCCTGAGCCACTATCACTGCAACCTGAGTAGTGGAGATTAACTCGGGTGGGGGTGGTGGTATCGGTACCCGTGGCTCCTGATGAGGCTCCCTCACCTCTTCTCTGGCTTCAGCCCTCTCTTCTCTCTGTCTCCTTGGCGGCATCTGAAATAAGATTCAAATTGTATAAGTACACAGTTTATACAATATTTAAGAGCAGAAGTACGATATCGCAACAATGGAAATTTTGAATCAACAATCTAGATAGTAGGGCTCTAATACAAACAAACGTTTACGCTGAATCATAGTAAGCCGTACAGATCCTATGGACACTAGAACCTGATGGTCTGATACCATCTGTGACACCCCGCCTAATTAAACCTTGGGTGATCAAGCCTTATTTTAATATAAACAGGTTTCTTAAATGGTTCATTTTTAGCATCACTGTCGAACGTCTTTTAAATTTACTAACCACTTAAATGAAATTAAACGGGTGCCAAATTTTATCCTTTTTAAAACAAAACATTCACCATACAACCACATTACAAATACTAGAAATAAATATGAAGTTTATAAAATCTGAAAGCAGGTAAAGTCTTGCCGAAAACCACGGCCCAAGAGACAACTACAAATCCATAACTAGAATAAACTGATATACTAAAGGTGGAACAACATATCCCAACTAAGAATAGTAAAAATGAGACCTTGCACTAGAACTGAAAAAGAGGAAGCGTCTAAACAATCCCTGCAACATCCACACTTGCTGCAGCTCCCAAATCACTGAAATGAAATCATGCTGGGTGTCCCTGTGGCTAGGCACCTAAAAGGTTTTTAAAAAATTTACATAGCAAGAGTTAGTACTCAAAACATTTGAAAATATTTTGCAAGAAGTTATCACTATTAAGTTATTGATTACACATATTAAGGTTTTGCACACTCCCTTGATCTTCCTCGCCTCTCTTGCGTAGTACGTAACTATCGATAACACTTAGTCTACCTAGTTACACTACCCATAACCGTATTTAACTCATTTACTTTCCGTTGTCCTTATTCTTGTAATAATTTCATCACGCTATAAATTATTACTAAGACATTTACATTTCATTTCATTATCTACTATTTTAAATTAATAGATAGTCCACAAAGAATACATTTCATCACATAACAATGTATTTAATCTTAGTTACCTCTAACATATCCTTTTATTACACATAAAGGACTCTTGGTTCGGAATAATGCGTCGACCCCAAGTGAAAGTTGGTTCGGAATAATCCATCGACCCCAACTATCTAAAAATATAAATATATACACATATTCTGGTTCGGGACTCTTTCATCGCGACACCAGTTACAAGTTTGGTTCGACATTTATCATCGACCCCAAATATATAATAGTTTTATGTTAGTTCGGAATGTCACATCGACCCTAACATAATTAATTTAGGTAATATCCTCTTAACCCAAACTTTTTTATATAATTTAGTAGGTACACACCCGACCCAACAAATCATACCCGTACGTAATATATT
Organism: Sambucus nigra; assembly: GCA_949130495.1. Classification (NCBI taxonomy): domain Eukaryota; kingdom Viridiplantae; phylum Streptophyta; class Magnoliopsida; order Dipsacales; family Adoxaceae; genus Sambucus; species Sambucus nigra. The sequence goes on along the minus strand of OX422211.1, from coordinate 17,275,619 downwards.
TTACTTATATTCACCGTACTTATAAATTACAATATTTTTCATCATTGTATTTATTCGAGTATTCACGCAACTCTAAGGGCCTTAGTTACCCATCTCTTAATTGAGTAGCTAAGTTAATATTTAACCTACTGGTATTTCTTTTCTGAAATTTAAATCTCATTCTCTCCGAAATTTAATCCTCACAGTCGCAACATTGGGCTAAATCGCTCCTTCTTCCGTCTGTCTATTTCTCCAAAATTCCCACTCAATCATATGTGAAGAAATCTAATGATACACCTACTGGAAATTTTAAAGTCCCCTCATAGGTAAAATATCATTTCTAAGGTTCCCATTAAGCGACGATAATTAAAAGAAATATTCGTAAATTTCTCTAAAGTCCAGCCAGGGTCGATCGATCGAAGGGTGTGGTCGATCGATCGACTGCTCGATCGATCGACATTCAAGGGTCGATCGATCGATCAAGCAGTGACAGACCCAGTTCATCTTCTTCCTACGGGTTTCACAATTTTTATTTCTCTAACTTTCATGATAGTCCACCATATTCACAACCAACAATTTCTAATCATTCCTACATGTTCTGGGATGATTACTAACGATTTAAAATAACAAAATCATTATAAATATTGGTCAAATTAACTAAAAATCTCATTAATCTTAAAGAACCCTAAACATGCATTCTTTAAATCTTCCATCCAATTTCCAGATTTTCTCACGAATTTGTCATCTAGATTTCTATGATATAAACATGCTTGGTAATCCAAAAACGTTCTACATGCAGATCCTACTCAATCATGGATCATAATCAATTGTTTGTTCCCAAGAATATCATAAAAATCATGCTCTTCCTAAAGCTTAATTATGGGTATTATAACTCAATTATTTTTGTAAATAACCACTTGCCTTATGATCTGTAGGGTCTGATTTCGTGGTTTTTGATGATGGTTGATGATATTGATACTTCAATCCTCCTTCCCAACAATCATTGTAGTGAAATTTCCTAAGGATGATCCCTCCTTCTTTCTTTTGCCTTAGGAATTTGCCTCTCTCTCTCTCTCTTCTCTAATGGCTATGGTGTATCTCTATTTGACTAACCCTAGCCACCACTCTTATAATCTGATCTAGGGTTTCAAAATTCGTAGATCATCTTTCCCATAATTGTAAAGAGACCAAAATGCCCCCGAATGGTCCCGGTTTAGCCCGAAATTGACCCCGCACTCAACTAGTACCCCCGGGTATACTATTTTGACTAATTCGACCCTTTCGGAATCAACCGTGGACTCTAAATTATCATTTGAGTCTCTTAAATATTTTTCTATTCTCATCCTTAATTTTTGTCCTACGCACGATACTCGGTTGAGATAACTACGGTATGTCCATATAGTCACTAGATCGTACCTAAAAATATTAAAAATTTACTATTCACATTTAGTAACTTTTTACTCGTCATAATCATCTTTATTAACATAATATTTCATTAAATTACTCATCTCACGTAATTTAAATAAAATGTAATTAATCATATAAATTACTCTACTCACGTGTCCACTTTAAATTACTCTACTCACGTAATTTAAACGAACGTGGTAATAAATCACATAAATTACTCTACTCACGTAATCACATTAAATTACTCTACTCACGTAATTTAAACGAACGTATTTTCCTAATTAAGCAGAATTACGGGGTGTTACATCAAGAGGTTTAGATTCAGGGTTTGGAGAAACGATCCCCGTGGACAAGCTTGATCTTTTTTAACAACCATATTGAATACCCTCAAGTTTTACAAGACCACATTATTACATTTTTTTCCACTTCAATTTCTTATTTTCCATTAGAACCAATGTGTTTTGAAGTTTGGTCTCTCCTATATCTTCAGAAAAAGGAGCCAAATATCATGTGTTATTTGTGGATGATTGTTCTCGTTATTTTTTTTTTGGGTATGATTCTCATTAATTTAAATAAGAGGTGTTTGAAATTTTTGTGTAGTTTAATTTGCATCTTGAAATTCATTTCTCAACCAAGATTAAAATATTTCAGTCGGATGGCGATGGCGATGGTGATGGAAAATATACAAAACGTTCCTTTCAAAACTATTTAGCCAATAATTGGACTAATTTTCATTCTATATGTCCAGGTTATCAAGAGCAAAACCATATAGCTGAATGTAAATGTCGACATATTGTTTCACTCACTGATCACTCTCATATGCCACTTAATTATTGGGTTAATGCATTTAATTCAGTTGTTTATTTTATTAATCACCTTCCCACATAACCCCCCTTCATAACATAAGTCCATATAAGAAGTTCCGCAAAATTTCGAAGTGTGATACTCTACGGGTTTTTAAGCGTGCATATTTTCTATATTTATGTCTGTATAATACTCACAAACTTTAATTTCATTCTAAACGTTGGTATTTCCTTGGGTACTCATAATCATAAAGTGTATGATTGTCTTGATATATTAACAAGGCATGTTTATTTGTCCAATCATGTTGTAATTGTTGAATCTTCATTCCCTTTCACGAGACTGTTAACACAGCTCCTGCTAAAACTTTCTCTGTAGACTTATATGTTCCCATCACAATAATGGTCACTCTACCCCCTCTAAAAATGTCATTTCTCCTCATAATACTACTGGATGTACAAAAGACATTCTTATATGGCTTTCTAGATCAGGTCTATATATGTCAATTAACCATCTTCACTGCTCATCATTCTCCTCATTATGTTTACAAGCTTCATAAGTCTCTTTATGGTCTCAAGAAGGATCCATGTTCCTTGTTTCAATAGATTTCTGATTATTTTTTCAACTAAACTTTAATTATACTCGCCATAACGTTTAATTATTTTAATTTAAATCATCTCAAATGTCCATTTAAATTTGATAACTACTCAATTAATCAAATTAAAATCACCAATGCAGATCATAAAATATAAAAAGTACATAACTTTACAATATACAAAACTCATAAAATTAATTAAAATCGGGTCATTACAATCACTCTCATATTTCCAAGCTTATTCATACTCATAACTTATTTTCCAAGAAGATTTGAGCCCCTTTCAGTTTTCCTTCATCTTGAGGCTAAATATCCTTCTTTGAGCTTATATGTAATAAAACTTAGTATACTTTGAATTTCCTTCACCATACAATATTTGAGGATGTAAATCCCGTCTCTTAATTATGTTAAAATCTATGAAAAGATACACAGTTTGGATTTAAAACAGAACATCTGTATCCTCTGTTCCTTTGCACTTTGTACAAAGTTCTTCAGATAAATAGAAAATTTACAAATATACCATAAATTTTATAGACATGTTAACTTCTTTTGTGGAGGCATATCAAATTTCTTTTATGGCATGTTAACCACTGAGCCACTTGGTACAGTACGAGAATAAAAAACTGGCAAGAGAGCAAATGTATTTTATCAAAACATTCATAGAATACTACAAAATTACATAACCATGTAACATTAGACTTAAAACTGAAGAATCATATAATGAAATTCGAAGACATCTTAATTTTTGAATGTCGTTTAAAATAGGATATTTAATTTTATAAAATCCAGGCGTTATAAGAGTCCATGAAATTGGATTTTCTTATATACTATATACTCATATAAGATAACAAGAACATAAATCCAAAGACACCAAAGATATGTTAACAATGTTGATAGTAACATTAATCTCGATAAAATTAAATTTTCTGAAAGTCACTTAAAATGTGAAACTTAACACTGAAACTATTCAAATAAAGGGATTTGGAATGCTGGTGGGTTGAGAGCTTGCTTAGGTAGGTGATTTGCGTAAATAAAGTTAATTGATTTAACAATTATATTCAGAAGTCATGTATTAACAATATTTAAGGCAATTATAATAAAAGGTGAATTAGGAAGAAGAAAAAAAGCTTATTACAGCAAGTGAAGAATTTATGGGACCAATGACTAAATTGTGAACGGTTAACAAGACTCCTAACCAAACAAAAAATATAATGAGACGAACAGGTAAAAGAATTTTCAAAACATGATGGTGAACTATATATCATATTTGTAATGCAATCATTGCATTTGGGGTGTGGGTGTGTGTATGTGTGGCGGTGGGGGGTGGGGGGGGGGGGGGGGTGTTTGTGGGCGGGGGGACATTTCGGTCTGAATAAAATATGTACATTGAAAATTTTGAACTTGGTTTTCAATCGAATTCTCAAAACTTCTTGACAAACTCAAGAAATTTTCTTATGATTTTTAGATTCTCAATTTCAACTGTAAATCTATAAGCATTTGAATAACTATTGATTACCCAGAATATCATTTACAAGTATACACATAAGACACTTATGAGGAATGAATCAAGATCAAGGATGAAAAATGGAATCGAAATTTGTAAATTTCAAATAATCATACATAGATTTGATATATCACAGGTACATTAGCTGTGGCAACCAAATTGTCGTGGATTTCCCTAAAACTCAAAAATTTCAGGTTAAAAATAAGCTTTTTTCAGAAATAATAGATTCCTATCAATGGTTGAAATTAGACATGGACTTACCGTCCTTGATCACTCTCATATTCCTCTTCATTATTTGGTTGATGCATATGCAACTACTTATTTGATTAATCATCTTCCCACATGATCCCTTTATAATATAAGTCCCTTACGACAATTTATTTCACAAACATCCCATGTTTGATAAGGGTTTTTACGCTTGCATGTTTTCCATATATATACGTCTTTATAATACTCACAAACCTTAATTTTGTTCTAAGCGATGTGGTTTCCTTGGGTACTAGTAATCATCAATTATATCGTAGTCTTGATCCATTAACACAACTTGTTTATTTGTCTCATCATGTTGTACTTGATGAAACATCATTTCCCTTTCATGAGACTGTTACCAAAGCTCCTTCTAAAAGTGTCTCTCTGAAATAATTTGTTCCTGTTATGGAAATGGTCCCTCTAACCCTCTTAAAATTCCATCGCTCCTCACATTTCATGTACACACAGTAGTACAGACCAACCAATTTTCACATCACCTTATCCACCCAGCTGTCCCCCCGACTAGGCTACCCCGTCCACCATGCCATGTCACTCATGGAAAACATGGAGTGTGGTGTCCAAATCCGAAATATTCTCTAACTTCTATCTCTCATGATCATTTTACTGAACCAATTAGTTTCAGCCGAGCAGTTAAATTCCTTGCAACATTGCGAAACTTGGTCATTGGTTCATCCAAGACCCGATATGAATATCCTGCCCCGTAAGTGGGTGTTTACAATAGGTTTCTGTCTTATTTTTCAATCAAACATTACAAAGACCATTTAGTTGCTAATTCATTAACAAGAGGATTGACTATACAAAGGCCTTTAGCCAAGTGGTGAAACATTCTACTACTCATATTAGTATTTATTGGCAGTGCATCATAAATAGTCAATTAAACAATTGGATGTCCAAAAGGCCTTTTTATATAGTTTTTTAGCTGATGATGTCTATATGTCTCAACCAATCAGCTTCATTGCTCATGATCGTCCTCATTATGTTTGCAAGCCTGATAAGTCTCTTTATGGTTTCAAGCAGCACCCATGTGCCTTATTTTCCATCAAGGATTTGGTACCATTCATTTTTTTTCTTGGTCTTGAGGCCACAATTGGTTGTGTGATTAATATTTCACACTAACTTTGGTCTTGACATTCTATTACTCCTTTAGAAGAGACCAAAGGGAACACTCATCATAAAACAAACATGGTTACCATACTTATTCCCTCCCTCAAACTAACTGGGCCATCTTTATTATTTAATCATAATCCCCCTCCTAGTCAATGAACACATTTAGCAAACCATTCTATAACCCATCATCCCTTTACCAAACAACATACACATGTTGCATCTACAAGTAATCTTCACTTTCTTTCCACCAATGATCAAAATAAAACTATGGCTACTACACCACCCATAACTTGGAGCACAATTGTAGCACCCAAGAGAACCCCAATCCTCAAACTCACATACCACTAACCAACCATTGTGAATGGGAAAATACAAGTAAAATCTCTTGCTACAATAGCAACTGCCATAAGAAAGTAAAACCTCTTGCTACAATAGCAACTGCCACAACCATTATACCATGTTGCAAAGGCATGTTAGAATTTCACTAATGGCATGTTAACCACTTAATCGCTTTGGTACAGTAAAAATGTTATAAACTTACAAGAGATTAAAGTTATTTAACAGGTAGATTCACAGAATACCACAAAATTACATAGAAAATTGAAAACTGAAGAGGCATATTACAAAATTCAAAGACAAGTAAATTGAAGAAAAAAAATTCAGAGATGGATTACAAAAATTTTGACAATAACATTGTCATTCAATTACATTCACACTGTGAATTATAGATTTAATATTTCCCAAGCATGGAATAAATGATGGATTAGAAAGAAAAAACAACACTTATTAATGGTAAGTTCACATAAAATTGAAATTGTAGGATCTCTGTCTATAATTTTATTAAGACTAATAACCAAACAATAAAAATAGTGGGACTAACACATAAAGAAATGGAAAATATGATGTCTAACTAAATAACTATTGTTTTCCAATTGACATAAACAAAACTTCTTGTTAAACTTAAGAAATCCCCTCTGCTTCTTGAAACTTTTCAACTATAAATTAGAAAACACTTGAATCTATTCACTATTTGATTATTTATCATGGACATCTAAGGAATTGTCATAATAGAAGCTTACGTCGGTTAAACTGACAATGCGCATTTAGAATCCAAAATAAACCTATACTGTATGACCTTTCATTTGAGTTATCAAGAGAGAGCTATCACTTACTGTAAAAAAATAACCTCAGTTTTGAAAAGTCTTTTCATGCACATTTTACTCTTTTGTAAAGATGCGTTTAAATGTCATTTTTAACAACATACAATCTTTGATACAAATGGAACCATTAGTATCAGTTACTCAGCGAGAGCAATAAATAAAATATTTTCACCTTTTTCCTCAAACAACCCAGAATATCATTTACAAGTACGTATAAGAAACTTATGAGGAAAGAATTTAGCGCTTATATTTGTAAAATTCAAATAGCCATATATAGAATTGATAACTCATAATTACATTAGCTTGTAATACCCCGTGATTTTTTATCGAGAATTAAATTTTTGGGAGAAATAAAATTGATTCAAATTGGAGAATTTTAAATTTGGCAATTGATGTCTAAACTTTGAGGACGTTATAAACGATTTCGGATGACGATTCTAAGTGTGTGGTTGATTCCGGATGGGTCGAGATAGTCAAAATGATTGTCCTTGGGTTTTATTTTGGTCCCGAAATATTTTAAGGTTAGTTTGACTCGAATTAGAGTAAACGAGTCATTTAAAGTGTGTATCACCATTTAAAGTTGGGTATCTTGGATAATAAGCTTATAAAGCCTTATGGGAGATTAGAATCTCATTCTTGAGATTAAAAAAGATGGAGAGAAAGCCCTGAAGAGAGAAATAGATGAGGAAAGGGAGAAGAGAGGAGAAAGCTTGGAGATTTCCGGCCAATATGCGATCTCGAGGACGATTCAACCTCTAAAACTTCGAGGCAAGTGTTTATACTTGATAAGTAATTCATATGTGTATTTTATTTTATGAATTATGGATAAAAAAAAATATGGATTTTGGGTATATATATGAAAACCAGGAATTTGTAGGCTAACTCATATATTTGATGTTTGTAAATGGATTTGAGGTTGTATAATGAGTGGGGTTGATTTATATATGAGTTTTGACGTTGGAAACATAATTGGGTGGAGGATTAATGGTTGGTAGTGGATAAATTTGGGTTTTGGAAAATTTAGGTTTTGGAGAAAAATGACCATTTCGTAGCCTACTGAACCGGCTGAATTGATTTGGCCCCCTTCCGAATCAATTGGGAATGTTGCAGAAATACATGTCTATGTGACCTAATCGATTCGGAGATAAAGTGAATTGATTCGGATTAGGACAGACTTACAGGTCCTTTGGAACGAATCGATTATCATAAGGACCGAATAGATTCACCTTTGGAACTGAATCGATTCGGGCCAGGCCGAATTGATTCGAAAACAGGGTTGTTTCACAGAGTTTTTCTTTAATGATTTCTACCCCTTTTTTGATTGGGTTTATCGATTAGGGACCTTCCTATATGATGCAAGAGTTATGTTTTGGAGACTTATAAAGAAGTTTCTTATATGATATGATGGTGGGGACTTATTGAACCATTTTGGAAACATATACACATGCGTATTGGGGTTGTTGAATCGGTGTAGTGTGGGAACCTCATTAATAATGGGAGAATTATTTGGAGATTAGAAGTAAGTTAAAATATGACGTAAGGTTGAGGAATCTTCGAGGGAGTTGCGAAGGTATGGCATGGAATTATTAGACCGAATTTCGCGTCGAATCCTCCTTGTGACGGGACTTTAGTGAGATATGATTGGGGACCAACGAGAGAGAGAGGTCACATATTCTTAGTGATGTTCAACTTAAGGAATAAGTTTTAAGCGCAGTAGGACTAAGGGTTCATGGGAGCAACTGAACAGTAGGCTAAATTCAGAATGATCAAATTGTACTATCGACTAGAATAGGATTGTGTTAAAATTGTAGTCGGGGTAGTTACTATATATCCATGTGTGATTAACGATGGGTATCCCAATATATGATGGGATCATAAAATAAATTTAGGATTAAGATTTAGGCTTACTGACTATTAGTTATGTGAGAACCTATCACCGGGATAACTATAGTGTATCGATGTGCATCTGGAAATTGGTGGACTGTGCATGCGAATTGTTATTTATATTCGGTTATGAGACAATATCCCTAATGTTGAGTAGATTGGAAAACTATTCATGTCATAGGGGTAAAGGAACAATATGTTTCAAGTGAGGGATCATTTATACCACGAATTAGGTTAGTATGCATGTAACGACGGCTGGTATAATGTAGACTATATACACCTATAGCCGAATTTATTAATCTCATACATAAGGATGGGAGAAAGTTTGTATAGGTTTATATATATGTATAGATATGTCTATATGTGTGTATCTATGGCGTGAATATATATGTGTATATATATATAAACACTTATTTGTGGGCATAACCAACACAAGCTATCATGGGAGGTTACGCGATGTGGGTGAGGCCCCTGGCATAAGGAACATGGTGCGTATAGTCCCCAGGTCATAGTCGTCCAATATTTATTGTGTGATTTCATTTTGGGTGAGAAGTCTTAGGTGTGATTCGTTCTCACTTCCGGTTCGGAACTATGACCGCTTCCCATACATTGTTTTTTTTATTACCATGTCGGTGTTATTTAGTCCGATGGCTGGTACCCAGGATGGTATGTGAGTAATACCCTTGAAGATGATAATATCATGGAGTAGATTTGTATCCAATTACTGTATATGTTACGAGTATTTCAAAGTGCGCATTGTCGCATGGTATGTATGCATGGTTATAGGGTTGAATGTTTGTGTTATATACTTAAAGTAATAATCCATCCCCTATAGGTGAATGTGATATAGGTGTTATAAGATGTACATTTTATGTGTTAGGTGTACATGCTTGATAGGGTTGAATGATTGTACGTATATAACTGTGTTAATTGTTAAATAGACCCTAAGGATTCTAGGTGATATCTTATTCATATACCTAGAGTTAGTTGTTCCTAGTAAATAGCTGGAATTGTAGGTTGTGGGTTGAGGGCACAATGGATCTCAACGGTCAACATTGGCAAGGAGTAGTGTATCGGGGGGGGGGGGGGGGGGGGGGGGTTCCTTGTTTGGATTTCGCTTTGCGAGACACCCCATGCACGAAATGTAGTGCAATGTTAGGAGTGGAGAGAAATTTTGTCCTGAGCACTCAGAGGTATGTTGTTTTGAGGGTGAAAATTAACGATAACGTGTGACATGATAAGGCTAATAATTAGTTTAAGCCAATAATTAGAATCGGTAAATCATAGTAAGATATATAGATGTGGGTATATATTTATAAGTTGTTAGAATGGAGAGGATTTTAGGGTTATGTTAGGATGGTGGGTTACGTGGGTTTAGGCTATGGGTATAATTAGGTAGATTTTCCCTAAAATGTGTCGGGTAGAATAATCAATGTTCAGGGGTATACGTTTAGTAGCGCGCTTTAGTTTAGGGGTGAGTTCAGGGTTCCATGAGAGTGAGACTCCACTATAATTATGAAACATTGCATGTATAATTTATTATGCACTATTAATACACTTGCTATAAATGCTTTTACACCTCGGGCCTGACCTGTTTATGTTTCTTTCTTTCTCTCTCTCTATATATATACTACAGTTGTCCCACCGCAAGGGTGCCATTGAAGCTTTTTCTACCCAGTGGTCTCGAAGCTGCAACAGATGCGGCCTGCTGCGGGATTTGTGTTGTAGCCATTTCCTACTTCTTTGTAAATCTAGATAGGATTCATTTTCTATTTCTGGTTCATACCCAAGAGCTATATGTAGCATTTTATATTCCTTCCTTATGGATGTGTATTGTCTATGACCTGACAGCATATTCGGGTAAATTTCATTTGTGTACTTATTAAATTTTAATTTAATTACTCCACTTTAATTGTATTGTGTGTATCCATTTTCATTTTTAGTAAAGATTATTTTTTGGTATGATGTTGCGTTGCATGTTTTTAAATTTTTTTATCAGATTTTGGGTAGTTAGCCATATTTATTTTAGTATCGTCAGTTGATGCTGCGAATGATCCATCTGAGATTCCTGATTAAATTTAGTATAGGGCTGGCCACCCATTATTATTTCAAGCGGGGTGTCACAGATGGTATCAGAGAATCAGGTTCTAGTGTCTTTAGGATCTGTTCACGTTTTCTGCGTTCTTCCGTTAGCATTTTTTATGTAGAGCCCTACTATTAGGATTGTTGTGTTCACTACGTATATTTTCTTCTGCGAAGTGTACTCACTTGATCGATGTTCTGAGACAGTTTATCTCATCTCAGACATTGCCAAGAATAAGTTGTCTAGGTAGGGGCAAGCAAAGAGGCTGAGAACACGGAACCCAAAATGTCTATAGGGACTGTGATCGAAACCGAAGTTGATATTATTATGGCACGAATGGTGGATGCTGCCATTATTGTGATGGCACATCATCCTATAGTTTTGATAAGCTCAAGACCACCCCGGACCATTGTGACACCCGCCTAATAAAATACCGGGCGTTCACTCCTATATCAAATTAAAACAGGAGTCGCATATTGATCATTCTCCACATCACTGTCGAAAACCAAATTAATTACTAATAACCTATTAGGTCGGCATCAAAATTTTTCTTAACTAATCTTTTAAACAACTAAACAATATAAACACCCACACAGTTTATATAAATGACACTGGAAAGAGATAACATAACCGAACACTTGGTTCAGACATAATACAACCAAATCGAATGGCGCACTAAAAGGCGGTGAAAGAATAAATAAATACAATTGTGATTTCAGCCCGAGCGTAACTATAATGATTTCTGTCTAGATCGCAAGAAAAGAAGCATCTAAATCAATCCTGCATGCATCCACAGCTGCTGCAGCAGACGTCTAACTCGAAAGTATCATCATCCAGGCGTCCCTGTGTTTGGACACCTATATATAATATATATAGCAAGAGAGGAAAAATATAGAAACGGGTCAGGGCCCGAGTTATGAAAATAGTTTACAAGTGCATAAATGCTTTATTTAGAAAAATATCTTTTATCTCATATTTAAAGTGGCATCCCACTCCCATGAGATACTCCTCACCTCTCTTCTAATAGATCACACCTAGTGCATCCCTCTAAACTTCCTAGTCAAGCTACACTGCCTAGCTAATCCATCACCCCCAAACTATAGAAATCCTAAACAACCAAAGTACTAAGGGCTCAACTTCTCCCTAGTCTCAACACTATGCCATATTCGTGCATGGGGTGTCTCGCAAAGCAAAATCCAAATAAGGAACCCCCTGATACACGACTACTTGGCAAGGTCGATCGTCGAGATCAATTAGACCCTCAGTACACAAAGATATATACATATATATGCATATAGAATCATATTCATTATCAGGCCCACATTTTACTTTCATACTCACTTTTATATACGTATCATGTTACACTTTCGGATATATCTCCCGGAATGAGAATTCATTCTTTTTCATTTCTTATTCATTTTATCTCTTTACTCTTATAAACATATAATATCTTGTTCTCATACACAAGTAATGTACAATCACACAAGTACAATAACCATCCCAACGAGATATAACACGAGGATGTGGTCTCTCAATGCTATCATCTTCCAGGGCATCACTCACATACCATCCTGGGGACCAGCGGTCGGACTCAATATCACCGACATCGCGGCCAACACACGCACACAACGTCTGGGAAGAATTCAAAGTTCCTCCCCTGCAATAAGACGAAACATACCCACCACGTCTCACTCCTAATAAAAATCACACAATATCACAATGGATGCTATGACCTGGGGAATATCCACACCCTGCTCCTCGATCCGGGGTGGTCACCCTCATCGTGCAACTTCTCAATGATAGCATTAGAGGGGGTATGCTTCACACATATATATATACCATCCACAGATAGATATATATATACATAACCGTATTATATAATATATATAATTTACTCGCATAGTATATATATAATCCACGTAGTTCCTTAAGCTGATATAAATTGCCATAATTTCCAATCACACATAACGATGACCAATAATCCCAAAGATTTTCATAATTAATAATATTCGAGTATTCACACACTCACGGTACTAAACCCAAAAGTATGTAATACCCCGTATTTTCTGCAATATTTATTTTTGGGGATTAATTGAATTATGCTTATTAATTGGAAATTAATCCGGATAATAATATTAACGAGATGTGAGTTAGTATTTTATTATAATGTGCATACTTCGCATTATATGAATATTGGTAATATTAAAATTGTCGTGAGATATAAATACGGCAATTTGGGAATTTTGCTTGACGCGTGTGACCGCCACATCATGGTATTGTGTTATATAATTAAAAAGTGAATTTTAGTTCCATTAACTGTATGGTCATTTTGAGAGCGCCAACGCGTCCGGAAGGGTCGAGATAGTCAGAAAACACTAGCCGGAAGTCTAGTTTGGATCCCGGGATATTTGTGGGTCATACCGGCACCAAAAAGGGTATTTTGGTAATTTGTATTTTTGGGAATTAAAAAGTGACGAAAATGGAAATTAAAAATCTGACTATTTCTCAACCCACTTAACCACTTAACCCACTACTACCACTTAGAGGTTTAATGGACTACGGGAGGAGTTGAAATATACTCCCAACTTCCAAAAACCAAGACACACTCCATATTCCATTATCTTCAACCTTGGGAAAAGCTTGAGAGAGAGAGAGAGAGAAGGAAACCTTGAGAAGAGCTTGAAAGAGAGAGAAGAAAGAGAATTCTGCAAAAAAGTGAGAGGGAGAACAACTGGACTTCAAGATTCAACACCAAATTCTGAGATAATTAAGGCAAGTGATTTAAACTCCTTTAGTTCAAGATATGTTTCCATGTTTAGGAATTTTCGGAATTGATTTTTGGAGATAAAATTTGACCCATGAATTGGAAGTTAAAAGACATGATTTATGTATGAATAGCATGTAGTACATTCTGGACGAATTTATATGTTGAAAACAGAACCTTGATGATAAAAAGGTAGAATTAGTAGAAACTTAATGATGTTCTTGAATGGAAGAAATCTGGGAATTATTTTGATGTAGTTTTAATCCAAAGTAAGCCTTTAAATGATGAATTATGGGATTTAGAATGTTATTACTGATGTAGGATGTTAATATAACGTTACAGTAACCTTATCTTGAAGTTTCATGCTTAAAAATGGTGATTTGGGACGAGACTGTAACTGCAAAACGAAGCAGCCCGTAACAGACCTGTGTAATCGATCGATCGACATTCATCAATCGATCGATCGACCACCATCGATTGATCGAAGGTCAAGGTCGATCGATCGACCTTCCCAGAATGAATAAAGTTTTCCTTAATTGAATTTTAATGATGATAACCCTTGGATAATATTATTGGAGACATTGTGATTACCCTTAACTTTAGGGAAGACCAGTAGGCATGATCATGAAATTGGACCTTAATTGGAATCTAATTTAAGGAATTATTCTAAATTAATGAGATTCGTTACGTGAGATAATATTTGGGTTAATGGTTCAAATTTGAATAATTTGATGAAATAAAGTTTGGGGCAGAAGGAAAGACCTTAAGTATTATGATGTTATATGTGAGAATTATGGGAACTTAATAGTCTATTTGAGATAGGTTAAGTTTAAGAAAATTACGACGTGAGACGTGTCGACTATTTAATTTATATATTATCGGGATACTTGAAATATATGAATTGGGAATAATGGTATAATGATGTAGAGTATACCCTTATTATTATCGGGATATCTAAGATGTGTGAATGCTTAGTATATAATCTTATGTGTATGACATACCTACCATACTTGCTATCACGGAGGTTACGTTCGCTTAGGACCTTCTTATCCTTGTGTGCCCGGATTTAGATTGGTGCCTAGAGGACATAGTTCAAGAGAACGACTTATTTGTGAGTTAATAAGTCCGCTGACTATGGAGCGTAGGTATGTACGTGACCATGGATATGTGAATTATGCTCGCCTCCATTTATGTGTGTGGTGTCGATTCCAACAATTCCTGAGACATTCGGAATTTGTAATCCTTATGTACGTGATGTACCGGGATGGATAGCAGAGTATGTGTGCACCGCAGCTTAGCCTTTGGGTGCTTGTATTGTATATTTATGATGTGAAAATATACGGTTATGCGTGAAGGAATTTATTATGTTAAATTGTGGGTATAATTATGGTAATGTTTTGAAAAGATGAAAAAGGGATTTTTGTCAATAAATAGTCTGGTTAATAATTGGGAACTTGTGAATTAAAGTAGAACTCCCTATTTAATGGTTAATGTTAGAACTTAAACGTGAATCGAGTAGAAGTGTTAGAAGCTCTTTAGATAGTTATGAGATAACACATGAATGGGTACATGAACGTTAGGAGTGCACAGTTAGACGAGAGGTGAGTATACCATGTGAGAGCACGTCCTAACATGTACTTTGCATATACTGTTTTAAATGTTTTTAAAGAACTTGCAGGTTTTTAAAATATCTCCACATTCGGGCTCTGACCCGTTTGCTTTCAAATCTATCTTTTGTCAAACCATTTTAGGTGCCCAGCCACAAGGTCACCATGCATAGGATTCTCATTCCGATGACGAGCTGTAGCTGCTTGTGGAAGCTACAGGGATTTGCTTTTAGACGCTTATATCATTTGGATTCCTTATTCGTTATTCTTCAGTTGTAGGGCATGTTGCCCAAGTTCTATTAGATACATTTCCATTTCAGTTTTCAGACTTTGGCATGTAATTATTTCAGTATTCAGTATTTCATTATTTACTTCAGTGTTGGGATTGTATTATGAGGAGTTTTCCTCCAGTTTCATTTATATCATATGACGGTTGTTCTATTTACTTCATTATGGTGAATGGTGTTATTACTCTTGCTTTAAATCTTTTACTGCATGTTAATCGGGTTTTAATTAAAATTTGGCAACTTACTTTTTAAAATACTAGGTGGTTAGTAATAATAAAATGTTTTCGATAGTGATGCTATTGACTGAGCCAACATGGCATTTTGAATTAATTTAATAAAGGAGTAGCTACCCGGTATTTAATTAGTCGGGGTGTCACAGGTGGTATCAGAGCATCAGGTTCTAGTGTCCTTTAGGATCTGAACGGCTTGTTATGTTTCCGCTGAGCTTTCTTTGATATAGAGCCCTATATTTTAGGATTGTTGTATTATTTTGTTTATGCTACGTTCTTCAGCTATTTTAAAGTTTATAACTGCGAACTTATAGACTTTATTCTTATTTCAGAATGCCTCCACGACGTGCACCACGAGTTCCCAGGAATGCGGCGCCAGAACCACAGCCCGCACCGGTTCAGGGCATGATGAACGCCGCTGAGGTTGCAGCTATTGTAGCCCAAGCGGTAAATGCCGCCATTGCCGTTGTTCAGCAGGCACCGCCTCAGGCGCCAGTTGCCGCGCCAGTTAAGGCAACTTCATTCCCGTCTGCTTGGGAACGTGTACGTGACGCTTTTCAGAAAGCGCATCCGCCAGAGTTTGCAGGCAGCTCAGATGTAGTAGTCTCGAGCCAGTGGAGGAAAGATATGCAGCGGCACTTAAGGATGTATGAGTGCACAGATGTTCAAAAGCAAGTGCTAGCTACTTTTAAGCTAGTTGAATCTGCATTGCAGTGGTGGGAGTCTATTACCACCATGGAGGAGAGGGATGCTCTCACTATACATGAGTTTTGGGTACGGTTTGACCGTAATTACTTTCCGTCAGCTGTTCATACGGAAATGAGGAGGAGATTGATGAGTCTGAGGCAGGAGGGAAAAACCGTGGCCGAGTATGAGGCCGAGTTTACTAATCTGTTGAATATCGTGCCTGATGAGATACCAACAGAGAAGAAGAAGATTGAGAAGTTCACGGACGGGTTGACTTGGAGGATCCGTCAGCATCTGTTGGGGAACCTTTCGCTAGCCACTTATTCTGATGTGGTTAACGCAGCTTTATTGCACTGCCAGGATCACCGCTTTCATATGGCCGAGGGCAAGATATCGGGAGAGTCTATCCATCAGGGCAGGACTGGAGGACAGGGTGCCGGTGGGGCACAATTTTCTCACGGGCAGAGACAGATAGAGCAAGGTTCTCAGCAGGGGGATCAAAAGAGGTTCCGTTCGGGAGGTTTCAGGAACGGTCAGGGAGGATTCCGAAATGGCCAGGAGGGTCATAATGGTCATCAAGGCCAGCAGGGTCAAAATGGCCAACATCAGCAGTTTCAGCAGGGCCAGCAGGGCCAAGGGAGGAATGGTAACGGCCACCAGGGCCGGGGACAGCAAGGGCAGAGGGGAGGGAACTTCCCAGGGAAATGTTTCATTTGTGGTAAAATTGGCCACAAACGTCAGGAGTGTCCTGATAAGGGCCGGGCCCCACAGCAGCAGCAGCAGGGTGCTCGACATGAGCCACAGAGGCCACTCTTTCCGCCAGCCCTCCCAGCTCCAGCTCAGATTATTCCAGCAGTCCCAGTTCAGCAGGGGCAGCTACAGTATGGACGTGTCTACAACGTCCACCAGGCTGCAGTTCCACAGGCACCACCCGCGATTGAGGGTACGTTTCCTATCCATGGCACTATGGGTCGGGTATTATTTGATACGGGTGCTACACATTGTTTTATAGCTACACACTTCGCGAAGGCATTAGGATTATTAGCCACAGCGGAGAGCACAGTTACGTGTGTCGACTCACCTTTGGGGAATGGGTCACTTATATTCTTTATATGTCGGGGAGTGGGGGTAGAGATTGGTGGTTTGGTATTACCTGCGGACATGTTGGTACTAGATATGCATGTTCACGATGTTATTATCGGTATGGACTGGCTCGCTGATCATAGGGCCATGATTGATTGCTTTGGTGGGAGCATTGTTTTTGCCATTCCGGGGCAAGAGATGTTTGTTGTGGCGATGCCTCGCCCAGAGGGAGGCTCGACCGCGCATTTATATTACATTGAGGAGGATACCTCTAAGGAGGTTGTGATTCCTTTAGAGTCGATCCCAGTTGTCAGGGAGTATTCTGATGTGTTTCAGGAGATACCAGGCCTACCCCCCAGTCGAGAGATAGATTTCGTTATAGACTTGTTACCAGATACGAGACCTATAGCACGTGCACCATACCGTATGGCTCCAGCTGAGATGAGGGAGTTACGGGATCAGATTGAGCAGTTATTGGGTCAGGGGTTTATTCGGAGGAGTACTTCACCGTGGGGTGCCCCTGTGTTGTTCGTGAAAAAGAGGGATGGTTCACTGAGGTTGTGTGTGGACTACCGGGAGTTAAACAAGGTCACGATACGGAACAAATATCCGTTGCCTCGAATCGATGACCTATTTGACCAGTTGAGAGGAGCTTCTTACTTCTCAAAGATTGATTTGCGATATGGTTACCATCAGTTGCGTATCAGGGAGGAGGACGTCTCGAAGACTGCGTTCTTATCCATATATGGTTCCTACGAGTTTCGGGTTATGCCATTTGGGTTGACCAACGCTCCAGCAGCATTTATGGACTTGATGAATAGGGTGTTCAGGGATTTCCTAGACCAGTTTGTCATTGTCTTCATCGATGATATTTTGGTTTACTCCCAGACAGAGGAGGAGCATGCCGAGCACTTGAGACTAGTTTTGCAGACACTGCGCCAAAATGAGTTGTATGAAAAATATGAGAAGTACGGGTTTTGGCTGAAGGAGGTTCAGTTTTTGGGGCATATTGTTTCCGACCGGGGAATATCGGTTGATCCGGGGAAGGTATTCGCGGTGAGGGAGTGGGGACAGCCCACGACACCGACAGAGATCCGTAGTTTCTTGGGCCTAGCAGGATACTACAGGAGGTTTATTCGGGGTTTCTCCACGATAGCGGGTCCCATGACACACCTAACCCGTAAAGGTGTGCCGTTCATTTGGAGTGATACCTGTCAGTTGGCATTTGATGAGTTGAAGGACAAGTTAACCTCAGCACCTGTGTTAGCATTGCCGAGACCGGGAGTTGAGTACCTTGTTTACACCGATGCGTCCTTACAAGGACTGGGAGGGGTACTACAGCAGGAGAGTCAGGCCATAGCTTATGCTTCCCGTAAGCTTAAGCCTCACGAGAAGAATTACCCTACTCATGACTTGGAGTTAGCGGCAGTGGTGTTTGCTCTTCGTATTTGGAGACATTACCTGTTGGGAGAGAAGTTTCGATTGTTCATGGATCACAAGTCCTTACAGTACCTATTCACGCAGAAGGAACTGAATATGCGGCAACGGAGGTGGCTTGAATTCGTGAAAGATTATCAGTTCGATATCCAGTATCACTCGGGGAAGGCTAACGTGGTGGCAGACGCGTTGAGCCGTAGACCGGTAGATGAGGTGGCAGATGTGTGGAAGGCCAAGTGGAAGGAATTGGGACACCAGGATTCAGTGGCTCGATCATTCATGTCTGTGATGACTGTTACACCGCAGATTATCACGAAAGTGGTGAAGGCACATGCAAATGATTCGTTCTATCAGGAGCAGATAGTTCGATTATTAGCAGAGGGAGCTGAATCCTATACCGTTAGCTCAGACGGGGGATTACGCTTCAATGGGAGATTGGTGGTTCCGGAAGGGGAGGAATTGCGGCATGAGGTGATGGCAGAGTCGCACAGTTCACGGTTCGCGGTACATCCCGGAGGGGGCAAAATGTACCAAGACATGAGACGTCAGTATTGGTGGAGCGGGATGAAGAGAGATATTGCCGAATTTGTCTCAAAATGCGCCACTTGTCAGCTCGGAAAAGTGGATCATCAGAGACCGACAGGACTGCTACAACCATTAGAGGTCCCGATGTGGATGTGGGAGAGTATCTCTATGGATTTTATCATGGGGTTGCCTACATCGCAGAGAGGGCACGACTCCATTTGGGTGATTGTGGACAGATTGTCGAAGGTCGCTCATTTTTTATCCGTCAGGACAGATTACACTGCGGGACAGTATGCCCAGCTCTTTATTGCAGAGATTGTGAGACTTCACGGGGTGCCCTTAAATATCGTGTCTGACCGAGACAAGGCATTTGTTTCACGGTTTTGGGAGAGTTTTCAGCAGGCCATGGGCACGGAATTGCGGTTGAGTACGGCGTATCACCCGCAGACCGATGGGCAGACCGAGCGCACAAATCAGATGTTGGAGGACATGCTACGTATGTGCACCATTGACTTTGAGGGTGGATGGGAGCAGTATCTTCCACTGGTGGAGTTTGCTTACAACAACTCCTATCAGTTCACCATTGGTATGGCACCATTTGAGGCATTATACGGTAGACCTTGTCGTTCCTCAGCATGTTGGTTGGAGGTGGGGGACAACAAACTACTTGGGCCGGAAGTGATTCAGGATACTTCGGCAAGGATAGAATTGATTCGCAGTCGCATTCGGGTGGCTCAGGACAGACAGAAGAGTTATGCTGATGCGAAGAGATTCTTCAGAGAGTTCCAAGTGGGGGACCAGGTTTTGCTCAGAGTATCTCCTATGAAGGGGATTATGCGTTTCGGGAAGAAAGGGAAGTTGGCACCGAGATATGTGGGACCATTCCCTATCATTGAGAGGATCGGACCAGTTGCTTATAGACTTGGGTTACCAGAGCATTTACATCGGATTCATGATGTGTTTCATATTTCCTCGCTTAGGAAATACCTTAGAGATGATTTGGCTCATTCTCTCATTGCTGTGGAAGACATTGATCTCCAGCCGGATAGCTCCTACGAGGAGGGGCCGATAGCTATTTTGGACCGAAGTGAGCGGTAACTGCGGTCAAAGATAGTTCCGTTAGTGCGTGTTCAGTGGCGACATCATAATGTCGAGGAGTCCACATGGGAGCGCGAGGATGAGATGCGCGAACGTTATCCAGAGTTATTCTTACCAGGTACTTTCTAGTTTCGAATTTCGGGACGAAATTCAGTTATTAGGGGGGAAGTATGTAATACCCCGTATTTTCTGCAATATTTATTTTTGGGGATTAATTGAATTATGCTTATTAATTGGAAATTAATCCGGATAATAATATTAACGAGATGTGAGTTAGTATTTTATTATAATGTGCATACTTGGCATTACATGAATATTGGTAATATTGAAATTGTCGTGAGATATAAATACGGCAATTTGGGAATTTTGCTTGACGCGTGTGACCGCCACGTCATGGTATTATGTTATATAATTAAAAAGTGAATTTTAGTTCCATTAACCGTATGGTCGTTTTGAGTGCACCAACGCGTCCAGAAGGGTCGAGATAGTCAGAAAACACTAGCCGGAAGTCTAGTTTGGATCCCGGGATATTTGTGGGTCATACCGGCACCAAAAAGGGTATTTTGGTAATTTGTATTTTTGGGAATTAAAAAGTGACGAAAATGGAAATTAAAAATCTGACTATTTCTCAACCCACTTAACCACTTAACCCACTACTACCACTTAGAGATTTAATGGACTACGGGAGGAGTTGAAATATACTCCCAACTTCCAAAAACCAAGACACACTCCATATTCCATTATCTTCAACCTTGGGAAAAGCTTGAGAGAGAGAGAGAGAGAAGGAAACCTTGAGAAGAGCTTGAAAGAGAGAGAAGAAAGAGAATTCTGCAGAAAAGTGAGAGGGAGAACAACTGGACTTCAAGATTAAACACCAAATTCTGAGATAATTAAGGCAAGTGATTTAAACTCCTTTAATTCAAGATATGTTTCCATGTTTAGGAATTTTCGGAATTGATTTTTGGAGATAAAATTTGACCCATAAATTGGAAGTTAAAAGACATGATTTATGTAGGAATTGCATGTAGTATATTCTGGACGAATTTATATGTTGAAAACAGAACCTTGATGATAAAAAGGTAGAATTAGTAGAAACTTAATGATGTTCTTGAATGGAAGAAATCTGGGAATTATTTTGATGTAGTTTTAATCCAAAGTAAGCCTTTAAATGATGAATTATGGGATTTAGAATGTTATTACTGATGTAGGATGTTAATATAACGTTACAGTAACCTTATCTTGAAGTTTCATGCTTAAAAATGGCGATTTGGGACGAGACTGTAACTGCAAAACGAAGCAGCCCGTAACAGACCTGTGTAATCGATCGATCGACATTCATCAGTCGATCGATCGACCACCATCGATTGATCGAAGGTCAAGGTCGATCGATCGACCTTCCCAGAATGAATAAAGTTTTCCTTAATTGAATTTTAATGATGATAACCCTTGGATAATATTATTGGAGACATTGTGATTATCCTTAACTTTAGGGAAGACCAGTAGGCATGATCATGAAATTGGACCTTAATTGGAATCTAATTTAAGGAATTATTCTAAATTAATGAGATTCGTTACGTGAGATAATATTTGGGTTAATGGTTCAAATTTGAATAATTTGATGAAATAAAGTTTGGGGCAGAAGTAAAGACCTTAAGTATTATGATGTTATATGTGAGAATTATGGGAACTTAATAGTCTATTTGAGATAGGTTAAGTTTAAGAAAATTACGACGTGAGACGTGTCGACTATTTAATTTATATATTATCGGGATACTTGAAATATATGAATTGGGAATAATGGTATAATGATGTAGAGTATACCCTTATTATTATCGGGATATCTAAGATGCGTGAATGCTTAGTATATAATCTTATGTGTATGACATACCTACCATACTTGCTATCACGGAGGTTACGTTCGCTTAGGACCTTCTTATCCATGTGTGCCCGGATTTAGATTGGTGCCTAGAGGACATAGTTCAAGAGAACGACTTATTTGTGAGTTAATAAGTCCGCTGACTATGGAGCGTAGGTATGTACGTGACCATGGATATGTGAATTATGTTCGCCTCCATTTATGTGTGTGGTGTCGATTCCAACAATTCCTGAGAGATTCGGAATTTGTAATCCTTATGTACGTGATGTACCGGGATGGATAGCAGAGTATGTGTGCACCGCAGCGTAGCCTTTGGGTGCTTGTATTGTATATTTATGATGTGAAAATATACGGTTATGCGAGAAGGAATTTATTATGTTAAATTGTGGGTATAATTATGGTAATGTTTTGAAAAGATGAAAAAGGGATTTTTGTCAATAAATAGTCTGGTTAATAATTGGGAACTTGTGAATTAAAGTAGAACTCCCTATTTAATGGTTAATGTTAGAACTTAAACGTGAATCGATTAGAAGTGTTAGAAGCTCTTTAGATAGTTATGAGATAACACATGAATGGGTACAGGAACGTTAGGAGTGCACAGTTAGACGAGAGGTGAGTATACCATGTGAGAGCACGTCCTAACATGTACTTTGCATATACTGTTTTAAATGTTTTTAAAGCACTTGCACGTTTTTAAAATATCTCCACATTCGGGCTCTGACCCGTTTGCTTTCAAATCTATCTTTTGTAAAACCATTTTAGGTGCCCAGCCACAAGGTCACCATGCATAGGATTCTCATTCCGATGATGAGCTGTAGCTGCTTGTGGAAGCTACATGGATTTTCTTTTTGACGCTTATATCATTTGGATTCCTTATTCGTTATTCTTCAGTTGTAGGGCATGTTGCCCAAGTTCTATTAGATACATTTCCATTTCAGTTTTCAGACTTTGGCATGTAATTATTTCAGTATTCAGTATTTCATTATTTACTTCAGTGTTGGGATTGTATTATGAGGAGTTTTCCTCCAGTTTCATTTATATCATATGACGGTTGTTCTATTTACTTCATTATGGTGAATGGTGTTATTACTCTTGCTTTAAATCTTTTACTGCATGTTAATCGGGTTTTAATTAAAATTTGGCAACTTACTTTTTAAAATACTAGGTGGTTAGTAATAATAAAATGTTTTCGACAGTGATGCTATTGACTGAGCCAACTTGGCATTTTGAATTAATTTAATAAAGGAGTAGCTACCCGGTATTTAATTAGTCGGGGTGTCACAAAGTATTCCCAAGAATTCATTAAATCTATACCCCAGATCGTACACTAAATTAATCCGAGGTTCCTTTATTCATCCCGGGGTTTACTCACCCTCAATACCATTATCTAGGAGTCTTAATATCATATCTAGAATCCCCTATAATAATCTCCAAAATCATAGTTTAAATTTCCTTAAATTTAAAGGAGAAAACCTCAAAAATGTCCCAGAACCAAATCGATTCGGCCTCTCCGAATCAATTCACTGGCCACCGAATCGATTCATCCTGTCCGAATTGATTCAAAAGGGTTCTACTTTATTACTATCTGATACCGAATCGATTCGGCTGGTCCGAAATCTCCAAATCTTCTTAGGTTTTATCTCTATCCCAAAAACCCAAAATTCAATCCAATCTCCATTTAAATTATAACTCGGATTTATTTCAATGAACCAAAAGTTTTCATAACTCCTCTAGTCCTTTAGAGGTCCTAACACTCTATTTGAGAACCCCTAATATTTATCTCCAAATAATTCTAGCCTTAATTTCTGACTAACGATTTCGATCTCAGACAGCCTTCAGTAGAAAAATCATTATAAATCCAAAAGAAATCAGAAAAATACGCGATCGGCGCCCACGTGACCGTATCGAAAAAGGTATAAAATTTTCATTTTTTGACCAAGAGCTGAGTCAATTCTCCCTGGCCAAATCAATTCAGATAAGACGCAGGTCACTATTCACCTTTTTCTCAAAAAATCCAAACCTCCATTATTCTCCATTTTTGTTGTTTCTAAACTCATCCAACAACTCAATAAACATATAATCTATGTCTTACAACTAACACATCAATTAATTTGGGGTATTAAACCATTTCTCTTAGATTTAAACCCAAAACCATAAAAACCCCAACTTATCATTTTAACCCATTTCAATCCATTTCTTCACTCCATTTACGTGGATTTAACACTAGAAATCATTAAGAGTTTACATTACATCAATATGTAAACTCATATTCAAATTTTCCCAAATATATTTTAAGGCTTCTAACCCAAAATCATATAGTTTACCAACTATAATATCAAATAAATGCACAAAATGAAATAAAGCAAGTATACACTTGCTTGGAGGATGAAATCCGAGGACCTCGAGTCCAATTCGGCGGAGTATGGACGAAATCCCCCATTTCTCTCTTCTTTTCACCTCTTCCTTCTTTCTCTCTTCCTTTTATTTATTTATTTTCTTTCTTTCTCTTCCTCTCTCCCGTGACTTATAAGAGAGAAAATAAGGGTTTATCCCTTATTATCCTAAAAATGACTCGTTTACTCAATTGCGAGTCCCTATTAATCCAAAAATTCCCGAAACTCAATTTCGACACCCGGATACTCAATTTTGACTATCTCGGTCATTCCGAGACTCACCGTGCTCTCGAAATCTCCATCCGAGGCACTGGACCACAACTCACTAATTTAACGCACGTAACTTAATGCGGTATCCCCAATAAAATATTATCCTCTTTTGCTTTACCCAGCTGCGACATATAATTAAAATACTTGGACTTGTTTACTTTACCCCAAAAGTAAATATAATACCCATCGAAAATCATTTAATCCTTGAAAACTACAAAAATTACTATTCACAATAATTCTTAAATTCCTAATTTACTCTTAATTATTGAATTTAAATTTCCCATAAAAGTGCGAGGTATTACATACTTCCCCCCTTACAACGAAATTCCGTCCTCGAAATTCAGATATAACCAATACTACCAACACTAGCCTAGGATCATGAATCACTCCACATTCTAATACCTCAATGTATAATGGTACTACCCAATAACCCTTAACCGTGCTCAATAATCACTTACCTCTAGCAAGGTTTATACTTTACTGTACTACCATCTCGGCATACTCTTCAACTCTATATACTACATTCCTTCCATCTCAGGCAGTATATAAAACTAACTTACTAAGGTGACCATACACCCTTTTTAACCCGTGCCTCTCCTCACACTAACACACATGTCTGACACGTACACACTTGCTAAATAATTGACCCTATTTCCTCGACGTAATACTCATATATGGGTCTTCCCGACCCACAAAATGTCATCCTTCTCAAGGTTAACCAACCAATCCTTCTATATCGGCACCACTAACTTTACTGGCCTCACTGCCCAAAAATTCTAAGATCGAAGCGTTCCTACCTACGGGAAATAGTACTATCCTAAATTGTGTCCTTGGTGCCTAAGATCTTTCTCAACTCCCAACTTCATGCGCGGGAGGTCTCACAGAGCGAAATCCAAAAAAGGAACCCTCCCATTACACTACTCCCTTTCATCGTCGGTCATCGAGATATAACGGCCTAAGGCACACCAGCGTGACATCCTAAATTCCACCTCACTAACTTATTAACGTATTTCTACTATTCTATCCTCCCCTAGACAAAAAGGAAAATCTAACTAATCGAGGCACACACTCTCCGCAAAAGCGTTACAAACATCATACCCAAAGCATACCTTTTCAAAAATTTGCCTTTTCATTTAGGCCTGACTATAATCCTCAAATCGATTTCTCTAAGTCCTACGTCAGCCGCCCACTTGTGCTGAGAGGACCACTTTAGTGCTTTTCCATAGCACAATATTTCCATAAGCATACCATCATCGTACGGCTCACAGTCTATAGTGTTTCCTCTACACTATATGACTTATCCACAAAACCAACATCCTTGCATCCTATAGCATCTCTCCACTCCCGACGTCGTTAAGGTTTATGTGTGGAGTGTCTCGCAAGCTAAATCCAAATAAGGAATCCCTCTAATACACTACTACTTAACTTTGTCGATCGTGGAGGTCCGTTAACTCCAAATATGAAATCGGGATAACCCTATACCCACTCTTAACAAAATGTTGTCTGAACTACCATCTCCATTCAGGAGCCATACCACTAAGTGCTCGTACTAACACTCAGTCCTTGCGCAATTAAAAATGAGCTTAAATTCACATCTCAATAATTAAGCCTGCTTACATGAAATCACATCTATAAGGTTGCCACGCACTCGAATCACAATAATGAAACAATTGCTCACCGAAATTCCATCTATGTACATAATAAAGGCGAACTCAGCCTGTATCCAGGTGAGATATCGCAATAACAACTCGTTCCACCCTAGAACTGCGGACACGATAGTTTTGCCATCATTAGCCTGCTATCGCTCCGAACCTCAAATATCATATTCAATCAAAATAACACAATACTCGTATACACACAAAAAGATTACTACTGATATGCTCTAAACATAAAATACTAACACCCGCTCTTCTCAGCGAATGAAAGAAAATAGATTCCCGCTATCGCGGAAAAGCACATAAACATATATTGCATAACATTATCGATACTATTTATAAACTCGCATCACACACGAATCTAGGGCTAATAAAAAACTATGACTCAATCTCGTCACACAGAACAAGCCTCCTTCAGCTGAGGAGAAACTCATAACAACCACTTCGCCTATAACCCTAGCGACTCCAAAAGGTTCTCGGACTTAATACACTTGCCGTAAGCAAACCAAAAATTTCTTTAATTAATGCCCCATCTAGGCACCCTACACTTTCCCCTTAACTCCCACTAGGAAATGACTAATCGTAAGGTTCTACACTCCACATTACAACATTCCCCATCTCGGGTCACCCTGACCCTTTTAAGGTTATTAGTATCTTGGACTCCATAGCCACGATCCTAAAAATCACTTTACTAGTTTCCCCTTAACTTCTTCATGAAAAATAAACTCCACCACCCATTGCCTCCTGCTGCCCTCATCATGGCCTTCCTCGATTAGCACACGAATATTGAACAACCATGAAAAGGATTTACTATAATCTCATAATATGGCAGGAGAACAAAATCTCACAAGAGGAATCAACAATCCTAATCATAAGGATCTATAACAAATCGAGAGCAACGCTGAAAGCGTAGTACGTCTGCATAGATTTCTAAGGACACTAGAACCTGATGCTCTGATACCATCTGTGACACCCCGCCTAATAAAATACTGGGCGATCACTCCTATATCAAATTAAAATAGGAGTCGCATATGGATCATTCACAGCATCACTGTTAAAAACCAAATTAATTACTAATAACCTATTAGGCTGGTGTCAAAATTTTTCTTAAGTAATCCTTTAAATAACTGAACAATATAAAAATCCACACAGTTTATGTAAATGAAACTGGAAAGAGATAAAATAACTGAACACTTGGTTTAGACATAATGCAACGAAATCGAATGTCGCACTAAAAGGCGGTGAAAGAACAAAATAAATACAATTGTGATTTTGGCCCGAGAGTAACTACAATGCTTCATGTCTAGATCACAAGAATAGAAGTGTCTAAATCAAACCTGCATGCATCCACAGCTGCTGCAGCAGACGTCTGAATCGAAAGGATCATCATCCAGGCGTCCCTGTGTCTGGACACCTATATTTATATAATATATAGCAAGAGAGGAAAAATAAAGAAACGGGTCAGAGCCCGAGTTGTCAAAATATTATGCAAGTGCATGAATGCTTTATTTAGAAAAATATGTTTTATCTCATATTTAAAGTGGCATCTCACTCCCATGAGATACCCCTCACCTCTCTCCTAATAGTGCACACCTAGCGCATCCCTCCAAACATCCTAGTCAAGTTACACTGCCTAGCTAATCCATCACCCCCAAACTAAAGAAATCCTAAACAACCCAAGTACTAAGCTCACAACTTCTCCCTAGTCTCAACACTATGCCATATTCGTGCGTGGGGTGTCTCGCACCAAAAAATCCAAACAATGAACCCCCTGATACACGACTACTTCGCAAGGTCGATCGTCGAGATCCATTAGACCCTTAGTACACGAAAGATATATACATATATATGCACATAGAATTATATTGATTATCATGCTCATATTTAACTTTCATACTCACTTTTATATACGTATCATGTTACACTTCCGAATATATCTCCCGGAATTTTCATTTCATATTCATTTTATCTATTTACTCTCATAGAGATATAATATCTTGTTCTCATACACAGGTAATGTACTATCACACAAGTACAATAACCATCCCAATGAGCTATAACTCGAGGATACGGTCTCTCAATGCTATCATCTTCCAGGGCATCACTCACATACCATCCTGGGGACTAGCGGTCGGACTCAATATCATCGACATTGCGGCCAACACACGCAGACAACGTCTGGGAAGCGGTCACAGTTCCTCCCCGACAATGAGATGAAACATACCCACCACGACTCGCTCCTAATAAAAATCACACAATATCACAATGGACGCTATGACCAGGGGAATATCCGCCCCCTGCTCCTTGAGCCAGGGGAAACTTCCCAATGATAGCATTAGAGGGGGTATGCTTCACACATATATATATACCATCCAGACATATATATATATATATATATATATATATATATATATATATATATATATATATATATATATATATATATATATATATAACCGTATCATATAATATATATACTTTACTCTCATAGTATATATATAATCCACATAGTTCCTTAAACAAATATAAATGGCCATAATTTCCAATCACACATAGCGATGACCAATAATCCCAAATATTTTCATAATTAATAATATTCGAGTATTCACACACTCACGATACTAAACCCAAAAGTATTCACAAGCATTCATTAAATCCATAACCCAAAAGTATTCACTAAATTAATTCGAGGTTCCTTCTTTCATCCCGGGGTTTACTCACCCTCAATACCATTATCTAGGAGTCCTAATATCATATCTAGAATCCCCTATAATAATTTCCAAAACAATAGTTTAAATTTCCCTAAACTTAAAGGAGAAAACCTCAAAAATCTCCCAGAACCGAATCGATTCGCTGGCCACAGAATCGATTCGTCCTGTCTGAATTGATTCGAAATGGTTCTACTTTCTTACGGTCTCATACAAAATAGATTCGGCTTGTCTGAATCGGTTCGGATGGTCCAAAATCTCCAAATCTTCTTAGGTTTTATCTATCTCCCAAAAACCCAAAATTCAATCCAATCTCCATTTAAATTATAACTCGGATTTATTTCAACGAACCATAAGTTTTCATAACTCCTAAAGTCCTTTAGAGGTCCTAACACTCTATTTTGGAACCCCTAATATTTGTTTCCAAATAATTCTAGCCTCAATTTCTGACTAACGATTTCGATATCGGACACCCTTCCGTAGAAAAATCATTATAAATCCAAAACAAATTAGAAAAATACACGGTCAGTGCCCACGCGACCGTATCGAAAAGATTTACAATTTCATTTTTTGACCAAGAGCCGAATCGATTTTCCGCGTCCGAATCGATTCGGATAAGACGCAGGTCACTATTGACCTTCTTCTCCAAAAATCCAAACCTCCATTATTCTCCATTTTTGTTGTTTCTAAACTCATCTAACAACTTAATAAACATCTAATCTATGTTTTATAACTAACACATCAATTAATTTGGGGTATTAAACCATTTCTCTTAGATTTATACCCTAAAACCATAAAAACCACAACTTATCATATTAACCCATTTCAATCAATTTCTTCATTCCATTTACATGGATTTAACACTAGAAATCAATAAGAGTTTACATTACATCAATATGTAAACTCATATTCAAATTTTCCCAAATTTATTTTAAAGGTTCTAACCCAAAATCATATAGTTTACCAACTATAATATGAAATAAATGCACAAAATGAAATAAATCAAGTATACACTTGCCTGGAGGATGAAATCCGACGACCTCGAGTCGAATCCGGCGGAGTTTGGACGATATACCCCAATTCTCTCTTCTTTTCTCCTCTTCCTTCTTTCTCTCTTCCTTTTCTTTATTTTCTCTCTTTCTCTTCCTCTCTCCCGTGACTTATAAGAGAGAAAATAAGGGTTTATCCCTTATTATCCTAAAGATGACTCGTTTACTCAATTGCGAGTCCCTATTAATCCAAAAATTCCCGAAACTCAATTTTGACTATCTCAGTCATTTCGAGACTCACCGCGCACTCGAAATCTCCATCCGAGGCACTTGACCACAACTCACTAATTTAACCCACGTAACTTAATGCGGTATCCCCATTAAAATATTATCCTCTTTTGCTTTACCCAGCTACGACATATAATTAAAATATTCGAAATTGTTTACTTTACCCCAAAAGTAAATATAACACCCATCGAAAATCATTTAATCCTTGAAAACTCCAAAAATTACTATTCACAATTATTCTTAAATTCCTAATTTACTCTTAATTATTGAATTTAAATTTCGCATAAAAGTGCGGGGTATTACAACCATCTGCGTAGGAAAGTACTAGAACCCTTTGGTAAAAGACATCCCCTAGAGATTGGGGGGGTCTGATACAATAGTTACCAGTCAGAGGAAACAGGATTCACAAGGCACCTTTGGATGGTTGAGTGCAGAAAGATGCAATGCACATAACAGATTTTGGGTACGCTTTGACTGGAAGTATTTTCTTTCCGCGATTCAGGCAGAGATAATGAGGAGATTTCTAGCGATGACTCCAGGTGATCGAACAGTAGTTGAGTACAAAGAAGAATCTACTCGATTGGACACTTTGCGCTCGACAAGGTACATATGGATAAGAAGCGAATAGTGAAGTCCTTGGCAGGTTTAGATTGGCGAATTCGTCAATATTTGTTAAGGAACCTGGCGTTACTGAATTTTATCAATGTGAGGTGTGTGGCGTTGTCCCATTGTTAGGATTATCGTCTTCATTTAAGAAAGGAGTAAGAAATTTGGAGATTCAGGTTCATCAAGTAGGACTGAAAGACTTGATACCAGCAGAGCAAGATCATCTCCACGATAGGGTATTAGGCTGGATTATCGGGGGTTGCAATAGAGCTTTGTCTTTCAGGATGGTTAGGAAGAATTTTGGGGAAGATGTTTCTTTTATGGAGAAATAGTCTTGAGGAAGAAGGGCTTACCCCTGAAGAAGTAGAAGTCTTTGAACAGGGACTCAGGGATAAAGTGAAGCAATTAGAATAAGGAGGTATAATGTAGAATACCTTCCTTTGGGTTTAGGTAATACTTTTCGCGGTATTAGGATCTTTGCATGTAAGGTTTAATGGGTGGTTAGCCGTTATAACCATACTATATATAGAATTTCCTCGGAGGAAGGAATGAGAAAGTGTAGGATTTGTATGGTATCTTTCAGGAGAATAAATTGTTATGTGATAGGCTAGTAGAGAGTTGTACTTTTGATTTTCGAAAGTGCAAACTACTAAGGTTTGTTGAGCAGTGTCTATAAGGTTATCATTTTATAGTTAGTCTAGGGACGGGTAATTATAGTGCTCTAATTATGGAAGGACTTACCTTGCCAAAATGCTTGGATGTGATGTAAAGGATTTGTATGACTAAGGAGGTTCAGATTTTAGCAGATTCATTATTGATCGGGGAATTTAGCTCAGGGTTGTGCCATTTTCAGAACTAGTTGATTGATGAGAGTATTTTATTTGTTGGGGCCTTGTGTCTTGAACATAAGGTGTTTGATTGGCGTGTCGAAAACATGAAATTATTTTATATTACACTGCTAAATAGGCTTTCGGGCAATATCTACGATTAGAAAATCTTTTATAAAACATTTATCCAGGTTCAAATGACCTCAACCCCCGACATAGATACACAGTAGTGTATTGGGAGGGTTCCTTATTTGGATTTCTCTTGCGAGACCTCCCCCGCATGAAAGTAACGAATGTCAGGAATTGAGAAGAGTTCAACCATTGGAAATTTTAAAATTTTATATACTTAGTATGCTATTATAGGTTAATCTGTTGTGATTTATATTACGTTTGTGGCTAGTGGAGCTAGGTCATGTTTATACTAGTCAAGCTCGGGTACGGGGTGTATGGGCACCTTGGTTTGCAAATTTTCTTTTAATAATTAAAGTGATTCACCGTGAGAAGTGGGAGGGAAAGGTATAGTGATCTTGAGGGTAGACGTAAGAACTAGTTGAGGTTCGGAGTCCAAGGCATAACTTAAATTTTGAGGACAAAATTTTTGCAAGGGGTAAGTCTGTAATACCCCATGATTTTTGGATCGAGAATTAAAACTTTCTAATAAATAAAATAAATTCAAATCGTAGAATTTTAAATTCGGTAATAGAGTTCTAAACTTTGGGGACGTTATAAAGTATTTCGAATGACGATTCTGAGTGTGTGGTTGATTTCGGATGGGTCGAGATAGTCAAAATGACTGTCCTTGGGTTTTATTTAGTCCCAAAATATTTTAAGGTTAGTTTGACTCGAATTATATTAAAAGAGTCATTTAAAGTGTGTATGACCATTTAAAGTTGGGTATCTTGGATATTAATCTTATAAAGCCTTTTGGGAGATTAGAATCTCATTCTTAAGATTAGGATAGAGGGAGAGAAAGCCCTAGAGAGAGATAGAGATGAGGAAAGGAAGAAGAGAGAGGAGAAAGCTTGGAGATTTTCGGTCCATACGCGATCTCAAGGATGATTCAACCTCTATAACTTTGAGGAAAGTGTTTAATCTTGCTAAATAATTCATGTGTGTATTTGATTTCATGAATTATGGATAAAAAAAATATGGATTTTGGGTATATATATCAAAACCTAGAATTTGTAGGCTAACTCTTATATTTGATGTTTGTAAATGGATTTGAGGTTGTATAATGTGGGGTTGATTTATATAATAGTTTTGATGTTGGAAACCGAATTGGTTGGAAGATTAATGGTTGGGAGTGGATAAATTTGGGTTTTGGAGAAAAATGACCATTTCGTAGCCTGCTGAACAGGCCGAATCAATTCGGCCACCTTTAAAATAGATTTAGAATGTTGCAGACATACAGGTATGTGTGACCGAATCGATTCGGACCTAAAGTGAATCGATTCGGCTTTAGACAGACTTACAGGTCCTTTGGACCAAATCAATTCGCATCAGGAGAAAATCGATTTGCCTTTGGAACCGAATCGATTCGGGCCTGGCCGAATCGATTTGGAAACAGGGTTGTTTCGCGGAGTTTTTCTAGAATGATTTCTACCCCTTTTTTGATTGGGTTTATCAATTAGGGACCTTCCTATATGATACAAGAGTTATGTTTTGGAGACTTATAAATGGGTTTCTTATATGATATGATGGGGGAGACATATCGAACAATTTTGGAAACATATACACATGCGTATTGGGGTTGTTGCATCAGTGTAGTGTGGGAACATCATTAATAATGGGAGACTTATTAGGATATTATAAGTAAGTTAAAATATGACATAAGGTTGAGGACTCTTCGAGGGAGTTACAAAGGTATGGCGTGGAATTATTAGACTGACTTTTGCATCGAATCCTCCTTGTGACGGGACTCTATTGATATATGATTGGGGACCAACGAGGGAGAGAGGTCACATATTCTTAGTGATGTTCAACTTAAGGAATAAATTGTAAATGCGGTAAGACTAAGGGTTCATAGGAGCAACCGAACAGTAGGCTAAATTGAGAATGATCGGATTGTACTATTGACTAGAATAGGATTGTGTTAAAATTGTAGTCGGGGTAGTTACTTTATATCCATGCGTGATTAACGATGGGTATCCCAATATATGATGGGATCATAAAATAAATGTAGGATTAATATTTAGGCTTATCAACTATTACTTACGTGAGAACCTATCACCGGGATAACTATAGTGTAACGGTGTGCATCCGGATATAGGTGGAGTGTGCATGAGGACTATTATTTATATTCGGTTATGAGACAATATACCTAATGTTGAGTAGATTGGGAGAATATTCATGTCATAGGGGAAAGGGAAGAATATGTTTCAAGTGAGGGATCATTTATATCACAAATTAGGTTAGTATGCATGTAACGATGGCTAGTATAATGTAGACTATATACACCTATAGCCGAATATTTTAATTTCATACATATCGATGGGAGATAGTATGTATAGTATAGGTATATATATATTTAAGGGTATGTCTATATGTGTGTATATATGGGGTGATTATATATATACCATGTGTGATGGTTTATATATATGATATGATCATATGTATGTATGTATATATATGGTGTGAATGATATATATATATATATATATATATATATATATATATATATATATATATATATATATACACACTTTTTATGTGGGCATACCCAGCAGATGCTATCATGGGAAGTTACGCGATGTGGGTGAGACCCCTGGCTCTAGGAGAAGGGTGCGTATAGTCCCCTGGTCATAGTCGTTCATTATTTATTGTGTGATTTCATTTTGGGGTGAGAAGTCTAGGGTTTATTCGTTCTCACTTCCGGTTCGGAACTATGACTGCTTCCCATAAGTTGTGTTTTTATTTTTATTAACATGTCGATGTTATTTAGTCCGACCACTGGTACCCAGGATGGTATGTGAGTAATCCCCTGGAAGATGATAGCATCGTGCAGTAGAATTGTATCCTAGAACCGTATATGTTATGAGTATTTCAAAGTTCACATTGTCGTATAGTATGTGTGCATGGTTATAGGATTGAATGTTTGTGTTGTATACTTAAAGTAATAATCCATCCCCTATAGATGAATGTGATATAGGTGTTATAAGATGTGCATTTTATGTGTTAGGTGTGCATGCTTGATAGGGTTGAATGATTGTACGTATATAACTATGTTAATTGTTAAATAGACCCTAAGGATTCTAGGTGATATCTTACTCAAATACTTTAAGTTAGTTGTTCCTAGTAAATAACTGGAATTATAGGTTGTGGGTTGAGGGAACAATGGATCTCAATGATCAACATTGTCAAGGAGTAGTGTATCGGGGGGGTTCCTCTTTTGGATTTCTCTTTGCAAGACGCCCCTCGCACGAAACGTAGTGCAATGTTGGGAGTGGAGAGAAATTTTGTCCTTAGAAATTAGAGGTATGTTATTTTGAGGGTGAAAATTAAAGATAACGTGTGACGTGATAAAGCTAATAACTAGTTTAAGCCAATAATTAGAATCAATAAATCCTAGTAAGATATATAGATGTGGGTATATATTTATAAGTTATTAGAATGGAAAGGATTTTAGGGTTATGTTAGGATGACGGGTTACGCGGGTTTAGGCTATGGGTATAATTAGGTAGATTGTCACTAAAATGTGTCGGGTAGAATAATCAATGTTCAGGGGTATACGTTTAGGAGCGCGCTTTAGTTGAGGGGTGTGTTCGGGGTTCCAATAGAGTGCGACTCCAATATAATTATGAAACATTGCATTTATATTTTATAATGAACTGTTAATATATTTACTACAAATGATTTTACACCTCGGGCCCTGACCGTTCATATTTTTTTCTTGCTGTATATACATACATACATATATATAGTTGAGGGGTGTGTTCGGGGTTCCAATAGAGTGCGACTCCAATATAATTATGAAACATTGCATTTATATTTTATAATGAACTGTTAATATATTTACTACAAATGATTTTACACCTCGGGCCCTGACCGTTCATATTTTTTTCTTGCTGTATATATATATATATATATATATATATATATATATACACTATAGTTGTCCCACCGTAAGGGCTCCATTGAAGCTTTTTCCACCCAGTGATCTCGGAGCCGTGACAGATGCGGACTGTTGTGGGATTTGTATTGTAGCCGTTTCCTACTTCTTTATAAATCTAGATAGGATTCGTTTTTTATTTCGAGTTCATACCCAAGAGCTATATGTAGCATTTTATATATCTTCCTTATGGATGTGTATAGTCTGTGACCTGACAACATATTCGGATATATTTCATTTGTGTACTTATTAAATTTTAATTTAATTACTCCACTTTAATTGTAGTGTGTGTATCCATTTTAATTTTCAGTAAATATTTTGTTTTGGTATGATGTTGCACTGCATGTTTTTAAAAAAAAATTATCAGATTTTGGGTAGTTAGCCATATTTATTTTAGTATCGTCAGTTAATGTTGTGAATGATCCATCTGAGATTCCTGATTAAATTTAGTATAGGGCTGGCCACCCATTATTATTTTAAGTAGGGTGTCACATATGGTATCAGAGAATCAGGTTCTAGTGTCTTTATGATCTGTGAAATTTTTTTTCTTTCTTTCGTTAGCGATTTTTATGTAGAGCCCTACTATTAGGATTATTGTGTTCACTACGTATATTTTCTTCTGTGATGTGTACTCACTAGAACGACGTTCTGACACAGTTGCTCTCATCTCAGATGTTACCAAGAATAAGTCGTCTAGGTAGGGGCAAGCAGAGAGGCTGAGAACATGGAACCCAAAATGTCTATAAGGACTGCGACCGCAACCGAAGTTGCTAATATTATGGCACGAAGGTGGATGCTTCCATTATTGTGATGGCACATCACCTTGCAGTTTTGGTGTGTGGGAAAAATTACCCGAAGCCTTTGGTAAAGGAGATCCCCCAGAGATTTTGGGGGGGATCTGATGCGATAATTACAAGTCAGAGGAAGAAGAATTCACAAGGCACCTTTGGATTGTTGAGTGCAGAGAGATGAAATGCCCATAACACATTTTGGGTGAGCTTTGACTGGAAGTATTTTCTTTTCGTGATTCAGGCATATATTAGGAGACGATTTCTAGCGGTGACTCAAGGTGATAGAACAGTGGTTGAGTACGAAGAAGAATTCACTCGATTGGCACACTTTCCGCCCGACGAGGTATGTATGGAGAAGAAGGGAATCGTGAAGTTCTTGGGAGGTTTAGATTGGTGATTCGTCAGCATTTGTTTAGGAACTTGGCATTGCTGACTTTTATCGATGTGAGGTGTGTGGCGTTGTCCCATTGTCTGGAGTATCGTCTTTATTTAAGAAGGGAGTAAGAAATTTGGAGACTCGGGTTCATCAAGTAGGACTGAAGGAGTTGATACCAGCGGAGCAAGATCATCTATGCGACAGGGTATTTGGCAGGATTGTCGGGGGGTCGCAATAGCACTTTGGCTTTCAGGATAGTAAGGAAGGACTTTCGGGAAGATGTTTCTTTTTTGGAGAAATAGTCCTGAGGAAGAAGGGATTGTCCTGGAAGAAGTAGAGGACTTTGAACAAGGACATGGATGAACTGAAGAATTAGAATATGAAGGTATAATGTAGAATACCTTCCTTTGGGTTTTGGTCATGCTTTTCGTGGTATTAGGAGCTTTGCATGTAAGGTTTACTGACTGGTTAGCCGTTATAACCATAGTGTATATAGAATTTCCTTAGACGAAGGAATGAGCAAGTGTAGCATTTGTATGGTATATTTCGGGAGAATAAATTGTTATGTGATAGGCTAGTAGAGAGATCTACTTTTGATTTTTAGAAGTGCGAGCTGCTAAGGTTTGTTGAGTAGTGGCTATAAGGTTATCATTTTATGGTTAGGCTAGGGGGCGGTAATTGTAGTGCTCCAATTATGGAAGGACTTACCTTGCAGCAATGCTTGGATGTGATGTAAAGGATTTGTATAACTGAAGATGTTCATAGTTTAGCAGATTCATTGTTGAGCGTGGAATTTAGCTCAGGGTTGTGCTAGTTTTGAGAACCAGTTGATTGATGAGAGTATTCTATTTGTTGGGGCCTTGTGTCTTGAACATAAGGTGTTTGATTGGCTTCTCAAAAGACATGAAATTATTTTATATTATACTACTAAATAGGCCTTTGGGAAATATCTATGATTCAAAAATATTTTATAAAACCTTAATCCTGGTTCAACTGAAATCAATCCCTAACATAGCTAAACAGTAGTGTATTGGGAGGGTTCCTTATTTGGATTTCGCTTCCAAGACCTCCCCCGCATGAAAGTAGCGAATGTGAGGAATTGAGAAGAGTTCAACCATTGGAAATTTCAAAATTTTATATACTTATTATGCTATTATAGGTTAATCTGCTGAGAGATATATTACGTTTGAGGCTAGTGGATCCAGGTCATGTTTATACTTTTCAAGCTCAGGTATGGGGTGTATGGGCACCCTGGTTGGCAAATTTGATTTTAATAATTAAAGTGATTCACTATGAGAAGTGGGATATATAGGTATAGTGATCTTAAGGGTAGACGTAATAACTAGTTATGGTTTGGAGCCCTATGCATAACTTAAATTTTGAGGATGAAATTTTTGTAAGGGGGAAGTCTGTAATACCTTGTGATTTTTGGACGGAGAATTAAATTTTTGGGAGAAATAAAATTGATTCAAATTGGAGAAATTTAAATTTAGCAATCAAGGTCTAAACTTTGAGGATGTTATAAAGTATTTTGGATGACGATTCTGAGTGTGTGGTTGATTTCAGATGGGTCGAGATAGTCAAAATGACTGTCCTTGGGTTTAATTTTGGTCCTGGAATGTTTAAAGGTTAGTTTGACTCGAACTAGAGTAAACGAGTCATTTAAAGTGTGTATGACCATTTAAAGTTGGGTATCTTGGATATTAATCTTATAAAGACTTTTGGGAGATTAGAATCTCATTCTTGAGATTAAGCGAGAGGGAGAGAAAGAGATGAGTTAAGGTAGAAGAGAGAGGAGAAGGCTTGGAGATTCTAAATAATTCATATGTGTATTTGATTTCATGAATTGTGGATAAAAAATATATGGATTTTGGGTATATATATATATCAAAACCTAGAATTTGTACGCAAACTCTCATATTTGATGTTTGTAAATGGATTTGAGGTTGTATAATGAGTGTGGTTGATTTATATATGAGTTTTGATGTTGGAAACCTAATTGGGAGGAAGATTAATGGTTGGGAGTGGATAAATTTAGGTGATGGAAATTCAGGTTTTGGAGAAAAATGGC
This sequence comes from Sambucus nigra, assembly GCA_949130495.1. Taxonomy (NCBI): domain Eukaryota; kingdom Viridiplantae; phylum Streptophyta; class Magnoliopsida; order Dipsacales; family Adoxaceae; genus Sambucus; species Sambucus nigra. The sequence goes on along the minus strand of OX422211.1, from coordinate 17,236,153 downwards.
CATTTCTTAGTCTTCTGAACAGGCCGAATCGATTAACCCCCCTTCTGAATCGATTGAGAATGTTACAGATATAAAAGTCTATGTGATCAAATCGATACGGACCTAAAGCGAATCGATTCATCTTAAGACAGACTTACAGGTCCTTTGTACCGAATCGATTCGCATAAGGAGCAAATCAATTCGCCTTTAGAATCGAATCGAAACAGGAAAGTACGAATTGATTCTGAAACATGGCTATATCGCGTAGTTTTTCTAGAATGATTTCTACCCCTTTTTTGATTAGGTTTATCAATTAGGGACCTTCCTATATGAAGAAAGAGTTATGTTTTGGAGACTTATAAAAGGGTTTCTTATATGATCTGATGGTGGGGACATATCGAACCATTTTAGAAACATATACACATGTGTACTGGGGTTGTTGCATTGGTTAAGTGTGGGAACCTCATTAATAATGGGAGACTTATTTGGAGATTAGAAGTAAGTTAAAATATGACGTACGGTTGAGGACTCTTCGAGGGAGTTACGAAGGTATGGCATGGAATTGTTAGACCGACTTTTGCATCGAATCCTCCTTGTGACGAGACTCTATTGAGATATGATTGGGGAACAATGAGAGAGAGAGAGAGAGGTCACGTATCCTTAGTTATGTTCAACTTAAGGAATAAATCGTAAACGCAGTAAGACTAAGGGCTCATAGAAGAAACTGAACAGTAGGCTAATTGAGAATGATCGGATTATACTATTGACTAGAATAGGATTGTGTTAAAATTGTAGTCGGGATAGTTACTTTATATCCATGTGTGATTAACGATGGGTATCCCAATATATGATGGGATTATAAAATAAATTTAGGATTAATCTTGAGGCTTACCGACTATTAATTATGTAAGAACCTATCACCGGGATAACTATAGTGTAATGGTGTGCATCCAGATATAGGTGGAGTGTGCATGAGGATTGTTATTTATATTAGGTTATGAGACAATATCCCTAATGTTGAGTAAATTGGGAGACTACTCATGTCATAGGGGTAAGGCAAGAATATGTTTCAAGTGAGGGATCATTTATATCATGAACTAGGTCGGTATTCATGCAACGACGGCTCGTATAATGTAGACTATATACACCTATAGCCAAATTTATTAATTTCATACATACGGATGGGAGATAGTATGTATAGATATATATATATTTACAGATATGTCTATATGTGTGTATATATGGCGTGAATATATATATACCGTGTGTGATGGTTTTTATATATGATGTGATGATACCCAGCACATGTTATCATAGCGGGTTACGCGATGTGGGTGAGGCCCCTGGCTTGAGGAGCAGGGTGCGTATAGTCCCCATGTCATATTCGTCCATTATTTATTGTGTGATTTCATTTTGGGGTGATAAGTATAATGTTTGATTCGTTTTCACTTCCGGTTCGGAACTATGAGTGCTTCCCATACGTTGTGTTTTTGTTTTTATTACCATGTCATTTTTATTTAGTCCGACCGCTGGTACCCAGGATGGTATGTGAGTAATTCCCTGGAAGTTTATAGCATCGTGCAGTAGATTTGTATCCTATAACCGTATATGTTATGAGTATTTCAAAGTGAGCATTGTCGTATCATATGTGGGCATGGTTATAGGATTGAATGTTTGTGTTGTATACTTAAAGTAATAATCCATCCCCTATATGTGAATGTGATATAGGTGTTATAAGATGTACATTTTATGTGTTAGGTGTACATGCTTGATAGGGTTCAATGATTGTACGTATAGAACTATGTTAATTGTTAAATAGACCCTAAGGATTCTTGGTGATATCTTACTAAAATACTTGGAGTTAGTTGTTCCTTGTAAATAGCTGGAATTGTAGGTTGTGGGTTGAGGGCACAATGGATCTCAACGATCAACATTGTCAAGAAGTAGTGTATCGGGGGGGTTCCTTGTTTGGATTTCGCTTTGCGACACGCCCCATGCACGAAACGTAGTGCAATGTTGAGAGTGGAGAGAAATTTTGTCCTTAGCACTGAGAGGTATATTGTTTTGAGGGTGAAAATCAAAGATAGCGTGTGACGTTCTAAGGCCAATAACTAGTTTAAGCCAATAATTAGAATCGACAAATCCTATTAAGTTATATAAATGTGGGTATATATTTATAAGTTGTTAGAATGGAAAGGATTTTAGGGCTATGTTAGGATGGTGGGTTACGTGGGTTTAGCCTATGGGTATAATTAGGTAGATGTCCCTAAAATGTGTCGGGTACAATAATCAATGTTCAGGGGTATACATTTAGGAGTACGCTTTTGTTGGGGGGTGAGTTCGGGGTTCCACGAGAGTGCGACTCCACTATAATTATGAAACATTGTTGTTATAATTTATTATGCACTTTAAATACACCTGCTACAAATGCCTTTACAAGATGGGCCCTGACTCGTTTATATTTCTTTCTTGCTATATATATATATATATATATATATATATATATATATATATATTGTATACTAGAGGTGTCCCACCGCAAGGGAGCCATTGAAGCTTTTTCCACCCAGTGGTCTTGGCGCCGTGACAGATGTGGACTCTTGCGGGATTTGTATTATAGACGTTTCCTACTTATTTTTAAATCTAGATAGGATTCAATTTGTATTTCGAGTTCATACCCACGAGCTATATGCAGCATTTTATATTCCTTCCTTATGGATGTGTATTGTCTATGACTCGACATCATATTCGGGTATATTTCATTTGTGTACTTATTAAAATTTAATTTAATTACTCCTCTTTAATTGTAGTGTGTGAATCCATTTTCATTTTCTGTAAACTTATGTTTTAGTATGATGTTGCATTGCATGTTTTTAAATTTTTGGCACCCACTTTTTATCAGATTTTGGGTAGTTAGCCATATTTATTTTAGTATCGTCAGTTGATGCTGCGAATGATCCATCTGAGATTCCTGATTAAATTTAGTGTAGGGATGGACACCCGTTATTATTTTAAGCGGGTGTGACATAGCTTTGACAACATAATTACCGTAGGTTCGAGTAAGGGTTGAAATTTTCAGGTTAAAAATAAGCTTTTTTTGGATTTTTTAAGTGCAGCTGAAATAATGGATTCAATTCAATGCTGTTGAGGGTTAAAAGATTTAGAGATTGTGTAAAATTCCAAGGAAACATGTCTTCTCACGCAAAAAAATTTTGACACAAAGAAGCATTATGATGTACTATTCATATACTTAATGATTATTTGTTTAATTGCTTATCGAACTATGTGGAGGCACTAGTAGTAGTAACTTAAATAAATTTAAGGGAACTGCAATAGTTAGCTGAAACTACATAAGGAAAACTATAAAGGAAAAATCAATAAAACTTGAACTGCTTAGCAAACAAATGACAAAAATATATAAAAAAAAATATCAGTGTCATATATATGAGTAGTAAATACATCTGTAAGTACACTATAAAAGTAATACAGCCCCAGGTTTATGAAGACATTTTCAAATTGCCGACCAATTTCCCCGCTTCTATTAGATACATATATTAAAACCTATTAATTCCTTTTTTTCATGGACATGTATTTCCCCAAACCCAAGGGATAAGGATTGAACTGCATATAACCATTGAAGACAACACCTCTCAAACTCCAACTATTTCTCCTTTGTCCAATTCAATGCTCAATCTCCCTCTGACGACAAGGAGGGGAAAATAAGGTGGAAACTAGATAAGAGAGATACGAATGAGACGAGGGAAATAAGAAGGTAAAAACTAATGTTGTAGTAGGGGAATTCAAAAAATCGCAAGGCGATAGGACAAGAGTGTGATTGGAAGGTGAGAGAAAACAAAAAGTGAGATGGTTAAGTAATATTTCAAGAAAATGGTCATTTGTGAGGCTGTTTATGGATATAGAGTTGATGCGAGGAAATAAGGGAAAATGGAATGGCTCTAGGGGGACTATGCTCGCCGTGATAAATAGATATCGATGGAAAGAATTAATAGAGTGTGAGTAACTTTTGACCTAAATTAGAGTGTTGCAAGTAGAAGATGGGGTTAAAACTTTTAAACAAGGTTCTTTTATGTTTGAGGTGGGGTTCTTAGAACTAAGATTAGTAGATGATGTTACAATCCAGCACATTTTGGACTCGAGGAGGAAATGTGGATAGTAAAAGGGATGGAGGGAGGGAAGAAATGGGGAGAGAAAGAGAGATAGATGAACTGGATAAAAAGAAGTGCAAGAGGCAGAGAGAGAGTGGTTCCCCAATATCTATATTGCAATTTCAAATTGATAGCCCAAGTATTTTAGAGAAATATCCAAACATGATGAAAAAATAATGAACAAGTATCAATAGATGTAGCTAAAAATGGGAAATAAAAAATATAATGCGCAATCTAAAATGTCAAAACCTAGAAAATAGTAAGGGAATATCAAAACCAAAACCAATGTCATATAGCTGCATCTCTCTGGTCTCGAGTGTGAGTAATCTGATCAGCGTGGTCTGCAGCCCATCTGGTGAACTCCTGGGAAGACATAAGCTCGGCTAAAGTTACTCTCGTCGACTCTTTGGTATACTCCTCCCATTATCCTCTACTATATCTCCTCCTCAGAAATGTCCTATGGAAAGTAGAGTAGAATGGTCCTACAACTAGTGCATTGCGGGGTGCAACGCCTAGTCTCTGAGGCCTCCTGATGTATGCACTACCAAAAAATCTGCAAAGCAAAATTACAAATTTTATTAGAAATTAATCAACAGAATTGAAATAATTTATTTACGATTATAGTAATAATTTCACACGAGTCCCTTTACACAGCTGAGATGTAAGAAACAACCCTAAGAGCCACAAACGTGAAGCCTAGTACGTTGAACAAAACCTACAATTAGATTATAGTTCACCCTCCTGATATACCAAAAACTTGTTCAAAAACTCACCAAGGTCATTATGCGATTGAGGTCATGCCTTTTGTCCCCACAAACACCCAAACTACTTTTAAAAAACCTTATGAATGACATTTTCATATTCTACCTTAAAAAGTTCAAATTGGTGTTCTTTGATGTTATCATAATATGCATTCCCTCGAGAACCACCCCGTCTCTATTACAACACCATAATTTTTTTCCAAAACTATCGAAATGCGCCTTTGTATAAGAAAAGATAAATTTCTTGGGATACACTTACTTATGATTATGAGGAAACAAACAAGTCACTCTCCTCCAAAGAGAAGAAATCAGAATCGAGCATACCAATGGCTGAGCATCCCGAAGATGGTGAATAGAACCCGGTGAATAACAAAAATATTAGTTTACAACTTAAAATATATATGAAAAAAGAAAAAAAATGAAATTAAGCAAACATGAAAGAACATCACTAGAGAAGAAAACCACATGGACCATGCAACAAAATCCAAAACACCTCGAATATCAGATCCATAAATAGTCAAAAACAGCTGGCAAAAAAAATAGAACCCCAGTCGAGAGCCAGGCAAGACGACGATCGAGAGCAAAAGTACAGACGAGTGTAGTACAAAGCAGCAAGGTCAGTATAGTTTGCATTAAATAAAAATAGGAAGGTCAGTTTTATCATGTAAATATTAGTTAGACAGTTAGGAACTGGTTTGTTTATTGCTCTGTTTATAGTTAGGAAGTTCAAATCTATTTCTCCTATTTTTCTGTTGATCATTAATTAGCTCTGTTATATTCCTACGTATATAGGAAGTTGTTGTACATCATTGACAATCAATATAGAAGAGAAACATTTTCTCATTCTCTTTCATTTGGATTCTTTCATCCAAATTGTAAAATGGTATCAGAGTTCTCTTTCAACTCTAATAATTGAGTTTTTGCTTGTATTGATTCCTCCTTCTTTGTTTCTTTAATCTTTTGCTCTCGTTCAAAAAGGATAACGAAGAAAATTTATCCTCTATAAATAGATCAGTTCTTGATCCCGTGGAAGATTCTTCTAGTCCTTACTTTCTTCATCATGGTGATAGCCCTAGTTCTGTTCTTATTTCACAATAGTTAACAGGTGATAACTATAAGATGTGGAGCATATCCATGATAATGGCTCCCACTGCTAAAAAATAAAGTTTGTTTCATTGATGGTTTTATTCATTAACCAGCTGAGAATAGCCCATTGTCTTATTCATGGGATAGATGCAATAATATGGTTTTGTCTTGGATACTCAACTCAGTCTCAAAGGACATAAGGGGCAACATCATTTACATTGATAACTGTCACAACATGTGGTTGGATCTTAAAGAAAGGTTTTCTCGCAAGAATGGCCCTAGAATATACAAGTTAAATAAAGTCCTTTCATCACTAAAGTAGGGTAATCAGGACCCCATATGTCACAATGAATAAGAAAAAACTGAATATCAGAAATTTGGCTATTACAAGAAAATGGAAGTCTTTTTTATTTAGCAATAGGACAAATGTTGCATGGTTCACATGCACTTGAAGTAGAAAGTTTTGACAATATGTCTTTGATAATAAGGAGTCTCTCATGAAAATGATGTCCCATTCGGTAATGCCATAGATTACTTTTTGATACGATAAGCTGAAGGAAAACTAATATTCAAAGGCAAAGAAGAAGTGAGATTAGAAGGAGCATGAGATGTGGTCTTGAAAAGATATAGGTCTCTAGATTTTTCACCCATCCCAATCACTTTCCAAGTGTTGAGGTCCTCGATAAAAAAATTGTATTATGAGAAAAGGAGGTCACAACTCAAGGATTTGGTAATCTTGCCAAGTCAAAGACGGTTATATTTAAAAAATTCAATATACATGACATCATATAGGATGTGTTTATCAGTGAGTTTCATAGTTCCTACATAAGAAACTAAGGTGGTTTTTCCATTAGGTAGAGTAACATGAGTGTTATGAACTGGATGATAGGTTTGAAAGAAGGATAAAGAACCAATCATGTGGTCAGTAGCACCAGTGTCCCTTATCCAAATACTATCATCAATATGCATATCTTTAATGAACATAAAGACTTTGTGGAATTAATAAAACCTATCATAGATGTGCTACCATATTGAATGAAATTCAATGATAATGGTTGATCAGTTTGGGAATCAGTAGATGATGTTGCAATTTGCAAAAGTTGCAAAAGTTGTTGGCATTCAGATTTTTGAACTCCACAAGTGCAAGTCCAATATTGTGACATTATTGCTAGAAAACCTTTCTTTAAGATCCAATCACATGTTGTGACAGGTATCAATGTAAATGAATCTTGTTTCTCTGTTTATAGTTAAGAAGTTAAAATTTGTTTCTCCTATTTTTCTATTAGCCATTTTGGTTAATCATTAGTTAGGAAGTTCAAATATAAATGATCATGTTAGCATGAAATATAGAGGATGTTAAAAAAATGCAAAACAAATAAATCTTGCCTCAAGGCAAACACTAAGAATCACAAAGGCAATACCTACTACACTAAAACTTGTGTCGAATAACACTATAGGCCCCTTGTCGATCTGGTGCACTGACATCACAAAACATATTAATATCATAAAAATATATAATAAATCTTCTGTTAGGACACAAATTTCCAATTGAGTCTTAATGTAGTGTTGGCTCAATTTTGGACAAAAACATTTGAGTCATAGGATAGTGTTCATGTGTATCCTTCAATCGGATGACATGTTTGAGTTGAAGACGTATCGGCCTAGTTCAACGTGAAGACATTATTCTTGTTGAGTTTCAAGTGTCTTTTTGCGTCCTAAAAATTTCATCATAATTCAAGTCTCCAATACGGTACGAATGCTATATATATTTGGAGAGACTTGGAATAATTTTTAATGGATGTAATTTAATTTTATTTAAAATTTTATGGGCTTAAAATGAAAAATTCATGTACTTTTTTTTTGTTTGAAAATGTCGTTCAAATGAGTTTCCTTTTTGAACACTGACTTTTCGTTAGAAAGGTTGTTCGAACGAAATGTCGTTCGAATGAAAAAGTCGTTCTAACGAGATTTTTGGCCGGGAACAATTTTTGCAGGTTTATTCCATTTTCCCACTCTTTTGTCCCACCACTTTTTGGCATATTTTAACCAACTTTGGGACTAGAATTTTTTTAACAGTATTCATATTATTCTAGAGATCTTTTGAGAAAAAAATTCATGGTTTGAAAAGTTCCTTTTGTGTGTTTAATTTAGATGGCTTAAACTCTTTCAAAACACAAAAGATATACACCCATTTAGTTTTGTTTAACATTCCAAGTTCTACATTTATATATATTTATCGTTTGGAGTTTTTTTGGCACCGTTGGTTCAACTCTACCAAAAGAAGGAGAAGTTTGGGTTTGCTTCTATTTCCCACAAAAGAAGAGGTCATATTTTTACTACGGTGTTCTCATACGATGAAAGGCACCATGTGTGGTTGACGGGTTCCCAAAAAGCTTCATTGTAGGAGTCCATGGTTCCAGTGGACTAATTGATTGTCTACTAAGAAGAGGTTGATACAATAAGAAGTTTCAGGGCTTGAAAGGAGTCGAGTCGAGTTGTGTAAGTCATCTGTCTTGTATTTGTAAAATTTCGTACTTAGTGGACTTAAGGTTAGGGCCATTTGAGGTTTTTCCCATTTGGGTTTTCCTCGTACATCGCGCCGTAGTGGTTGTGAATTCATTTTATCTTGCAAAATTCACCTTAGATGCATGCTTAGGTAAAAAGATAAAATATGGTTTAAATCGCTACTTGTTTAATCTGATGCTAATTAAATGTTTGGGTAAAAGTTTAAGTTAATTTAATTCAAGTCATTTATTATTAATTGGATAAAATTTAGTTTGGCCTAATTTGCAAAAAAAAATGAATTAATCTTGTTAGGCAAATATTTAGGACTTGGGTTGAATTAAATTGGTTTAAGTGAAAAATTTATTCGTTGTCTAAATTAACTTCACTTTGTGTTTAGTTTAATTTTAGTTTGGAAGAAATTAAAATTTGTTGTTTGTGTGTGTTGTGTGTTGAAGCATCCTATTCCGCATGTAAATGAAATTGAATTTATAAAAATTTAAAATTGGGGGGCCCTACATTCCAACAAGTGGCATCAGATCCGGAAGGCCTAATTTGTTGCGTTAAGGTCCTTTTAAATATTTTTGGTTAAAAATGGAATTTTTCCCATTCTCAAAATTTCTTATTTTCGATGGTTCCAATTACGTGTATTGGAAAGAGCGTATGAAATCGGCACTAAAACATATCTATGAGAGGGTTTGGTTATCAGTTGTTAACGGGTGGTCCCCACCTACATGTTTGATAGAAAATGAGCGTGTCTCCAAACCCGTAGAAATATGGAGTGAGACTGAATTTAAACTTGCTAATTTTAATTTTCGAGGTTTAAATGCCTTGTTTAGCGTGGTCATACTAGAGGAATTCCAATGTATCATAACGTGTGAAACCGTTAAGGAAACTTGGGATATAATACAACTCAAACACGAGAGAAGTAGTGTCGTTAATGCCTCTAAAATCCAAAACCTCACCACTCAACTTCAAACCATCAAAATGAATGAAAAAGAAATATTTGATGAATTTTATGCTACACTTTCCGATATAGTAAATTCATTCTCACTTCATCATTTAATTTGGGAGAGAAAATACCCGACGACCGTGTCGTAAAGAAAATTTTGAGTTCCCTGCTCGAGAGATTTATCCCTAAAGTAACCATATTAAATTCTTACCCACCTTGCACTCCACTAAACTTGAGGAATTAGTAGGTGATTTCCAAACCTATGAGCTAGATATGTTCCCCTCCAAAAATGAAAAGAAAATTGATAAGGGCATTGCTTTAAAAGCCCAAAAGGAGGAAAAACAAGTTGTGGTTTATGAGAGTGATAGAGACTATGAGGACATGACTATGTTTTCTAGGAAATTTCTTAAATTTAGTAAAGATAAGTTTAAAAATGATTTTAAGAAATTTGAAAATTCTAAGCATGACAAAGTCGAAAAGATCCCTAAATCTTATAATGAAAATCTTAATAGGTACGAGTCGAATAGGTTCTATGGTTGTGAGGGTTATGTCCATAGTGCGGGTGAGTGTCCCACTATACTAAGGAGATAAGGCAAACAACCAATTTCCTATAACGCCACCCTTAGTGATGAAAGTGAAAAGGAAGAGGGACCCGATTCCCCCATTGAGCGCAACTTTATCGCGTTCATGGCAAGTCATGTGAGCACTGATAATGAATCTTCCCATGAAGATATACATTTAGATGACTCTTTCGAGGCCTTTGTTTGTGAATCCCCAAAAGATGATGGTTGTGAGAGTGAAGAACAGAGAGAGTGAAAATGGAGAGGAGGTTCATTTGAGTGAACTTCAAATTTCTTTTAAAAAATTATATGCCGAATTAATTAAATTAAAAAGATCTAATTTAAAGTGAGAAGCAAGTTTAAGGGAGAGTGTCAAGGTCATTGATGATAGTGTGTTGGTTGAAGACCTTAGGACAGATGAGAGAGCTCTTCGTGAGAAGCTAGACTATATAGAAGGGGAGAGAGATAGACTTAGAGGATTAATGGAATCCATGAAAAAGGAGATTCTTATGCTTGAAGAGAGAAATAGTTTGCTTAAGTCTAAGATTGTAGAGCTTGAGAAGAAAGTGAGAGACTCAAGTAGAGTCAAAATTTATTTGGAGAGTCGTTCAGAAAAATTAGATAAAATCTTAGGAACGGACCAAATTAAAAATGATACTTGTGGTTTAGGCTTCGATACTTGTAATGATTTAACTCATAAAGCCAAAACCAATATTTTAGAATAATCACCTAGGAACGTTCCTAGAGGTCAATCCTTAGGTACTACTTTTCGACGAGTCTTTACTTGCTCACATTGTGGTCGAAAAGGTCAACTTACGAAGTTTTTCTTTGATCTTAAACGAGGTCCTAGAAAACCCCAACGTAAGGCAACCAAGGTAGCCAAGATTCCTATATCCCGAGATCGTCATTCATCATTAGTTTGGGATAGGAGATCCGACTTGGTATATTCGATTCTCATTTTCATTATCATGCTTCCTCCCTTGCTAAATCTAAAGGACGAATGTGTTAGTTGTTTGCATACTCTAGCTTTTTGTACATTATATCATACATTCTTTCTAGTTGTGTGCATTTTTATCATTTTCTAGACATTTCTTTATCACATATCTCATGCTAGAATTATGATTTTTGTTTATCTTTTCTATTATAGTTCTTTCATTTTATTTTACATTAAATGAAAAATACAAAACGATTTTGTTTGTATTTTGAGTAAATATTTTTGTTTGGTAGGTTAAAAATTTCAAAAACTCAAAAAGATTTTTTTTTGTGTATTTTAGTTTGACATGCTTTATGTGGCATATACTTGTGTTTGAATCCCTTCTTTTTCACTGCCATGTGGCTAGAACTTTTGGTTAAGATTGTCAATCCTTAAACTGTTCTTTGTCATGCATGCATGGAGTATTTGGATTTTGCATTGCTTAATGGAATCTATTTTTATGCCTCTTTTCACACATGCACGAGCTCATTTGAAGTTTAAATATCACATGTATATTTGAGCTAAGTGATATGTTCTCCCATCAATTTAGTCTTCTACATTTTGCAATGACTATGGAGGATTTTTTCATGTAATAATCGTTTCCCGAATTTAAAAAAATAGAAAAATATGTTTATCCGATTAATTAGTTTATCAATGGAATCGGGCTGCGAAAGTCAAAATTACTTTGCATGAAAAACCACCATTGAATTTTAGGCCTTAAAAATGTGGAATTAAAAAGAATACTTGCTAAGGCTGAAATTGTTTAGTTAATTAATATGTTCAAAACAACAAGAAAAAGAAAATTTTGAGGAGTTTGGTTGGATATTTAATGGGTTTTCACAATGACTTTCAATCTTAGTTAAGCTTTTATTGTCATGACTCTATTGATTTGTAGAATCATCAAAATTCTAGGCTTATGTGCATCGTGTATGTTTGTTCATTGATTTCAATTTATATTGTCACATGAGGCTATATCTAAATGTGATAAAGTTTTGTAGTCAAATGAGGACTCCGTGAACATGTTTTAAGTGATTGGGTCGAAATTTAACTGTTACTAGTTCACACCCCTACACTTCCGTACGGCACATATATGTGGACACATTTTTTCCATACGAGCGGGAAAAGCTTAATGCATTTTGTGTCATGTGTGGTGTTTATACCTAATTATATGTGCGTGTGCATTATTGATATTCATTATGTACTCATATACGTAGTATTTTTTTTAGTCTTTGCCTTGCTTACTAGTTCATCTATGCTTCTATTTCATAATCGGTATCTATTTTGTTGCGTATTTTTTTTACATCACTTGCTTAGAATCTTATTTGACAATTTTGTATCCATTTACCCTTGTTGTGGATTAGTTCTTGTTATTATTGCCCATATGCTTTCACGTTCTTATCACCTTATGCACCATCTTGTTTAATTGTTATATCTGGGAAGAAATGAGTATTTTATTAATTCTATTACCTTTGTCTATTCCTTAATAATGAGGGGGAGAAGTGGTTTCTATCCTTTACTTTAGGAGATTTATCTTAGGGGGAGACGTCTGTCTAAGTATGTCAGTGTTAGATAAAAAGGGGAGCATTAATTTAGGGGGAGTATTTATTTTCACTGCATATAATATTTTGATATTCCCTAGGGGAGAATTAATTAAGGGGGAGTATTTATTTTCACTGCATTTAATATTTGGATATTCCCTATGCGTTTAATGTTTTGCTTAAGTGTGTAGGAATTTTTTAGTGGCAACCTTTTATCGCGAAAGATAATCATCCTGGGGTTATTGAGTCAAGCCTGTATTTTTATATTGGGTGGGATGTTTTTAAGTCTAGTAGAGTTTGACGACCCTTTAGAATTTTTGGATTTGTTTTTGTCTTGAAATAGCGAAAGGGGAAGATTTGTAAGGACACAAATTTTCAATTGAGTCTTAAAGTAGTGTTGGCACAATTTCGAACAAAGACATTTGAGTCATGGGATAGTGTTCATCTGTATCCTTCAAACCTATGACACGTTTGAGTTGATGACGTATTGACCTAGTTCAATGTTAAGACATTATTCTTGCCAAGTTTCAAGTGCCTTTTTGCGTCCTCAACAATTCATCATAATTCAAGTCTCCAATAAGGTATGAATGCTATATATATTTTTAGAGACTTTGAATAATTTTTAATGCGTGTAATTTTATTTTATATAAAATTTTATGGGCTTAAAATGAAAAATTCACCTACTGTTTTTCATTCGAAAATGTCGTTCGAACGAGATTTGCTCTAGAGTTTCCCTTTTGAACACTAACTTTTCGTTAGAGATGTCGTTCGAACGAAAAAGTCGTTCGAACAAGATTTCTGGGCGGAACAATTTTGGCAATTTTATTCCATTTTCCCACTCTTCTATCCCACTACTTTTTGGCAGATTTTAACCAACTTCGGGACCAGAAATTTTCAAAGACTTTTCACATTATTCTAGGGAGCTTTTGAGATAAAAATTCATGGTTTGAAAAGTCCCTTTTGTGTGTTTAATTTAGATGGCTTAAACTCTTTCAAAACACAAAAGATATACATCCATTTAGTTTTGTTTAACATTCCAAGTTCTCCATTTATATATATTTATCACTTGGCATTTGTTTGGCACCATTGGTTCATCTGTACCATAAGAAGGAGAAGTTTGGGCATGATTCTATTTACCACAACAGAAGAAGTCGTGTTTTTATTGCGGTGTTCTCATATGGTGAAAGGCATCGTGTGTGGTTGACGGGTTCCCAAAAAGCTTCATTGGAGGAGTCCATGGTTCCGGTGGAGTCCGAGATTATATGCTAAGTATAGGTTGATATAAGAAGATGCATCAGGGGCTTGAAAGGAGTCGAGTTGAGTTGTGTAAGTCATCTGTCTTGTATTTGTAAAATTTCGTACTTAGTGGACTTAAGTCTAGGGTCGTCCGAGGTTTTTGTCATTTGGGTTTTCCTCGTACATCGCGCCGTAGTGGTTGTGAATTTATTTTATCTTGCCAAATTCACCTTAGATGCATGCTTAGGTAAAAAGATAAAATATGGTTTAAATCGCTACTTGTTTAATCTGGTGCTAATTAAATGTTTGGGTAAAAGTTTAAGTTAATTTAATTCAAGTCATTAATTATTAATTGGATAAAATTTAGTTTGGCCTAATTTGCAAAAAAAAATGAATTAATCTTGTTAGGCAAATATTTAGGACTTGGGTTGAATTAAATTGGTTTAAGTGAAAAATTTATTAGTTGTCTAATTTAACTTCACTTTGTGTTTAGTTTAATTTTAGTTTGGAAGAAATTAAAATTTGTTGTTTGTGTGTGTTGTGTGTTGAAGCATCCTATTCCGCATGTAAATGAAATTGAATTAATAAAAATTTAAAATTGGGGGGCCCTACATTCCAACAAGTGGCATCAGATCCGGAAGGGCTAATTTGGTGCGTTAAGGTCCTTTTAAATATTTTTGGTTAAAAATGGAATTTTCCCCATTCTCAAAATTTCTTATTTTTGATGGTTCCAATTACATGTATTGGAAAGAGCGTATGAAATCGGCAATAAAATATATCTATGAGAGGGTTTGGTTATCAGTTGTTAACGGGTGGTCCCCACCTACATGTTTGATACAAAATGAGCGTGTCTCCAAACCCGTAGAAAGATGGAGTGAGACTGAATTTAAACTTGCTAATTTTAATTTTCGAGGTTTAAATGCCTTGTTTAGCGTGGTCATACTGGAGGAATTCCGATGTATCATGACGTGTGAAACCGTTAAGGAAGCTTGGGATATATTACAACTCAAACACGAGAGAAGTAGTGTAGTTAAGGCCTCTAAACTCCAAAACCTCACCACTCAACTTCAAACCATCAAAATGAATGAAAAAGAAACATTTGATGAATTTTATTCTACACTTTTCGATATAATAAATTCATTCTCACTTCATCATTTAATTTGGGAGAGAAAATACCCGACGACCGTGTTGTAAAGAAAATTTTAAGTTCCCTGCTCGAGAGATTTATCCCTAAAGTGACAATTTGAAATTCTTACCCACCTTGCACTCCACTAAACTTGAGGAATTAGTAGGTGATTTGCAAACCTATGAGCTAGATATGTTCCCCTCCAAAAATGAAAAGAAAATTGATAAGGGCATTGCTTTAAAAGCCCAAAAGGAGGAAAAACAAGTTGTGGTTTATGAGAGTGATAGAGACTATAAGGACATGACTGTGTTTTCTAGGAAATTTCTTAAATTTAGTAAAGATAAGTTTAAAAATGATTTTAAGAAATTTGAAAATTCTAAGCATGACAAAGTCGAAAAGATCCCTAAATCTTATAATGAAAATCTTAATAGGTATGAGTCGAATATGTTCTATGGTTGTGAGGGTTGTGTCCATTGTGCGGGTGAGTGTCCCACTATACTAAGGAGATAAGGCAAACAACCAATTTCCTATAACGCCACCCTTAGTGATGAAAGTGAAAAGGAAGAGGGACCCGATTCCCCCATTGAGCGCAACTTTATCGCGTTCATGGAAAGTTATGTGAGCACTGATAATGAATCTTCCCATGAAGATATACATTTAGATGACTCTTTTGAGGCCTTTGTTTGTGAATCCCCAAAAGATGATGGTTGTGAGAGTGAAGAATAGAGAGAGTGAAAATGGAGAGGAGGTTCATTTGAGTGAACTTCAAATTTCTTTTAAAAAATTATATGCCGAATTAATTAAATTAAAAAGTTCTAATTTAAACTGAGAAGCAAGTTTAAGGGAGCGTGTCAAGGTCGTTGATGATAGTGTGTTGGTTGAAGACCTTAGGACACATGAGAGAGCTCTTCGTGAGAAGCTAGACTATATAGAAGGCGAGAGAGATAGACATAGAGGATTAATGGAATCCATGAAAAAGGAGATTCTTATGCTTGAAGAGAGAAATAGTTTGCTTAAGTCTAAGATTGTAGAGCTTGAGAAGAAAGTGAGAGACTCAAGTAGAGTCAAACTTTATTTGGAGAGTCGTTCGGAGAAATTAGATAAAATCTTAGGAACGGTCCAAATTAAAAATGATACTTGTGGTTTAGGCTTCGATACTTGTAATGATTTAACTCATAAAGCCAAAACCAATATTTTAGAATAATCACCTAGGAACGTTCCTAGAGGTCAATCCTTAGGTACTACTTTTCGACGAGTCTTTACTTGCTCACATTGTGGTCGAAAAGGTCAACTTAGGAAGTTTTTCTTTGATCTTAAACGAGGGCCTAGAAAATCCCAACGTAAGGCAACCAAGGTAGCCAAGATTACTATATCCCGAGATCGTCATTCATCATTAGTTTGGGTTAGGATATCCGACTTGGTATATTCGATTCTCATTTTCATTATCATGCTTCCTCCCTTGCTAAATCTAAAGGACGAATGTGTTAGTTGTTTGCATACTCTAGCTTTTTGTACATTATATCATACATTCTTGCTAGTTGTGTGCATTTTTATCATTTTCTAGACATTTCTTTATCACATATCTCATGCTAGAATTATGATTTTTGTTTATCTTTTGTATTATAGTTCTTTCATTTTATTTTACATTAAATGAAAAATACAAAAAGATTTTGTTTGTATTTTGAGTAAATATTTTTGTTTGGTAGGTTAAAAATTTCAAAAACTCAAAAAGATTTTTTTTTTTGTGTATTTTAGTTTGACATACTTTATGTGGCATATACTTGTGTTTGAATCCCTTCTTTTTCACTTACATGTGGCTAGAACTTTTGGTTAAGATTGTCAATCCTTAAACTGTTCTTTGTCATGCATGCATGGAGTATTTGGATTTTGCGTTGCTTAATGGAATCTATTTTTATGCCTCTTTTCACACATGCATGAGCTCATTTGAAATTTAGATATCACATGTATATTTGAGCTAAGTGATATGTTCTCCCATCAATTTAGTCTTCTACATTTTGCTATGACTATGGAGGATTTTTTTCATGTAATAATCGTTTCCCGAATTTAAAAAAATAGAAAAATATGTTTATCCGATGAATTAGTTTATCAATGGAATCGGGCTGCGAAAGTCAAAATTACTTTGCATGAAAAGCCACAATTGAATTTTAGGCCTTAAAAATGTCGAATTAAAAATGAATATTTGCTAAGGCTGAAATTGTTTAGTTAATTAATATGTTCAAAACAACAAGAAAAAGAAAATTTTGAGGAGTTTGGTTGGATATTTAATGGGTTTTCACAATGACTTTGAATCTTAGTTAAGCTTTTATTGTCATGACTCTATTGATTTGTAGAATCATCAAAATTCTAGGCTTATGTGCATCGTGTATGTTTGTTCATTGATTTCAATTTATATTGTCACATGAGGCTATATCTAAATGTGATAAAGTTTTGTAGTCCAATGAGGACTCCGTGAACATGTTTTAAGTGATTGGGTCGAAATTTAACTGTTACTAGTTCACACCCCTACACTTCCGTATGGCACATATATGTGGACACATTTTTTCCATACGAGCGTGAAAAGATTAATGCATTTTGTGTCATGTGTGGTGTTTATACCTAAGTATATGTGCGTGTGCATTATTGATATTCATTATGTACTCATATACGTAGTATTTTTTTTTAGTCTTTGCCTTGCTTACTAGTTCATCTATGCTTCTATTTCATAATCGGTATCTATTGTGTTGCGTATTTTTTTTATATCACTTGCTTAGAATCTTATTTGACAATTTTGTATCCATTTACCCTTGTTGTGGATTAGTTCTTGTTATTATTGCCCATATGCTTTCACGTTCTTATCACCTTATGCACCATCTTGTTTAATTGTTATATCTGGGAAGAAATGAGTATTTTATTAATTCTATTACCTTTGTCTATTCCTTAATAATGAGGTCGAGAAGTGGTTTCTATCCTTTACTTTAGGAGATTTATCTTAGGGGGAGACGTCTGTCTAAGTATGTCATTGTTAGATAAAAACGGGAGCATTAATTTAGGGGGAGTATTTATTTTCACTGCATTTAATATTTTGATATTCCTTAGGGGAGAATAAATTAAGGGGGAGTATTTATTTTCACTGCATTTAATATTTTGATATTCCCTATGCGTTTAATGTTTTGCTTAAGTGTGTAGGAATTTTTTAGTGGTAACCTTTTATTGGAAAAGATAATCATCCTGGGGTTATTGAGTCAAGCCTGTATTTTTATATTGGGTGGGATGTTTTTAAGTCTAGTAGAGCTTGACGACCCTTTAGAATTTTTGGATTTGTTTTTGTCTTGAAATAGCCAAAGGGGGAGATTTGTAAGGACACAAATTTTCAATTGAGTCTTAAAGTAGTGTTGGCACAATTTCGAACAAATACATTTGAGTCATGGGATAGTGTTCATGTGTATCCTTCAAACCTATGACACATTTGAGTTGAAGACGTATCGACCTAGTTCAATGTTAAGACATTATTCTTGCCAAGTTTCAAGTGCCTTTTTGCGTCCTCAACAATTCATCATAATTCAAGTCTCCAATAAGGTATGAATGCTATATATATTTTTAGAGACTTTGAATAATTTTTAATGCGTGTAATTTTATTTTATATAAAATTTTATGGGCTTAAAATGAAAAATTCACCTACTATTTTTCATTCGAAAATGTAGTTCGAACGAGATTTGCTATAGAGTTTCCCTTTTGAACACTAACTTTTCGTTAGAGATGTCGTTCGAACGAAAAAGTCGTTCGAACAAGATTTCTGGGCAGAACAATTTTCGCAATTTTATTCCATTTTCCCACTCTTCTATCCCACTACTTTTTGGCAGATTTTAACCAACTTCGGGACCAAAAATTTTCAAAGACTTTTCACATTATTCTAGGGAGCTTTTGAGATAAAAATTCATGGTTTGAAAAGTCCCTTTTGTGTGTTTAATTTAGATGGCTTAAACTCTTTCAAAACACAAAAGATATACACCCATTTAGTTTTGTTTAACATTCCAAGTTCTGCATTTATATATATTTATCACTTGGCGTTTGTTTGGCACCATTGGTTCATCTGTACCATAAGAAGGAGAAGTTTGGGCATGCTTCTATTTCCCACAACAGAAGAAGTCGTGTTTTTATTGCGGTGTTCTCATACGGTGAAAGGCATCGTGTGTGGTTGACGGGTTCCCAAAAAGCTTCATTGGAGGAGTCCATGGTTCCGGTGGAGTCCGAGATTATATGCTAAGTATAGGTTGATATAAGAAGATGCATCAGGGGCTTGAAAGGAGTCGAGTTGAGTTGTGTAAGTCATCTGTCTTGTATTTGTAAAATTTCGTACTTAGTGGACTTAAGGCTAGGGTCGTCCGAGATTTTTGTCATTTGGGTTTCCTCATACATCGCAGCATAATGGTTGTGAATTTATTTTATTTTGCAAAATTCACCTTAGATGCATGCTTACGTAAAAAGATAAAATATGGTTTAAATCACTACTTGTTCAATTTGGTGATATTTTAAATGTTTGGGTAAATGTTTAAGTTAATTTAATTCAAGTAATTTATTAGTAATTTGATAAAATTTAGTTTGGCCTAATTTGCTAAAAAATGAATTAATCTTATTGGGCTAATATTTAGGACTTGGGTTGAATTAAATTGGTTAAAGTGAAAAATTTATTAGTTGTCTAATTTTACTTCACTT
The DNA here is from genome assembly GCA_949130495.1 of Sambucus nigra. Classification (NCBI taxonomy): domain Eukaryota; kingdom Viridiplantae; phylum Streptophyta; class Magnoliopsida; order Dipsacales; family Adoxaceae; genus Sambucus; species Sambucus nigra. Next base: position 17,216,561 of record OX422211.1, on the reverse strand, counting down.
TGTGTTTAGTTTAATTTTAGTTTGGAAGAAATTAAAATTTGTTGTTTGTGTGTGTTGTGTGTTGAACCATCCTATTCGTCATGTAAAGGAAATTGAATTTATAAAAATTTAAAATTGGGGGGTCCTACATTCCAACACCTTCCCCTAACATCTTGAAGAGTTATCTATGTGGTAACAGGAGCAAAAATATTTTCAAACAATTGGAACAAATTTACGGTAGCCAAAAACTAAATATATAGTATAGAGGGTCAAACCTTGGTCACAATAATTGTGTGTTTCTTTATATACTAATCATTTAAGTGAGCATGTTTGCCATGTAGTTTTCACCCATTACATGGCACTGAAAATTACGGTCAAACAGTCTATGTATAGTAATAAGGAATGCTTATATTTATAGTAAACATTCATTTTATACGTGGGTTTAATTTAAGGGGCATTGTAAAATTAATTTTATAATAACAATTTTACTATAAAATTGTTTTAGATGTAATACCATTGAACCACTCTTTATCACCTTATTATCGTTACTTGGTCGGTAGATTATAAAATTATATTTGTCATTTTTTCACTTCGAAATTAAATATGTAATATTAATATAACAAACTTATTTCATGGTGTGACACTAAAAAAATAAGTATTCATTGTAACTATATCATTTTTTATGAAAAGGGAAATTGGAGGACATAAACATTAAAAATGATTGTAAAAGAACAAAAATTAAAGTGCAAATTTATTTTTGCATTTTGGCAAAGGAGCGCCAATAGTTGTACTTTAATGACCAGAAGTATGAAGGTATCCATTATCTAATGTGTGAAAAAAAATGTGGCATTAGTATATGTTTTAATAAGACACCTTATTTTAAACCAAAAAAATCGGAACTAGATTTGTAAAGAATAAAAAAACTTATAAAAAATGCTATTCTAAAATTTATTATAAAGCCATAATAGAAGTTTAAATATCAAGGACAAAAGAAATAAGAACCATTTTTATATAAAAACAAATTGATTGTCCTAAAACCATAAAAGGGACCATTTTTATAAAACAAAAGTTGATTGTCCTAAATTCATAATAGGGATCATTTTTATAAAAGAAAAACTTATTTGCCTAAAACAATAATAGGGACGATTTTTATTTGAGGGTAAAATTGGTATTATTAACTGAATCTACAAATATGAAGTTGAATGTCCGATATCTAAAACAAATATTATTTTTAAATCCTAAAAGTGCATAATTTATTAGTTTAATGCGTAGATAATATTATTTGGGTTGAGTGAAAATTTAAGGTTCCATTTTTTTGTGTAAATTTATTTATTTGGGAATTAACTTTTAGTATTCTCCATTGAGGATTTAGGTAGAATTTAAGAGTCTTTTGTGGTGAAATTAATTTTGTGAGAGTCTTCATTACTGTATGGGGGTTATTTTATGAGAGAAAAAAAATATTAATTTGTGTGTGGGGAAGAAATAAATAGTTCTTCCAAATTTGTTATCTTTTTTGGTATCAAGTGACTCTGGTTGTCATTGTTGTTATATTTGTGTTATTTTCTTCTATTCTATTTATTTGGTTTACTGTAGTTGTTGTGATTATTTGTTGGTCATCAAAGCCCTAATTGAAAATATGTGTTCTCATACAACAAATTGGTATCATGGTCTAGATTTGCATCTAGGGTCTATTTTGATTATGAATTATGAGATAAAGTAAGATGTTAAGAAGTTTGATGACAAGAACAATTTTTGCCTATGGCAAATAGAGGTGACGGACATCCTTCTCAATGACGACTTAATCCAAGCCTTAGAAGGAAAACCCGATGCAATGACGGACGATGAGTTGGAAAAAGATTGATACGGAGGCTTGTTCCACGGTTATATTGTGTTTATCTAATAAGATAAAATACAACATTATGACAAAGACTTTCGCTAGGGTGATTCGAAAAAATATTGAGAAGATTTATTTGGAGAAGTCCTTAATAAATCGGATTATTCAAAAAAAAGAGTTTAACCTATTTATTATAGGTCTAAATACTTTGTTGCAATACGACCTCAATGAGTTTAATAGGCTCCTTTTGAAACTATTAGACATGGAGGTAAAGATGGAGATAAAGGACAAGGTTGTAATTTTGTTGGCTTCTCTTATCAAGATATATGATAATGTGGTGGCTAAGATGATTTACGTGAAGAAAAGTGAAGTTTTAGATGATCTCACAATAACTCTTGTCTATAATGAAAGTAGGATGAAAATGGTTAAGGGTGACGGTGATGTCAGAAGCTTAGTCGTTAGAGGAAGACCAGAGAACAGTGGTTAGGAGCTTTAAGTCCAAGTCAAAGGGTCACAAGGACCGATATTGATCATTCTGTCATGAGGATGGACACATCATTGCTTGTTCCTAAAACTTAAGGAGAAAATGGTATAGACAAAGATAAGGTTCAATACATAACCACAACAGCTGCGGATGCAAGTGATTTGGAGGATGTCGACGATTTTGATCTCGTAACAACCCAAATTGGTGAGTCATTTAATGATTTTAAGGTTCTTAATTCTGATTGTTCGATTCATATGTATCCTAGTTGGGATTATTTCTCCTCCTATAAATAGGTGAATATTAGTTCTATTTTGATGGCCGATGGGAGTGCCTTCAAAATTTTGGGAAGATTAACGATATTTCCTCTCATTAAGATTATTAGGGGGCTACACAAAATTTTGGGAGAGTTAAATCCTCTTTAAGTTGACAATTGATATTATAGCAGTCCTTAAAAGGAGACAAACCTATGGGGACATGCATGATGTTGGATTGCGGCATTGAGAGAGCCTATTTGAGTGCCATGAAGATGTGTGGGAGGCAAACAATGGGTAGTGCTAGAGAGGCAATGGAAAGTCAATGATGTCCTATTCTCTAAAGTTAACAAAGGTTTTTAGATATAATGTTGAACTGGGGGAGTCCAAGAGTGATATGGATAGTTATGGGTTTAACGGAGATGATGGGAGAATTCTTGTGTCTGTGGTAGATATGCATCAGTTGAAATGTGAGCTGAGGTTAGGTTTGAGGAGGACTAAAATCTAACAAGATATCTTCATTAATTTTTTGATTTGTGGATGATGGTGATCATGTATTTATGGTAACTCTCATATTATAATTTTATAAGATTTGTTGTTAAAGTCTGATCGAATAAATTTTAGGAAAGAGGATTTTCAATTGGAATTCAAGACAAGTGAACGTGGCATCGCCTAAACTAAGATGATATTCACTGAAATAAGGATTTATCATGCCAGAAAAGGTGTGTGGGAAAATTCTCTAAAAAGGTCCATGACCAGCGAAGGTTTACTTCACTCTAGCGATGGGGCCACGGACAACAAAGGATTTATCGCTCTAGCAAATGACGTATAAAATTTGTCTTGAAAGATTCGTTTTGGTATTGTATGGGTATCCCGCCTAGGTGGATACTTATGATGTTATCTGTATACTTTTCCTCTTTATGGGACCCAAGTAGGAGGCCATGAATTAACTCCTAATAATTACGATGTTTTTTTTAATAAGAGTTCACATTTGTTAAAATCCATCATGTGTATTATTATGGTTTTGGAGTCTTAAGGCTCCAATGAAAGTAAGACTCTTTGTTGGGTGGGGTTATGGTGCTTTTGATAAGGTATAAAAATGAGTCGGGGGGTTAATAGTCCAACGTGATGAGGTTTCTTGATATTTTACCAAGTGGAGTATATTACTCCTACTTGATTCGACACTTTATGTGTATGTATAGTAATGAGCCAGTTGTGGGTTTAATTAATCAGTAGATAATATTATCTGTGTTGAGAAGAAATTTAAGGGTTCACTTATTTGTGTAAAATTTGTTATTTTGGGAACCAGTTTTGTGTATTTTCTATTGTAGATTTGGATACAATTCCGAAGCCTTTTTAGTGGTTAGATTAATTTTGTGATAGTCATCAATATTATGGGAGTTATTGACTTGGATGTTGATTTGTTATATTGCTGAAGAATTGATGTTGTGAGTTATTAAATTTTTGTGAAAGCGTTATAATTACTGATGAATTGATGTCTTTGAGTATTGAATAAGTATTAGTTATATTATTGTGGAGAGTGGAATGTCGATATTTATCGAATAAAGGATTTGTTTTGATAGTCTTATATTCTAAGTCGTTGATGGAACTTAGGTTTGTCATATGTTATTTGATGTTTATGAGATTTTTACCACTAGGTAATGATGATTGGGAATATGATTTATATTGTGGATTATTCATTATTGAGGAAACAGTGGCTGATGTTGTCTTACGATGTTTGTCTTTTGGAGCTATGACACTTTAATTTACATGTCTATTTAATTTTGGTTTATAACATATGTGTTACATGTAGGTATTGAAGTGAATATAGAGAATGATGTATGAGAATGCCTATTTTAGCCTAAAGTGTTAACTTGAGAAATTAATGTAGAAATATCTATACAAATTATTAGGATAGATGACGTCTTTGAGGTGAGTATAGTATTTAAGAGTGATTCATATTCTTAGGAATACTATGATTTTTTTTATGTTAGGTCATGTAATGGGGTGCGTTGGTAATCATTGTGATAACCTGCCTATTTCAATACTAGGTGGCCAGTCCTCTACTAAAATATAAAAAAATCTAAATATGGATCATCCTTAGCATCACTATAATAATAATAATAATAATAATAATAATAATAATAATAATAATAATAATAATAATAATAATAATAATAATAATAATGTGCCAACCTGCCTACTAAAATAATAGGTGGCCAGCCCAATACTCTAATAATCATAGGAATCATAGATGGTCCATTCTGAGCATCACTGTCGATTAAAATAATAGCATGAGATAACCACCAATCATTTTAGAAAACGGACAGTCAAATTTAAAAAGACTTTGCATGTAAAAGAAAAATAATAAAGAATGACAATGTACTAAATAATCACCGAATAAGTTATTGGTGAACAGACCAATACAAATAATTACACAGAGTATTACACATTAAATATTACATTATAATAAATGTGTGCAATGCTTTGGGAAATACGCCCGAATAAATAAACTGAACATGACTAAAGTACAATGGAAAGAAGCGTCTAATAAAAATAACTTGTAACGTCCGCAAACCATGACAACCGGAATGGAAAAGTAATTACGGGTGTCCATGCGGTATAGCACCTGTACGGCAAGGAGTATATGCAGAAACAAAGAAATATAGACGGGTCAGGGCCCGGTTTGATATGATTCCCATGTGACTAAAATGCATGACAGTTAAGTGAGTAAATCTCTCGCAATTAACAATATATTTCTCACCTCTCAAATCTAAAAGCAACCTAGTGCAATATCAATGAATGCTCTAGTTAACCCAAGTACTAAAGGCTAACTTTTGTATACCATCAGCTTCCATCTCCCTTATTCCATTCGGGAAATGTATACGAAGCCAAACCATATATCCCATTTCCCTTCTTCCATCCTAGAAATGTAATTAAAGACAATTCATTATCATGGATTAATTTAACAAAATGTAAGACTGCCCCTTCGGGTTTTCGCACTGGACTCGCCCCTAAATGGCTATCATCTTCCAGGGCCCATCAAACTAGACAACCTGGGAACCTAACAAACGTAGGGAAGCGGCCATATGCCTACGGGAAAGTCAAGACCACACCTAGAATATCCTAACCAGTGCAGTATAATAAACTCCCATATGGCCTAGGGACTATATCCACCCTGCATTCATTAGCCAGGGGGCTTCACCACACGCGCGCAACTTCCCTTATGATAGCGATTTAGAGAGGTGTGTAAGCATAAATTAACATTTATGAAAAACATTACTTTTTTCTTTTGAACACATTCACTTTTACGTTCTCAAAATCATTCATTTTTACTTATTTATTTTAGTAATACATATTAGCATATGTCTTTCTTATGCTTAGTGTCATATTTTATTAATGACCTAAGACCCGACGTGCCATAAATCTCAAACTAGTCTCCAGGAATTCATAAAATTTCATAAACCCTCAAAGTGAGTCTCCCCCAAGGAATAACTCCCAAAAGTCTCATCATTAACATTTTATATCCAATGTGTTTTTCGATTAATCTCCCAAATCATACGGATATTAACCTAAGAAACTAGTTGATACGACGCAAATATTGTGTATTTCACCCGTTAACCTACGCCTTATTAGCCCCCTTGGGTATCTTAATCCCTATACTTATGCTCGTTAACCAGACAACCTCGAATTTCTATGTTAACATGTTTTGAAGTGGTTAATTGAGATTTTGTAGGTATTTGGATGCTTAGTATGAAGTTCGGACGCTTTCCGGAAATGTTTCGTCGACTTTTGCACCTTCGGGGGCATTTTAGTAATTTCAGCATTCGGGTTTGAATCCCGAGCTCTTCACGGAAGTTGAAGACCTTTGATTTCTCTTCGCGTGGACACCGACGATGCATGATTCCGAGTTGTAATGATGGAGTTATGGCATTTTTAGGATGGTTTTTACTTCAAATTCACACTCAAGGCCACATTCAAAGGCATTTTTGTCATTTCATATTTGGGGTTTTTGGCCCAATGTCTTCTTGGATGTTGTAGTCCTCTGAGTTATCTTCGCGTAGCCTCCGACCGTGCCTCATTCCGAGCTATAACGAAGAAATGGCGGCATTTTCCGTAAAACAGGACAAAGCTGCAGAATTGCAGACCTGTAGGGGCGAATCGATTCGCCCCAAAACCGAATCGATTCGCCCCTGCTGCAGAATTGCAGTTTGAAATTCCCCTGTTTCCGAATCGATTCGGACCATTTCCGAATCGATTCGGCTACAGTAAAAGTCCGAAAATCTGTATTTTTAAGTTGGTTTTTGGTTGGGTATAAGGGAGTAAACATTGTATTAAGTGAAACATATATTTTTTTACACTTCTAGGTTAGTTTGGCTTAGGGTTTTGGGGGGATTTGAGAGCTCTTCTTCCTCTCTTGGTTTGACACCCATTTGGGTTTGTAATTGGTATTTTCATATTCCCTCTCCATTTATATAGTGTGTATTTCCTATATTCTTGCTTTGTAGATTAGTTTCATGCTTTCTAATTAGGTTTATTGTGTTTATTTATTGCTTTTCTAGTTTAATTTAGTTAATTCATTATGTACCCTTAGATAAATAGGGTCGGGATTGTTTTCCGCCATTTTCGGGCCCCGAGCTCCGAAAACTAGGTTTGCGTAAAATTGCGTTTAATTGAAACCTCGCGTATTAAAGTCGGATTATTATGCGTTTAACTTTCTTTGTCATGCAACGTTAGTGTTTATAGCGATTATCCGAATTTAATCCGCGTGTGATCATTTTTCAGTTAAATGTTTTATCTCGCAACTTTGGGTTAAATTCCTTCTTGCGTGATGTTTATGCTTAATTGAAAATGCTCGGTTAAATTCTTTGGAGCCTTAATTCTAATTAGTAGTAGTTTCGGCCCGTGAATGTGTGTATGCGATCCCGATCCTCGCTTTTCTTTAATTTAGCTTTAACTTCTCTTTTCTTTTGTTACCACAACCACCCTATCACCTTTTCTTATTTCTTTTACACCATTTTTATTCCTGAAGTTATAAAACAATTAAAGTCTAAAATTCAATCACTCCCTGTGGATTTTCGATACCCGACTTACCGCTTTACTTGCTTGTCAAGTGTAGCCGTAGCTTAGGTTTATTCTTTTGCATGTCGAGCGGGAGCCGAAATCAACGATAGTGTCCCTACACGAGCACTCGTTTTTCCGCTCGATCAAAATGGCGCCGTTGCCGGGGAGTGTGTTTTAGATAGTAATTGCTTTATTATTTCATAGTATTTTTCCTTTCCTATTTGTATTCTTTCTTTTAACCTTTCTTGCAGGATTTGCATACTTGAGCGCTAAGAAACTTTGATTCGCGGTTCCTCACTTTCTCGCTCGGATTCTCCATCTACAAACAACGAGGTAATCATGTCCTACTATTATAGTTATTACGGTCATTCTAATGATTCTTACTTTGGGGATAGTTTTCAAGTTTTCCATTTTCAAGATTTTCTTGAAAATGAAAGACTTGAAAACATTTATCGGAATGAAAATCGTTATTGGGAGCTTGAGTTGGATTCATTATTCGAATCCAATGGCGATTCTCATTTCATTACTTTCGAAGACGAGTTTCAACCAAATGAGGAGTCCGAGGCTCTTGAGCCGAGGAAGCCTACTTTGGAAGAAACTTTGCTTCTTTACTCCCAAGGTTTGGAAAGCCTAAATGATGCTGGAATGAGACTTGGTACACTTTGCGATGAGATGAATTCTTTTCCACAAAACAACGAGGAGGTGGAAACTTGTGTTTCACCTCGATTTTTCAAAGAATTTCTCATCGAGTGTGCATCTTTCTCCCCCGAAATTCAATCTCCTTCCGACGATGAGTCGATTGAGATTGAATTGGTTTCATCACCATATTCGTTTTCCGTCATTGAACCGGTTGATTCCTATGAGTCGGTAGAAACTTTTAACACTTCTACACTTTTTTCCGATGAGGACTCTTTACCGGACTTGTTTTCGATGGATCCTATCCCCGTGTGTGCACTATCTCCCATTCCACTTGAAAAACCTTTGGGAGATGAATCGACTTTTCTTGGATCTCTAGTGTACCTTTCCCCCTTGTTATCCAAATCCCCCATCGTCCGCCCAAAATTTCAAATTGGCGATGGTTCACTTTTTTCACCACCCAGATGCCTTCCGTTGTTCAAACGGAATTCATATCTTTCGGGAGGCATGTTCACTTTGGAGGGTCCACCATTGATCTTTCAAAGTCAAATACATTTTTGGGTGGACCCTCAACTATTTAGACTTCTAGTGTATAGTTAGTGTGAAGCCTAAATAGTAGGTTGTAAATAGTTAGCTTTTTAATTTTCTTTCTTTCTTTTTTTTCTTTCCTTTTTAATTTAGTCTAGTGTAATTAGTTAACTTTTTGTTATTTGTTTTTGCTATGCTCGGTACTAACTTGTTTTGTAGATTCCTTTGGACCCGTGCTTATGGAGATCGCTCCAATTTTGGGTAATATCGTTCTTTTCCTCTCTTTGTGTTGTGTTCTTAATGCGCATTGAGGACAATGCAACATTTAAGTTAGGGGGTGTAGGATATTCTATCCATTTCATGTGTAGTCCATGGATTTGCTCACATTTAGTTACTAAGTATGCCTTTTTGTGAAAAATTTAAAAATTTTCAAAAATATTTTCTTTCTTTTTTCTCCTTTGTTGGGCATTTTTCCTTGTTTCCAGTGATAAATTTCAATAATTGCCCGATCCAATAGACAACTCAATGATGCATGTTCTCGATTTTAGAAGTTATTGGACTTTAGTCCTCAAATCATTGATATTGTGAATAACTTCATGAATTAAACTTTATCCCATGAGCATATGCACTTTCCTTGTTATATTGATTTGGTTTAAGATTTTTATAACTCGGTAATCTTTTGTTGCATTGTATATACTTACACCGAGTAAGCTTTGTACCTTTCGTCGTTTGTGAGTGTATACACTATTCTTTTCTCATTGAAAACGTTGAATTCGTTGGTAATCTCACTATTCTTTCATTTGACCGTTCATTAATTGAGTTCATACTTGAAATGTGTTACTTGATCATGATTTTCATATATTGTTTTGATTCGAGAATTGCGTAAACTTTGTGTAATGATCATAGGCCCTCTTTGATATATCACCCATATTAGCCTTGACCTCACCCTTATATGTTTACCATCGTTAACCCCTTTGAGCCTAAATATTAGCCTTTCGTTTCATAACCCCATTACCATAACTAACTCTAAATTGGAGTTTTAGCCCATACATACACTTTCCATACCTTTGTTTGGAATGTTACTTGGGATTGAATGACGTTGTTATGATTCCGGTTGCAATTTTAGGCATATGAGAGTTTGAAAAGTAAAGAAAAGTGATGTGAAAAAAGTGAAGAAAAAGAGAAAGCAAAAAGTAAAAGAAAACATGAGAAAAAGAAGAAAAGAAAAAGAAAGAGAAAGTTGTAAATGTTGTGTATAGTGTTCAATAAGCTTTGATTACTCTCCCCGATGATATATCTAATGCTTGTTTTGGAACTTGTTTTCCAATTTTTGATATTGCCCGCATTTTCCCATTATCCCGAGTTTTTATCCCGAACACTTTGAATCCGTACATACATTCCTTCATTTCGCACCTTAACCCCAAACCTACATTATAACCTTATTCAAGTCCTATATGATCTTAAGTTGATGTAATTCAAAAGTTTAAATAGTTTTGATAATCTGTGAAAATGCATTTCCCCTCTTTTAGTGTGCGGTATCCTTTCATTGAGATTACAGTTTTTCATTTTATATATAGCGTTCTTCTTCTGTGACATGTGTGCGGCCTAGTTTCCATTTACATTTACTCTTTATGCCCACATGTCCCGTGTATTACCTCCCATTCGAGTGATTTCATTTGTTGAGTGTACTGCCCGTGAGGATTGAATATATGCTTGCTTTATGTTTATCCGGTTTATTTAAGTTTTTACCAAATCATATTTTGCATTTGCTCTCCCCCCTCCCACTTTTAAAGTTTCAATTCTATGAGGTGCATTCAACTTGTTAATAACAACGGACTTTAGTGTGAATTCATTCACTTTGCTAATAATGCGTATGAAATCTTTTTCGTTGTTGTTGAGTTTGTCGTATGTTGGGTTGGGCATATTTTGAGGAAACCATATGATGTTTGTGGGTATCATCCCTGAAAACCCTCACGAGACGACACTCGTCCACTAGGGTAACCTAGGGGTTTAACGGCTTATTGCATACGCTAAATGCAATCGAATCGCCCGCGAAAGTGGCCTTTTGCTTTTATACCATACTTTTGTACTTCTACAACTTTTGGTCTGCTTGTAGTTCTTGTAGTTTCTTATTTCATTGCTAGGGACTAGCAATGTGTATGTTAGGGGGTGTGATACGACGCAAATATTGTGTATTTCACCCGTTAACCTACGCCTTATTAGCCCCCTTGGGTATCTTAATCCCTATAATTATGCTCGTTAACCAGACAACCTCGAATTTCTATGTTAACATGTTTTGCAGGGGTTAATTGAGCTTTTGTAGGTATTTGGATGCTTAGTATGAAGTTCGGACGCTTTCCGGAAATGTTTCGTCGACTTTTGCACCTTCGGGGGCATTTTAGTAATTTCAGCATTAGGGTTTGAATCCCGAGCTCTTCACGGAAGTTGAAGACCTTTGATTTCTCTTCGCGTGGCCACCGACGATGCATGATTCCGAGTTGTAATGATGGAGTTATGGCATTTTTAGGATGGTTTTTACTTCAAATTCTCACTCAAGGCCACATTCAAAGGCATTTTTGTCATTTCATATTTGGGTTTTTTGGCCCAATGTCTTCTTGGATGTTGTAGTCCTCTGAGTTATCTTCGCGTAGCCTCCGACCGTGCCTCATTCCGAGCTATAACGAAGAAATGGCGGCATTTTCCGTAAACCAGGACAAAGCTGCAGAATTGGAGACCTGTAGGGGCGAATCGATTCGCCCCAAAACCGAATCGATTCGCCCCTGCTGCAGAATTGTAGTTTGAAATTCCCCTGTTTCCGAATCGATTCGGACCATTTCCGAATCGATTCGGCTACAGTAAAAGTCCGAAAATCTGTATTTTTAAGTTGGTTTTTGGTTGGGTATAAGGGAGTAAACATTGTATTAAGTGAAACATATATTTTTTTACACTTCTAGGTTAGTTTGGCTTAGGGTTTTGGGGGGATTTGAGAGCTCTTCTTCCTCTCTTGGTTTGACACCCATTTGGGTTTGTAATTGGTATTTTCATATTCCCTCTCCATTTATATAGTGTGTATTTCCTATATTCTTGCTTTGTAGATTAGTTTCATGCTTTCTAATTAGGTTTGTTGTGTTTATTTATTGCTTTTCTAGTTTAATTTAGTTAATTCATTATGTACCCTTAGATAAATAGGGTCGGGATTGTTTTCCGCCATTTTCGGGCCCCGAGCTCTGAAAACTAGGTTTGCGTAAAATTGCGTTTAATTGAAACCTCGCGTATTAAAGTCGGATTATTATGCGTTTAACTTTCTTTGTCATGCAACGTTAGTGTTTATAGCGATTATCCGAATTTAATCCGCGTGTGATCATTTTTCAGTTAAATGTTTTATCTCGCAACTTTGGGTTAAATTCCTTCTTGCGTGATGTTTATGCTTAATTGAAAATGCTCGGTTAAATGCTTTGGAGCCTTAATTCTAATTAGTAGTTGTTTCGGCCCGTGAATGTGTGTATGCGATCCCGATCCTCGCTTTACTTTAATTTAGCTTTAACTTCTCTTTTCTTTTGTTACCACAACCACCCTATCACCTTTTCTTATTTCTTTTACACCATTTTTATTCCTGAAGTTATAAAACAATTAAAGTCTAAAATTCAATCACTCCCTGTGGATTTTCGATACCCGACTTACCGCTTTACTTGCTTGTCAAGTGTAGCCGTAGCTTAGGTTTATTCTTTTGCATGTCGAGCGGGAGCCGAAATCAACGATAGTGTCCCTACACGAGCACTCGTTTTTCCGCTCGATCACTAGCCCTCGGGTAAGCCTAAAAATCCCACTTAATCTTAGGACATTATTCTACCCAAAACCCACCCTCTCGGACTTTTAATTACTTCCCAAAGGAAGGTCCCTAAACTTGAAACTAAAAGAAAAAGTGCTAAAAATCAAACTAGGAAAAATATCAGAAAAACAAGGAAACCGAATCGATTCTCCCCTTGGGACAAATCGATTCTCCCTTGCGAATCGATTCGCCTAAAAGCCGAATCGATTCGGTGAGTAAAAACTGACATTCTGTAATAGCCGAATCGATTTGGTCCCAATCCGAATCGATTTGGTTTGCCCAGACTTGTTTCCTTCCCCTTATCCGAATCGATTCTCCACGAGGTCCGAATCGATTCGGTCGTGAAAATTGGCCCAATTAGGGCTACGGGTTGTTTGAACCCTAAAATCCCCAAAATCCCAAATCTTTGATTTCTCCCAACATCAACCACAAAAGTTGTTCCCAAATCATTTCTACACAACATGTAACTAATTATTTATCCTCAAATCAAATTAAAACACAAGATTAAGGGTTCAATCATCAAAATCAACAAATACCCATAAATGGTTTAAACCTCCAAAAACCTAACTATACATGCAATTTATCACATTAATGTGACAACCCGCACTCCGAAATAAGGGGTGGCCAGCCCGATACTCCGACATATACGGTAATCATAGACGGAAATCATTCTCAGCACCACAAATATAGTAAGAGTAACCGAGAAAACCACCCAATAGTTCAGAGAACGGGTTGCCAAAACAATTTATGCAATTTAAAAGTTAAGAAAGACAATTTAAACAACCCATTCTAGAACAATAGTGGAATTCAAAGAAACATAATTAATATACATCTAAAACCACTATATACAAGGAGGAGAACCGAATATGCTGTCGGTTCACAGCTACACAAAAGTAATCACAACAGTTAGCTATTATGCTTTACAATCATTATACAATTACAGGTTTGGGCCACTCGCCCGAGTGATAGACCCGATCATAACTAGATGTCAAAAGAAGTACGACGTCTAACAAAACATCCTGTAATATCCGCAATTTCATACATCTCCTTAAAAGCCAAAAGAGTAGGAATATCAACACGGGCGTCCTTGCGGAGGAGCACCTGAGCGGATACAATAACAAGCACAACATAGAAGAAAATGAACGGGTCAGGACCCGGTTTATATAGTTCCCAGATGAACAAAAAGTATGCTAGATATGAACAGTTAAATCATGGAAATGAAAATAACAAGAATCTAACAACCTAGCATGAATGATACGAATACGAGTGAAAAGACATGACTAAGTAAGATATGCAAGAGAATGAAATGATGCTAAATTAAAGTAAATTAAAAGCTTCCACTCTCTAATTTCCACTTTAAACGAGATAAATTTCCTTAACAGGATTACAGTATTATTTTCTTCTCATTTCATTCCAATTCCCATTCCTTAGCAGGAGTGTAATTAACATAATACTATTAGTGGAAATTATACATCCCTCAAGTCCCACTTGAGTTTAGAAAAGTTACATTCTTAAGCATATAACGATTCTAAGACCGCCCCTCCGAGTTTCCCCACTAGGCTCACCCCTAAATGACTATCATCTTCCAGGGGCCCATCAAACAAGGCAGCCTGGGTACCTAACGCACGTCAGGAAGTGGCCATATGCCTGCGAGTGAGTCATAACCACACCCGGAATTACTTCACTAGCGCAGAAAAAAATACATATAATAAACTCGCATATGGACGAGGACTATAGTCTCCCTGCATTCACTAGTCAAGGAACATCACCTCATGCGCGAGCTTCCCTTATGATAGCATTTAGAGAGGTGTGTTTAAGTAAATTAGCATTTACTATAAAAAACAATTTTTCCTTTTTATTACATTTAAATGCTTCGTTTGTTTAAAACTACAATTAGGATATACCATTTCATCATCTTAGGTTATGCCTCGAATAAATATCCAATGGATCATATTAGGCTCCCGAGCTTAAGGTCTCATATGCCTCATTACAAGCCCCTAAAGTCTCCAAGTATGGGCCTTCAATTCCCATCCAAATTATTTGGATGCACCTAGAGAAGTGATGCCTTAACATCACTTAGAACAACCCCTCCCCCGGACTTAACCCCAAGTGAAACCCATTCAACACTAGGGTGACAACCAACTCAACTAGGACTCTAAGAGCCAAGGTTTACTTCATTCAAGAAGAGTCCTAAGTTCCTGGGGAAAGAAAGGATTAAAAACAAAAGTGGGAATTTTGGGGAAGAAAACAGGGGACCGGTCGACCGGTTCCAAGATCGCGGTCGACCGCGTCTCAAATTTTAGCTTTTAAAAGAAAGAAGAAAGTTCATTTCGGATGGACCAGTCGACCGGTGGGAAAACCGCGGTCGATCGCTCCCTTAATTTCATGCCTGGAAAGAAAGCAGTGAGCCCTCTTTCGAAGGCCCGGTCGACCAGTCTGAGATACGCGGTCGACCGGCCATAGCAGACCTAGACCTTTCTCTCCTATTTTCCTTCTAAACCCAAAATCAACAACCAACACAAAATCCGTAACTAACCCAAAATCTTCCAACTACATTTAATGATACAAAAAGATCATAAATGCTCCCAACAACATTTTCTACTTTAATCAACAAACAAACTCTATCAAAGATGTGGATAACCAATAAATCCAACCAAAACCACAATTATAATACCACAAAACTATACATAACTACCCATACTAATTATTCATCTTAAACTATACATTAGCAAGTAGAAAACTTGCCCTGGGGCTTCAAATTCAGTCTTGGCTGAAGAAGAAAGCAAGATCAACCCACCAATCTTCAAGATTTCTCTCTATCTCTCCAATCTTCCACTCTCTCTTTCACTCTAGGGCTAAAACACTTAGGGCAAATAAGAGGAAATGAAAGAATAGGGGATAGACTAAACGTGGATTAGGTTAAAAGGTCTCTCACCTTAAGTGTTAATACCGCAATACTTAATTTCTAATACGTAATATGCCAAAACCAGCCAAAAGTGCCCAAAATCTCAAAATACAATATGGCACACATTTTGACTGTCTCGCACCTCCCGGAACTAACTACACCCTCCAAATTATCATTTGAAGATTTTATTAGCCAAATTAGGTTCCGGTTCCATTTTAATTCAAAATGCCATATTAATTTTCATGACAAAATAGAACACCACATGGTAACAACTACTTACACACATGGTAACATGCAACTTAATTGTAAATATTAACTTATTTCATCAAATTAATACTTACCCACGTGCAGCATTGTACGTATGCAACTACTCAACATAATAAATAAATACAAAATGGGCTCCCAAAAGCGAGGGTTGTTACAATTAAATCAACATCTAGAAAGTAAGAAACTTGCCTCGAGGTTGTAGTCTCGGATCCTCCTCCGGTAGCAACGAAATCCAGCCTCAAATCTCCATTTCTCTCCATTTCTCCCAACTCTCTCTTCTCTTTTTCTCTCTCTTAGCTTCTAACACAAGAATGAGGGAAATATAGGGGTGGGGGACTTAACCGGGTCTTAAAACATAAATGCCCTCTTTTGATTGTTAATACACCATTAAAATGACTCGTATCCACATAATTGAGTCATAACCCACAAAAAGTCCCAGATCTCAAAAATACAACTTGACACTTATTTCGACTATCTCGACTATTCTAAAAACAACTGTACCCCTATTTTGGCATTCGGGAAAATGTGAAAAAATTTTATGTTCTAAATTCATTTTATTTCATTTATTTTACCCAACTTTAAGTATAGGTCATAACCGTCGTATTACATATAATGACGCAATATGTCACAATATAGTGTTACTTACCTTCTCATAACGGTAAATAGACAAAACATAGTAAATATTATCCCTTAATATCACGGGACATAATATTTACTCCAACTTTCCCTATTTTATAAAATTAGCCCATCAGGCAAAATAATATAAAATAATCGCCCAAAAGTCTGGGTTGTTACATACTCCCCCCCTTAGAAGGGAATTTTTCCCTCAAAATTCAGGCGCAACGTATAACCATATAAAGGTATACTATACTAAACTAGTGTTCTATCATTCTAGCAAACCCCTCGGCAGTGCGGCGTCCCCCTAGGACTCAAACTAAGGTCATTACTATTCAATCTTAGTCCACATCATCGTGCTTTAACATTGCACCAAATCGTTCCTCATGAACTACCGATCCTACTGTTCTACTACAGAAGGAGATACCTACATATCTCGGCACAAATTGCCTTTTTTTCCTAATTACGTTGTACCCTTGCCAGGGAATAACTACACTAGGCCACACTCATGGCACCATCCATATATGAAAGACTTGAGCTATCGTATGAAAATTCAATCCCGAAATACTACTACTACTACTCCCATTCGCATTTCCTTAGCTAAAGGGAATATCCAACTGATAGTCCTTCATGAACTCAAACTTCTTTCTCATGAAAAGACCAAATTCCTACCGAGGAAGTAGTGTATTCCTTATTTAAGGCAAATACTACCGCTATAAACTCTATATCGAGCGGGGAATAATACTTCTAAAAAATTCAAGTTTACGAGACGCATAAATAATGGGTCCATGCTCCCGTATTAATACTTATCATTCCTGGAAGAGACTCGTTCGTTAAATCCACGTTCGATCCTAACAACACGAGTGCGAGATTAAAAGTCAACTCATACTTCAACTCCACGAAAGATAGGTTACCAACGTAACGCTCTATCTAAGAAAGGTACGACCTTTTGGCCAAACATTCTGGGTCACTAGAGATCCTATACTTATTCGTTCTTGGGACCTAATCCCTCTTAGAGTTAACCCATAAACCTATTGTGGTCAACTCCCTATCACCTTCCTAAAACAAATATTGCATGCCCTAAGGGCCTCACGTCCAAAAAATCCTAAAGTCGATCTACACCCTTATCTAGTAGTATAAGTATTATACTAATTATATCCCTAGTGTCCAAGAACTATCCCAACATTCGACATTAGCTCGGTTAGATGCGTGGGACATCTCGCCAAGGCGAAATCCAAATAAGGAACCCTCCCGTTACGCTACTACCTCGCATCATCGATCATCGATAAGTAACGGTCGAAGACATATGATCGGGACTGCTAAAGTCATAACTTGTAACTCTACTAATGCACTTCTACTTTTAAGTTTTACCATAGTAATCAACTGAGGCATTTACTTTCTGTAAGATGCCACAAACACTTAATCCCGATATACACATCATTATAAATGGCCTTCTCATTAAGGCATAATCATAAGTCTCTATTCGACTTTCATATCTTAGTCTTCCCCCACATATCACAGTGCTCATATCTCGCACTTCAACTTAGCCCTTTAATCACTCATTTATGTGATTCTCGGCTAAAACTTTCCAACCCATCATCTTAACCAACAGAAAGAAAGAAAAATGCAACATCTCTACACTTCCAACGTCGTTAAGGTTCATGCGCGGAGTGTCTCGCAAAGCGAAATCCAAAAAAGGAACTCCTCCGAGACAATCCCCTTAACTTGTTGGTCGTGGAGATAAGGCAATATCATAAACAAATTAAGCAAGAAAATAATAAAACAAAACAAACAAAGCAAAACAAATAAGAATGAAAACCACCTACATACCATAAACCATCTCCATAAAGTCTCCACCTGTATCCAGGAGAGATATTATAGAACAACTAGCTCCTTTTCAGAACTAGAAATAGGATAGCCTCACAATTTATTTACTTGCTATCGCCCCAACCAACTAAAAATATCTCTACTCGTATATTACATATAATACAAGTAGCACATACCACACATATCATCACTCGCCCCATAACGAGTGAAAGAAAATATAGAACTTCCCTCTCATGGAAGTCATAGAAGTATACTTACTATTATAATATCGACACTACCACAAGCTCGATATACACACCCGAATCTAGCATAAATATAATACTACACCATCTTATTATAAGGAATACACCACCCTTAACTATGGCGGGATTCCCGTAAACATACTTGCCAACCTCCTTGGCCACGACTAATGATTCCAAGACACATTATTTTAGTCTTTCGAACCAAACTACTTCCATCCATGCCCAAACTAGGCACCCCATCCTTGCCGGTTATCTTCAATCGACAAGATCAAAACGAGTAGTTCCCTTAACTTCCTTAGCAAAGAGAACCTTCTATTAGCCTTTCGGGCCTTAGTTCAATGAGTCTTCCCCGGGTGGATGTCCACCGATGGGGTCTCATGAACATTACTACTCTAGAAGTGTTAGCAAAACTTACTTATGAGCCTATTATTCCCTTGAAAGGCACCTTCTCCCTTGTACCAACCTTATTTCGGTGCACAACTTCTTTAACCGTGACACCCTTTATTCACTATCGGCCTCTAATCGATTCTCGCGTGAATACTTGAGAATATACTTTCTCATCCTGCCTGACATCTAAGAGACTCTCGTTGTTGAAAACATCTAACGGGTTTATCTATGGTCAAAACCTCCCGTTCCACCAAAATAAGGCGAGTACCATATCTGCTATTTCAACCTTACTCCTATGGGTGAAAGATTTCCTCCAATCATTGCACCTGGGCACTTCAATACCCATCTCTAGTCCAAACTCTCGGGCCTTCTGTTCTTACCAAATGAGATTACTCTTCCTCCATCCGACCAAACTTCAACATGTGGTCCTTGTCAAGGACCTCTCAACTTCAAATTAACGTCGCTTGGAATCCCCAAGCTTAGCACCACTCTCTACTGGCAGCGGTACTTGGAAAACTATACCTACTGTACTTAATAGTCACGGTAGCAATATAAGACAATACTACAAAGGTAGAGACCTCTAAAGTGTCCCTCATCCCCGACTACCACTTGCAGATCTTAGTAATCCCATCTCGTTATGCCTTCACAATGTCCTCCCTTGATGCCCATCATCTGATGACTTACTAGTCTCACACAAACTCAAAATATTTTCGGGGTTCTCTTATTATAGCAGGAGAACGAAATCTCACAAGAGAGATCAATGATCTAAATCTTAGGGCTCTATATCAAATCAGAAGTAACGCTGAAAGCGTAATACATCCGCACAGATTCCTAAGGACTCTAGAACCTGATGCTATGATACCATCTGTGACAACCCGCCCACTAAAATAATAGGTTGCCAACCCAATACTCTAATAATCACAAGAATCATAGATGGTCCATTCTCAGCATCACTGCCGATTAAAATAATAGCATGAGATAACCACCAATCATTTTACAAAATGGACTGTCAAATTTAAAAAGACTTTGCAAGTAAAAGAAAAACACTTAGACAATCCCATTTGTAAAAACGGTGGATATCAAAAACCAATAATAAAGAATGACAATGTACTAAATAATCACCGAATAAGCTGTCGGTGAACAGACCAATACAAATAATTACACAGAGTATTACACATTAAATATTACATTATAATAAATGCATGAAATGCTTTGGGCAATACGCCCGAATAAATAAACTGAACATGACTAGAGTACAATGGAAAGAAGCATCTAATATAAATAACCTACAACGTCCGCAAAATGCTATAGCTCCATGACAACCGGAATGGAAATGTAATTACGGGTGTCCATGCGGTATAGCACCTGTACGACAAGGAGTATATGCAGAAAAAAAGAAATATAGATGAGTCAGGGCCCGGTTTTATATGATTCCCATGTGACTAAAATGCATGACAGTTAAGTGCATAAATCTCTCCCTATTAACAATATATTTCTCACCTCTCAAATCTAAAAGCAACCTAGCGCAATATCAATGAATGCTCTAGTTAACCCAAGTACTAAACGCTAACTTCTCCCCAGTCACAACACTATACCCTATTCGTGTGTGGGGTGTCTCGTAAAGAGAAATCCAAACAAGGAACCCCCCCGATACACTACTACTTAGGCAAGGTTGATCATCGAGATCCATTAGACCCTAAGTACAATATTTATGAATATAATCATCTAATTTCATTTCCTTTAACATAGTGCTAAGGGCTAAACTTCTCCCCAGTCTCAACACTATGCCCTATTCGTGCGTGGGGTGTCTCTCAAAGCGAAATCATAAAAGGAACCCCCCCCCCCCCCCCGATACATTATTACTTAGGCAAGGTTGATCGTCGAGATCCAAATAGACCCTCAGCACATAATTTATATATACATAAATGGGAAACCATCTACAGCTACGCAGAAACATAAATAAATCCATCCATCATGTAATGACACAATTCCTAATTTCTTTCTTTAGGAATATACATAAATGGTACAACATTTTATCAAATGTTTACCAATTAATTTCATTTCAACAATTTCTTTACCAATTTTATTTCCTTTCTTCCATCCAGGAAAAATACATTTTTAAAGCAAGTTTTATTATCATAAAAATGCTTTACCTTTTTCATAAAATCCCACTTCCCTTCTTACATCCAAGAAGTGTAATCAAAAGTCATTTTTATTATCATAAAAATACTTTTGTATACCATATGCTTCCATATCCCTTCTTCCATCCTGGAAATGTATCCGAAACCAAACCATATATCCCATTTCCCTTCTTCCATCCTGGAAATGTAATTAAAGACAATTCATTATCATGGACTGCTTTAACAAAATCTAAGACTGCCCCTCTGGGTTTCCCCACTGGACACGCCCCTAAATGGCTATCATCTTCCAGGGCCCATCAAACAAGACAACCTGGGAACCTAACAAACGTCGGGAAGAGGCTATATTCCTGCGGGAAAGTCAATACCACACCCAGAATATCCTAACCAGTGAAGTATAATAAACGCCCATATGGCCTAGGGACTATATCCACCATGCATTCATTAGCCAGGGGGACTTCACCACACGCGCACAACTTTCCTTATGATAGCGATTTAGAGAGGTGTGTAAGCATAAATTAACATTTATGAAAAACATTACTTTTTTCTTTTGAAAACATTCACTTTTACGTTCTCAAAATCATTCATTTGTACTTATTTCTTTTAGTATTACATATTAGCATATGTCTTTCTTATGCTTAGTGTCATATTTTATTAATGACCTAAGACCCGACGTGCCATAAATCTAAAACTAGTCTCCAAG